>CM051267.1:43335836-43625836 GCA_027921565.1 Artemia sinica
TTAGTTGGGGAAAAGGAATGTTCCAGCCCCTCGATCGTTTGGGTGTTGTTACTAGCCATTTATGTAAGGGTCTGTTCTCCAGCGTGATCTCAAGGCTTTTGCGGTGTTTGCTTTAATTTCGGATATTTTCTTGTTAGTTCGCTTGTTTTTTGCTCTTTTCCCAGGTTTTTAACCCCCCTCCAAGGCCGTATCCAGGGGGGGGGGTTACCTGGTTTGACCCCCCCCCCCCGAAATTTTTGACCGAGTCGAAAATAAGTCGGAAATTAGTAAAACCAGGTAAAAATCAGTAAAATTAGTCGAAAACTGAGTCAAAAATTAGTAACCCCCCCCCCCCCGAAAAAAATCCTGGATCCGCCCTTGACCCCCTCCCAATTATGTTAGTTCATTTTTAAGTTCCTGGTTGTGGTCATTAGAGCACCGTAGCTAGGGATAGGCACGTACACCGGATTTTCTTTTGGGGAGGGGGAAATATCAAAAATAAATTTATTTGATAGTTTGAATAAGAAATGCCCTAAAATTTGGGGAAATTTAGGGATACAAGTGGGAATGGGTGCCTCCTGCTAAGGGGAATGGAGCGCACTGCTGGGGCCTATTTAGATATATTTCATGAAATATATACCCCTTTTACTTTGGGAGGGGCGCAAAATCGACATTGCCCCAGTCTACCTACTTCTCTCTTTGTTATCACTCCAGTAGTTCCTAAGTATATTCTTGAATTTCGGGCATGTCCAAAGACTTAAAAATTATCTTTCGGTGTTTAAAGCACCAAATATTATACAATTTACCTAATTATAAGCTGTATCTTTGTAAAATATATACGTAAGAGAAACAAAATAATGGAAAAAAGAGGAATTTTTTTAAACGGCCAAAAAAAATTGCTGTAATTTTTTTTTTTCTTTATGAATGCATCTCTAATAATGATCAAGAGGAAGAGAGGCACACAAACATAAAACTAGGCCAGAAATATCTAAATTTAAAGGAAAGAAACTTATCCACCTTTCTTTCCTTTAAATTTAGTTCCTTTATTTAAAATTTAAATTTAAAGGAAATTTAAAGGAAATGGAAATTTAAAGGAAATTAAAAATTTAAAGGAAATTTCAAAGGAAAGAAACTTTTTTCCATTTCATTGATGTACTGAGTGGAATTGGCCTTTCCGATCGAAGTGAGCGTACCATTTGCAAAGGCCAAAGGACTGAACACCTGCTTAATCTAACTGAGGACAGAAGGTCCGAGCACCGCCCCAGTGAGGCGATGTCACTTTTGCAAGGGCCGAAGGCTCGGGTTTATCATTCGTGAGGGCTGAAGGTCCGAGCTGCTGATCAGAGTGAACAAAGGGTTATGATGAAAGCCCATTTAGGCGTCCATTTTCCTACACAAAGAGTTGGCGAAGTCGGTCCTATATGTCAGAGTAAGGTGACGAAACTTAGGAACTAGAAATTTTCGAAGACCACACTGCCTTTCCATGACATACAAATAAAGAGTTCAATAGGGATAAATCCTTTTATTTGACAGTGAAACAACAAGAACATCTGGATATTTCGGTAGGGATTTGGCTCCAGTATTTTTATTGGGGAAGGGGGGCAAAATAGTCCACATCCGGAGAATCAACTAGCATGGGGTATATAATAATTTTTTCTCCAAATTATCGGGGAGGGGGGTCAACTACCCTTCCCCCCAAACGACGCCACTGTATTTCGGTAATATATATATATATATATATATATATATACTATATATATATATATATATATATATATATATATATATATATATATATATATATTATATATATATAATATATATATATATATATATATATATATAATTATATATATATATATATATATATATATATATATATATATATATATATATATATATATACAGTGGCTGTTATCAGCACTTTATCTGCTGGTGACGGCCACTGTATGTATATGTGACTGAAATATCCAGAGTTTTTTTTGCTGTTTCACTGTCAAATAAAAGAATTTGTCACTATTGAACTTTTAATTGTATAACCTAGGAGAATTTTAAGCTAGGCTATTGAAACTTTAAGAAATTCATATAAAACCTAAATTGGTGGTAATATAGTTCAGCATAACTGCCACGTTTATCGATCACCTGCCACCTCTATTGCCACCTGTCATAGGTGTATCTTGAGCCGAAACGAATTTCTATCTCATTGGTAAGGTGTAATTTAATCGAAAAAAGATAATGGGTACCACGTCACATCCAAGGCCCAGTGGATAGCTAACACTA
Organism: Artemia sinica; assembly: GCA_027921565.1. Lineage (NCBI taxonomy): Eukaryota > Metazoa > Arthropoda > Branchiopoda > Anostraca > Artemiidae > Artemia > Artemia sinica. Next base: position 43,338,096 of record CM051267.1, read on the forward strand.
TCTATCTTTGAATCATATGATAGTGATCAACTATCATTATGAGTTGTCAAAATTGTGTTCAGAGCGAAGTTAGCTACCTATCTTTTTCGGGCTTCCCACAATATGTCTTTGCTGAAAGAGTGTATTCATTTTGTGGAGTGTATTCATTTACGGTTATCAAAAAATCATATCTACATTTTAAGGACTGTTATATTCAGAATATATCCAGAGTTTTCAGAGTTATATTCAGTTTTCAGAGTTATATTCAGAGTTTTTACGAATATATGAAGAACAATAGGTCTGTAAATAGTAAAAAATTAAAACAATTTAGAAGCACCCAATGAAAAAATAATCTCAGGAAATACACAGAAACAGAAAATTAAGTTGACATTTTGACCTAAAAATACACTTACTGAAAGTAGAAGTTTTTTCACATTGGGTAGATGTGCTGACCTAGCGGCCCCAATTCACGAAAATAGAGGGGGGATATTTTTCAATATCTATAGGGGTGGGGGAAAATGAGTCGTTTTACAATTTTCCCAATGAAAAAACGAAGAACATAAAGAAAGAAAAACGAGCAAAAATGGGGTTTTTAAAGGCCAAATGAAATTACTGAAAAAACACAACAAAGCGAATATTTCGGGGGGACAAACGCCTCTCTTCTTCAGCGTGAAACGAAAAATATAATCAATGCGAATGCCGAAGAACAAACCAACAAATAAAACGCGGAAATTCAATGTGAATGTGAAAAAAAAACAATGAAAAAAACAAAACAAAATTAAAACATGAATAAAAATCAACAAAAGCCAAAAAATTGTAAGAATCAAAACCAAATACCTAACAACAATAAAAAGTGGGTCATTCACGAATATCCGTGATTTGCAAAGAAATTCAAAATTGAACCGCCATCGACGGATACTAGGGAATAACTGAGAAATAAAAGAAAAACATTCATTCACTAATGCTTGATTAAATTTTTTCGTTTCGCGCTGAAGAAGAGAGGTGTTTGTCCCCTCGAAATATTCGCTCTGTTGTGTTTTTTCAGTATTTTTGTTTGGCCTTTAAAAACCCCATTTTTGCTCCTTTTTCTTTCTTTATGTTATGTCAAGCCAATGTGGTTTAAGAAATTAAAAACGAAGAAGACATTTCTCAATGAAAATAACCCTTCCCCCTAAAAAAACGAGGTATATTTCAAAGTCTAGGGAAGAGGGTGAAAAATAAAAGAGAAGCAGAGGGTTCTGTACCTCATCAGTTAACGCCACTGCATGGGGATCTTCCCCCTAAGGTTCGAATGAAATATATGTCAAAATGAGGGAAAATCAGATACAAATTCGGTTTTATTCACTTTTGACCTCCAAAGACAATTCTTGCCTTCCCCCCTCCCAAAAAAAATACAGTACCCGTATTGCTGGTATTTCCATCATCATATACAGAGGGATTTTTTACGCCTTCAAAAATGTACATAATTCCCCCTTTGACAAGTGTCCAAGCGTATCTGAAACTCTTCCAAACAAAGCAATAATTTTCAACTGATTTTGGGTGAAATATATTGTCATTCATAAAGCTAATAAACTTCACATCTGTCACTTATGGCCTTTAAAACAACTTTACACAATGCCCTAGTTGTTGTGAAGTCAACCCCTCTTTAGATTGAATAAAGGGGCAATTATGGACACCCACAAAGCTTTTCCCATTCCCTTGAAATAAAAAAGTTTGTATCATAATTGATTGTATAGAATGGACATTTGTTCAAAAGAGGGAGTGACTGCGTATTTTCCGGGTCAGTGAATTTGTCTGCTTATCCAACTGTCCCTCTTTATAGCCCCCAAGAGAAAAAAGAAGAACAAGCAAGTCAGGACTCGTAGCCTATATGAACAAAGTTATGCAGTAAGAACCTAATCCAATCGAATATGAAACTGATATAATTATGTTTAGGGGCATCAACATCAACTACAAAAAAAAGATACAGCTATATATATATATATATATATATATATATATATATATATATATATATATATATTATATATATATATTATATATATATATATATATATATATATATATATATATATTTTGCAAACCACAACACAGCCAGAAGAAATGACTATATTGTAATAAACAAAATATTTGGACTTCAGAAAACAACATCTTATACAGGGCTGAATTGATTAATTAATCTAACAATTCTAACATAACACTTATGTTTTTTTTTATTCGCAACCTAAAATAATTTTAGTCCGCAATTTAATTTGAAATAAGCTAATGACAGTTAAATTACAGTAGAAAAATTCTACTAGATGAAAAATTCCAATCCAAAATTCCAAGATTTGAATTCTAAAATTCCAAGATTAATAGATATGGCGCCAATTCACGAAAATATAGGAGGAAACAAGGTTTTTCTTTATTTTTTAAATGAAGATACAAAAAATCAAAATTTAAGGGGAGGGCTTTTGTTCTTTTTAAAAAATTAAAACACAAAAGGGATATTTTTCAAAATCCAGGTAGGAAAATTTTCCAACCCCCCCCCCCCGCTTGTGCTATTGGCGCCACTGTTAATAGAATAGATACCGGATTTTTTTTTCTTAAAAAAGAATATTGTTCCTAGAAGAAGCATTGTTCCATTTTGGGGGTTGGATGGTTTCTGCATAGCTACGTCCACATTACCTTTGATTAGTGGCGGTAATTCAATATGTTGGTATAAAACGATTTGATAAATTGCCTGATACTCGTCAGATTGAAAGATTTGAGATATATTTATTCAACAAGTTGCCTTATCGGGATCGCATCTGAAGTATAGGCCATCTGTTCCACATATCATATACTGTATGCTTTTAAACTGATATTATGTTCTTAAATCTTATGCTAATAAAAGTGTCTAATAACTGGCTTTGTATATGGACTATATGATTACTAGTAATCAAGTAAACCTCTATCATCACCACGACATATGTCACTTTTTAGTTATTTTTCCCAGATGTGCCATTTTATCTTAAAGTGTAGGGTGGCACCGGCATCCTACACTGCTTTTGTTGGGTTACAGGCAGATCTTTGTGAATGAAGTGTTTTGATATCACCAGGCACATGTGAAGGAAAAAAAATGTTGGCGGGGGGGGGGGGGCTTAAAAGGCAAAATGGGTGAGCTACATGAGCTAATAAGACATCGTGAAAATCCCGAAGTTTTGTGCACCAAGAAAGGACCGGAGGTACCCTCCCCTACATACGCGAATGGACATCGCTCATTGTCGGCATTGTTGGCTTTGGTTTGTCCTCCAAATAGACAAATTTTATATCCCTAGAATATTTTTGTTCTGTAATATTGAAACGTACAACCTTTGAAAATTCCTTGAGATGTGAATAAAGGAGTTACAGACTTTGTACGCATCATCATGTTTTGGTTTTCGAATGGAATAGAATATATTTACAATGCATAAACATCTACTTGATGTTACTCCTTACTTTCACTTGAAAAGCTTGTTCTATTTTAAATTTCTGATCGTGTTTTTTTAAATAGTGCTGGGAAATCTGGCACCCTCTTCATAGCAATGTCCCTTCCCCCATGGAAAGATCCTCCCACGTAACCCCCGACCCCCCTACCAGAAAAAATTCCCCCTAAAAACTTCTGTATACTTCCAAATAACCAAAACTATATTTAAACATAGGGCAAAGTTATAACTTGCAGACCTTCCTCCGGGGACTGAGGGGAACTACGTCATCCTCAAAGACATGGTTATTAGATTTTTCAACCATGCTGAACAAAATGACTATCTCAAAATTTTGAGTGGGTGACTTCTGGAAAAAATGAGCGTGGAAGGGGGCCTAGTTGCCCTCCATTTTTGGTCACTTAAAAAGGGCACTAGATATTCTAGGACCACTGGGTCGATACGATCACCCCTAAAGAAAAAATAAATAAATAAATAAACACGCGTCCGTGGTTTTTCTCTACAGTAGGGTTCTCTGATACGTGCAATCTGGTGGTTTGATTTTCATTAAGGTTCTATGACTTTTAGGGGGTGTTTCTCCCTTTTTCGAAAATAAGGCAAATTTTCTCAGGCGCGCGGCTCTTGATGGGTAAGACTAAACTTAATGAAACTTATATATTTGAAATCAGCATAAAAATCTGATTCTTTTGATGTATCTATTGGTGTCAAAATTCCATTTTTAGAGTTTCGATTACTATTGAGCCGGGTCGCTCTTTACTTACAGTTACCATGAACTGTTTGAAACAAATGCTATAGCTAAAAAGCCTTTCGTTATTTTTATTGGCTTAAAAGCTATCCAAAAGAATCAATCAGGTTTTGCGTTCTTTTTACTGACTTAAAATTTGACACAGCAGCAACAGGTAGGGGATATTTGGCTTCTCTCTTTCACTTGCGATTACGGAATAATGTAACTAGCTAAAAAGAAATATTTATGATTGACTTAAAACAAATTAACCAATGGAATTAAAGCACACTTCTGACACATGATGAAGACAGTCATATCTTTTTTTGCTCTTTGGACAGATTATATTGTCAGTATTTTTGTCAGCAAATTTTCTCCTGGAAAATGTAATTAACATTTTTATGCTTTGACGGTGTCTTAAATTATACAAAAATCTGCACTTTATAACTGTCAACAGAAATTGTGCTATTTGATGATTACCAATTTTTTGTCAAACCGGGATGGTAAGGCAAATTAAAGTTATATTTTTTTTATATAGATGAAGTTGTTCTTCATTTCCTAAAGCGCTTTCCACTGAATCGTAAAATGAGAAAATGTATTTATGCCTTATAATTTAATAAATTGAACATGCCTGACCATCATGATGAAAAATCCATGGGAGTATCTAACAGAACATAATTTGAGGTCATTTAAAAGTATAGAATCTTTTTTATTATGACGTCAGTAGTTGACGTAAAAATTACATGTGTGAAATGATAACGGTATTTTATGTATCTAATAAATGGGTTTTGCTCTTTGTAAGATCATATTTTTTGGTTATTGACTTTTGTCCTAATTGTGATTTATTGTTGCGACTTCCGCAACGGTAATTCAAAAGGCTTTATGTGATACTTTTTGTCGAAGACGTTTTATAACAAGCCTATTTATTGACATCTGTCCGACCGATTTGTTTGTTACCTAATCCTATATTTTATTTGGTACTCAAGATAATTAGGACTTCCTATGTCTGTGGAAAAAAAAAAAATAAAATCCCTAAAAACTCTAGATTTTGGATGTTCTTGGGTATTTCTATTGAGAAAAAATCGCCTTCTCTCCTAAATACTGAAAGCCCTTTTTTGTCTTCAATAAAAATTCTTTAAAAATCCTTGCATTCATTAACTCATTTTTGCTGGTTCTCACGCATTTTTTATTTATTTTTTTTATTTTATTTTTTTTTACTTTTTTTATTTGGCTCCTGCTAGTGCCAAAAATGCATACCTGTATGTAGAGGTCTTTTTCATTAAATTTTTAGTAGTACTTATTTTTAATGCGATTAACACGCGAGAAGTGAGGTTTCGTTAATGCTAATGAAATAAACAAAGTATGATAAAAATGTAATAGTTTATGAGCAAATTTCGGCTATATATTTTCACATTAGCGGGGGGGGGGGTAAAGCATAGCACATATTAAATACGTAGCCTAGCCTAACTTAGGAACCTTTTTTTGCCCCTTTAACCCCAAAAAACTAAAGTTTAAATATTTTTCACAGATTGAGCAATACCTCACTAGACAGCGGAAACCTGTTATTTAATAGTATCTTTGACATTCCATATGCGGTTCTTCTCGCATGTTTTTTCGGATTCTAAATAAGTGCCAATTTAGTTGCCGATTTTCCTAGTTTTACAAAATATATGGCTGTTTAAGAGTCCGCTTAATCAATTCAGAATTCGTTGTCGCTGTCCTTGGTACTTTGAAAGGTTACAGGATGTTTATATACTGTAAAAGAGTTTTTATTTGAATTTTTATTTTTTACACACTATAGACAGTATGCCATCAGGGCATATTTTTTGAGGGGGGGGGGTACAAAAACCTTTAAAAAACACATTACAAATTTGTATATGTGTATTTTTTTACGTTTTTACGAGTTGGAAAGAAATTTTAGGTGAGGGGTTCAAACCCCCTGGTGCCACCCCTTTCTCTAACCGATTCCTGAGACCCAGCCATGAACCTGATTTGGTGATATCATGATTGTTTTCTCCATGTTAAATTAAAGAAGAAAAAGCAGAGCTTTGTATACCAGAAGCGCGAAGATTTACACAGCTGGATAGATTAAGCTGCGTTCGCCGTGAATGTTAAACGGCATTAAAGGTCACAGGTCCTGTCTAATTTAGCAACTATGGGCCACCGGATATTACATGCCCACCTGATGCTATTTTCTTTATGGCGGTAATTAAGTACAATTCGAAGCTGTTACGGACTAGTCTGGGATCAACAAAACGGAATGAGAAAATGGCGTGATATAGTTAATTTTCTTTAAATGGTTATATTTAATAGGATAGTCTTCATATTTTATTTAAATGATGGCCCAAAATGACTTTTCGTACTTGATATAGGTGACTTCTTGTATCTGAAGATGAACAAGGTTTTGTTCTTCGGTTGTGAAAGTTAATGTTCATGTTTAGGTTGTACCTAAAATTGTCTTAAGGGGGGGGATATTTTTAATGGTTGAAGGGTAGATGTTCTTATAATAATACAACAGAATACTTCTTTGAAAAAAAATCATAAGCTTTTCAACCATTCGAAAAAAATCCAGTTGCCGAAGTATTTATTGAGTTTAGGATTGTTGGAGCTATTTGATTTTTATAAACCAAATTAAAAAATGGGTTTTAGAGAATTTTAGCAATAATGATTATTTTAATAAGATCGTAGTGTTTATGCCAGGAATCACAAGGGGAAGAGAATAGGAAATTTGAACTACTTTTTTTCTTTAGCCCTACCGTCAACAACGTCTTGCTGATGGCTTTAAATTTTGTGCAACTTACTGAAAGCCTCTTTTTTACGCTCTAACTAGGTTGTCGACAACAAGAGACAGATTGAGAGAGGGAGAGGGAGAAGCAGGAGGAGGAGGAAATGGTAATCTTAACCCCGTTTTGTCAGCGTCTTCCTAAGCTTTGCCAAATTCTGGAAATGGGAATTCCTCGACAGTAAATATCATCGCATTATAAGAAGAGCTCGTGGCCGCGTAGTCCACGTGGCCACGTACTCCCTGCGTAATTACAAAATTTGCTCCTTACGTTTGCGTAATAGGATGTATTAAGTTGTGGTAGTACGAAATATTTTACGTCGTAGTTTGAAAGAACCATTATCATCATCAACATCAGATCCCGGATTAATAGAAGGTAGTTATAGATCTACATTTGGACCTCATAGCCATCTTCAAACTCCTTAGTGAGGAGTTAAATAAAATACAATTGCCAAGACTAGCGGTATATCATCGTGATTGATGGTGCCAAAACTTGTTATAAAAAAAAATGTGGCCCGAGATTCACGGCCTTAGGATGCCACAAAGTTAACATCATCAACTTATGATCTCTGATCGATGGAAGGCAATTACAGATATAGATTTAAACCCGATATATAGACAGCAAAACCACATTAAGTATTTTAGCTAATAGGAACAACAGTGATTTATTTCTGAATTCCTGCCCTTTTATTTATTTAAAGAAAATGTTCCAAATCTTGAAATACCACGAGGTTGTCGAGTGTGACTACTTGTCTGCGGTGTATGAAAAAATCTTTTTTTTATGGGTCATTGAACGTGTTTTTCTGCTCGGTCAACTAACAAAAGTTGACTACCTTTACCGCAAATAGCAGGAAGCAATCCGGAACCGTAATGACCGCCTTCGCTAACCGCATATCGCTCTTTTTTACCACACGCCACTGTCCAAAACTTGCGATCCTCTGAAAGTAACTTCAAAAAGGATTTTTTTAAAATATAATTCATAAAAGAGTTGGTACCTTTAAAAACTTATCTCCAAATTATTTTTCTGTCGTCAGTAGCGTCAATTCACGGAAATGTCGGGGGGAGGGGGAGGGGGGAGGCAAATATGGACTTTTCAAAATCTTAAGGATCAATTTTTTTTCTTCAATTTTTTCAATGAAAAAAAAGGACATTTTCCAATGAAAATGCCTCAAAAAAGTTATTTTTTAAAATCTCGGAGGGGGGGGGATCTTGGAAATAAACCTTAACCCTCTCTACAATTGACACCCGTACCTGTGGTTGGTTTGCATTTTTGTCGTCTTTTTTTTTCTTGGTTTGTCTAAAAAAATATAAAAAATAAATTAATTATCTCTTTTAATATCTGCTTTGTGTTGGTACCTTTCAAACAAATGCAATGAAGTTTTTTCTTTACAATCCATGCAATGGTTGATATTACCCAACGCCACTGTCGAAAACATCCTTTTAAAGTAACTTAAACAAAAGGATTTTTTTATAAATAAAAGGGCTTGAAATCATTATAACTTTTTTATCATTTTCCCTCGGTTGCTTTGAAGTCTTGTTCTCCCATTTTTTCTTAATATATCTACACAAAAAAAATGAAAAAAATGAAACGATTATCCCTTTGGACAGCTTTTCGAACCTGGTATAGTATTACATAACTTCAGTTGGTGGTTTTTCATCCATGCAGGGGTTTATACGTTATTGGGGTGCATTCACATTGTTCCCCTGCAATTGGTCCGCATTTTTGCCCTCCTATTTTTTCCCCTAGTTTCACTAAAACTAAGAGCGAGGACAATCACATCATAGAGTTGTCCTTGAATTTTGACTGCCCCAAGCTTTTATTTTTAAATTAAAAAAATTACAGCAGTAAAAAAAAAAAAAAAATTCTTGTACTTTTCAGCGTATTTGAAGGTAAAAATGATTTTAACTTCTTTTTCAGACAGAAAACCCTAATTGTCTAATGAATCATACAACAAATATTGCTTATAAAACTTTGCAATAGGCTAAAAAAGGGTCTAACAGTTCGTGCTTAACAAGAATTCAGCTTAAAGACCTCATCCCGAGACCACGCCTATCTCTCCGTCAAACAAGCAATGTCCATAGCTACCTGTATATGATAAATGCCAGAATATTAAAAATAAATTAATAAATAACTACTCTTGATTATTCTGATATAGTACTTCAAGACCGTTGAAAATGAGCTACTTTTCTATTGAGCAGAATTTCATAAAAATAGAATAAGTCATAAAATAATAAAAAAAAAGTTATCAACAACCTGAAAGGAACTAAAAATACATCAGTAGCCTCCATTACTAAAGATACATTTGGAAAGCTATAACATCAATTAGGCCGTTTTTTCACTCATCAATGTGCTAAGATCTTGCATCTTTGGTCATTTTTATGCAAACGTCTTTCATCATTCTGTTCTGATCAGCGGTCTGAGAACAATGATGAGTATATCATCAAAGCTCTCTCATCATTGTTCTATACGGCAGAGAAATGGCGTCCTTCGCACTTTTTGCTAATATCAGTGAGCTGTAATATCTTAGAACAAAGATGAGTTAAAAAACGATAATCTTTGCGGAAAGATGTAAGATCTTAGTGCTAAAAAACGGGCCTAATCAAGGGTGGATCCAGGATTTTTTTTTTTTTGGGGGGGGGGGTAAAATAGGTTGATCCGATAAAAAAATAGGGGGGGGGGAGCGCAAAATAGGTTGATCCGATAAACTTGCGTTAGGACCAAGTTTAATTAACGCAAACTTGAGTTAATTAAGTAAATTACACTACTTTAGACTACGCTTGGGGGGCGCCCCCCTCGCCCCTTTCCTGGATCCGCCACTGGGCCTAATGTGTATTAACATAATATCAACACTAATATTTTTATAACTTTTTCTGTTAATTAATTATTAATAAAATCAATGTCATAAATATATCTTCCCAGCTTCTGAACTATGTTCCATTAAATTAAGAGTTGTGATAAAAAGCCTTGGATACTACAAAAAAAAACGCACACGTGACAACCTAAGGCGAAAGTGGCGTCACAAGTGGAGTAGTGACTTTTAGTATAGCCGACAGTTTTTTAGTAGGCCTATCAGTTTTCATATTTTTTACGCAAAAGCAATTACAATGACAATTAAACCTGCATAAATTATCAGTTACTTGCTACCCAAAGATGTAAAACTTTTTTAGAGCTAATTCAGCGCAGTTCGCGAGCTACTAAAAAATATGAAAAAATTTCGTCGGCCTCTGTCGGGTAATCTTTTTCTCCTGACGGCGAATCAATCATAAAGAATGTAGTTATGTTCTTGTATAATTAGAGCCTGTCTAAATACGAAAAAGAAACAAATGCCAACTTATTATGAGCTATTACAAGTGTAATACTGAGTATAAACAAGGCTGTATCCAGGAGGGTGGGGTTAGGGGGTTTTAGCCCCCTCCCTGAAATCTTTTTCTGGCTCTCAAAAACGTAACAAAAATGCATAATAATATTTTTTATGTGTTTTATGGTTTTGGATTTTCAAATCTCAACTAGATTTTGCTGATGCAGTGAATCTTGACGAAAAATTCTCCAGTTATATTTTGTTGTGTTACCAGAATGTTGTGTGTTATATTATTTAGTCACATCTCCTTTTTTAGGCGAAGCAATTCATCTTGCAAGAGATTTTGGGTATGTTTGTGAAACCGAATTTCCATCTCGACATGTTGCAGAATATTTGTGTAGACAACATCAACAAAATGATCCAGCTGATACTTATAGACGCAAAGATTTAATCCTAGCAACCAAGTAAGCTTTTTTATTTTTTGGTTTTGCTCAATTTGTTTTTTCGTGTGATATTTACCCTTAAGCTTGGTTCAGAGAGGAAATCATTGTTTTGCTTCGCCAGCCGAGTTTCGCATTCCCACTGGAAAAATTGTCTTGACGAGAATGAATATTTGGTTTGCTTCATTCACGGATCGAAGTTGTTAACAAATTATGAACTTGCAAAAATTTACCACTGATACTTTTTTGGATGATTTTTTTTCATGCAATATATAATATTAAGCTAGTTTCATACACGAGGAGAACTATGCTTCGTCAGCCGGATCCACGTCACCAGAAAAAAAAATGTATTGGAGGGAGTGAATAGTTCGTCTGCTTCTGTTGCGGGTCGAAGTTGTAAATAATTTAAACTTGTAAGAATTTTTTTCGTGCGATATATAATATTAAGACGGGAGTCAAATTTCCCTCCGCCAGCCAAATTTCACATCACCAGAAAAAAAATATATCTTGATATGAGGGCTCAACAATAATAATAATAAAAATTATTTGGTAATCTTAATAGGAAATGCCCAGATATTCAGAAACATTCAGGATCAGATGGGCGCGTCCAGAGGTCCCCCCACTTTACTTCCCTAATCATTGAAGAAGTTTTCTATTCGACAAACTCTCTAGTAAGACTAGGGAATTTCGCTTTCAATCAGATCTAGTAATCGGAATTCACACAGCGACGTCGTCCAGTCGTTTTCGCTTAAAAAAAATTACCATCCTCTACCCAAACTTAGCCTTAGGTTACAGTGAACCACAGGAAAAATTCCTTTTCTAATTACTTTTTTTTTGACCCTTCTAATAGTTTTGAAAATCGTAAAAATATGCAAATCAGAAACTACCTAGCAATTAAAAGTAGTTGTTCTAAACACCAAATGTCAGCCAAGAAAGACTAAAGGGCATGGTTAAATATTGACCTCATTTGAAAAGATCAAAGATTCATGACATCTATTTGATGTTATTTTCTAATTTTAAAGTTTTCTTGTCTTTTTTCTATTGCTTATTTAACCTTAACAAGATTAGTAATTTTTTTAAGGTTGCCGTAATTGCCAAGCATTGATACAGAGTACTTTAACGGCCGTCCAGCGACGGGACGTTTTAATTTTCTTCTTTCGACACATGCCTGACCAATCTTCAGGAGCTTCCCCCTTCCCACAATGAGAAGCAAAGACATAATTAATAGTTTTCTTGGATATTCCTCAATTCAGTCAGTGTCGAGCGAAAGTTTTTGCTCTTCAGGGCCTCAAACTAAACTGAAAACGAATCCTCCAAGTTAGTGCTTGAATTGAGAGCTTAAACATGATTGAGGGCTAAACTCTAGGTTCTCTTTTTAAACATTTTTGGTAGTTACGGTTACGGTAATTCATAAGAAGGTATGTTACGCAACATAAATTTTGCTGGAGAACATAAAAGCGGACATCGGGTTTTTTTTATGTTTGGTGACATTATTATTTGATTGTTTTTAAAATACCATATCTTGTATTTGTAATATCATTAAATAAAAAGTTTTTTTTAACTGAAAGTAAGGAGCAACATTAAAACCTAAAACGAACAGAAATTCTTTCGTATATGAGGGGGTTTGCCCCCTCGTCAATACCTCGCTCTTTACGCTGAAGTTTGAATTTTGTTCCAGTTCTTTAAGAATGACCCCTGAATCACAAAAGCCGTTTAATTAGAATAATTAGCTCTTTTGAAAGTAATAAAAAAAAAATTAGCATAAAGAGCGAGGGAGTGAACCCCCTCATATACGTAATAAATTCTGTTCGTTTCAAGTTTTAATGTTGCGCCTTTCTTTCAGTTGAAAAAACTGAAAACTGTTTTTTTTTTTATTTAATTTCTGATCGTTTTTAAATAATGCTGGGAAATCCGGTACACCCTTCATGGGAAATTCCCTTCCCCCATGAAAAATTCCTCCATGAAAACATCATCCCACGTAACCCCCTCCCCCCGACTCCCCTTTCCAAAAAAATCCCTCCTGAAAACGTCTGTATACTTCCCAATATCATAACTTGCAGCCCTTCCCCCGGAGACTGTGAGGGATTAAGTCATACTTTAACATATAGTTATTAGATTTTTTGACTACGCTGAACAAAATAATTATCTTAAAATTTTGATTGGGTGACTTTGGGTAAAAAATGAGCGTTGGAGGGGGCCTAGTTGCCCTCCAATTTTTTTAGTTACTTAAAAAAGGCCACTAGAACTTTTAATGTCCGTTTGAATGAGCCCTCTTGCGATATTCTAGGACCGCTGGGTCGATACGGTCACCCTTAAAAAAAAAATAAATTGGAGCTTGAAACCTCTACAGTAGGGTCATCTGATACGCTGAATCTGATGGTGTGATTTTTATTAAGATTATATGGCTTTTAGTGGGTGTTTATTCCTTTTTTCGAAAATAAGGGAAATTTTTTCAGGCTTGTAACTTTTGATGGGTAAGACTAAACTTGATGGCACTTATATATTTGAAATCAGCATAAGAATCTAATTTGTTGAGTTTTGTTTTTTAGAGTTTCGGTTACTATTGACCCGGGTCGCTCCTTACTTACAGTTCGTTACCACGAACCGTTTGATACCATATAAACTATACACATATATTTGCAAAATATGCGCCAAAAGAGGAAGATATAATCTTATTCACTTATAACATCACGAATGAATTATTCTTTTTCAGGAGGTTTATGTTAAATCTTATTATTGTGTATTTATTCATGATTTACATTTATTTTCAAGTAAATATTTTATTATGTAATTAATAGTATTATATTTATTATGTTGTTTTTGTTATATCTAATGTGAGTATAATGTGCATTTATATACATATTTTTATTATGTCTAACGAATAGTTGTTTGCGCAAGAATGGGATTTATTTTGCGTTTATGATAAAAAAGAAAAAGAAAAAAAAGAGAATGTGTATCAAAACCTCCAAATTCCAACTAATTCTGTGTTTGAGAATAGGAGACTTAAAATTAAAACACCGATTTATTTGAGAGTCAAATAGGATATGGATAAACAAGTTCAATCAATCGATCAAGCTTCTCTTGTTTATAGGATGGTTATAAATCTCAGTTTCTTAAAAATATCATATAACACGTTTTGAATTAGTGTAGCCATTAAAGGAAAAGAAAATTATAATTTTTGTTGTTTTAGTAGCATTAATTAATCCTCCAGCTAGACGGTTCTAGATGAGGGTGTAACACTCCCGGTTATTTTTCAAGAATTCTTTCCTTTATTTTTTCTCCGTCTAGTAATCAGTGAGTTGTGTATCTACATGTTTGATGGAAAGACGATTCTAATTAATCACGAATTTTTTAAGATTTTTTTTTCGTCGGAAAGACGATTTTTTAAGATTTTTTAAAAACTGTCTAAGATCTGGCCGGCCAAGTACACAGTAATTTGCTTAGGGAGGAGGAAGGTGTACAACTTTAAAAATAGGAAGGGGTACAACTTTATTTAAAAAAAAGTTTTACCTGTTTAAAAAAATAAACAGGTAAAAAAAATGGTCTAACTTTATGGATAATGTAAGGAAATAAAATCGGAAATATCAGCATAATTTCGGATGAGGCAGGGGCATGACGACCCCCTCGTAAGTACGCACCGACGGACTGATGCCACCTAATATTTTGGTGGTATGGGGCATCAATCCACCGTAGATACCCTTTATAGCCACTGCAAAAACGAAATGTGTATTTTTATAAAATTGAACAACAAGTGATATACAAGGCCCGTGAAAGAACTGCTTAAGTACTACTAATTTAAAGCCTAATGATCTTTTTCGTTCAAATCATTTGTAGGCTATTATTTGGTATGGTTTGAAATTAAAAGAAAAAATCTATTTAAGTACCCAACATGAGTGAAGTGGAGTGAGAAAGCGAAAAAAGTAGTAAAACAAATTTGTGTTAACAACCATCTGCTTTGTTTTCCTTTTAAGATTATAATGAATGCTATAAAGTCTCCGTTAAGGCTACGTTTGAAACTCATGAAAAATTGAAGCGTTCTGTAAATGTGTAGAATATTAATCTTGTCCAACGTTAAATGGTTGTAAAAAGTAGTTCTAAATTACAATTATCAAATTGATAATTGAAGCTCTTGGGTAAATTATGTTTCAAGTAATTACTCAATAAAAATAGTCATAAAACTCTGTCGTTTGCAGTATTTCTTCCGTGAGAATTTATTCTGTTTTTTCAATTATGTGTTTGTGCTACGCTCACACACTAACAAAACTGTCAAAAATATGGAAAACATGTACTTACCGGAGGTGAGGGCTAACCGTTTGCCCCTCCCCTCCCCCCAAAAAAGAAAAAACAACTCAAGATTGTATAAGAGGGCTCATTTGAGTTCTAATACTTTTCATACAATTTGCTGAAATAAATGCCTGGATATGTGCCTGGTGCTCAGATGATCAGAAAATTTTCAGAACCAAATGTATGGTTAACTTTCCCTTTAGTGGTTTACCCTTTGTTTTGCGCATGTGCGGCATATGTAGACTCCACCCAAGTTGTTAAAAGAAGGAAGGTGGTGAGCTGTTCGAGCCTGAAATCTGGTGAGCTGATGAGCTGAAATCTTAAGATTATTTGGAATGTTCGCATAATTTCTAATATTTCCCATACAACACGCCAAAACAATTTTCTACACAATGTTCCTGAAGTTCATGTCATCTGAAGTTTCAGGTGCAAATGTCTGGTTTTGGCTAAAATTTAGTTTTCCCCCTAAAATCTCCAGTATCTCGTATCCAGGTTTTTCTAGCTACGAAAATACAGAGAAATTTGGAAATGTTGGGTAAAAGACAAACTTATGCAATTTAAAATTTTGGCCGCATTCCAACGAAAAAAATATATTCTCTGAAAAAAGCAACAAAACAAAAAAACAACGACAGCTATGAAAAGTATCAAACGGATGTATCTTAATCTTGAAGGTCGTTTAACCGAATCATACTAATGCTGGATAACTATTGCAGCTTCTTGGCAGCCATGAGCACGCACAGACAAATGCATGGGGAGGGGGACTCGTTAAAGCAATGTATTTTCAAGCCTAATAACTTGAAACACCAAGTTAGGGGTACATTTATATTCTCGGGGATATTGGCTTTCATCGTATACCCTAGCGGATTCTAACCTCCAGTCTTAATGCCACCCCTCAGCTTTGTAATTTGAGAAGCTACTTTTTTATTTATTATTACTTTATTATCTTTAAAGATCATGATTTGCAATATTCCCCCATTTAAGCCTTTTATTCAGTTCTAAATTAGAATTGTAAAAATTCTAAGAATTTATAGCTTCTTTTGTAACAAAGATATTGTCACGTCATCAATGCTTTGAGAGTTCCTTTTCTCTGTCTTGCTTAAAGGAACCGTGGAATTGTCAAGTCATCTTTTTTAATCGGCCAATTGATTCTTCTATATTAACATTTCATAGTTGAGATACACATTATTTTTTTTTACAAATATAACTTAAACATTTTATATGTTTTTTTATAAGATATAAGCTATATTTTTCGATTCCGGGCATTCTTAAGAGTTCGTTTGCATGTATTCTCAAATAGCAGAAAGAAATTAGTAAGGTTAGCGAAAGTTCACAGAAAAAAGTAAAACTGGGCCTCCTAGGGGGTATAAATGACCGACTGGATGTCTGCAGAGGGAGTCGGATCAAACATTTGCCCCTCCCCTTCCTTTATTTTACCAAAAATGCACAAAATTACACAATTTTTCAGTGTTCGAAAAAACATGAGCCCTTCTGGAATTGGTTTCGCAGGTTTTCCACTACTACTAGCCGCTTACTGCAGCGTCAAGCCATCCGAGGCCAACACGGATGTCTACGCTTCTCCACCCCCAGTCTATTCAAACGTTCACGCTATACCCCCTCCCGTGAAATTCAAATTTCATTTAAATCCTTTTTACGACCTCTTCCCACACAATTCAGGAACGCAGGGCCGTATCCAAGATTTTTGTTGGGGGGGAAGGAGGTACAAAAAACTTCAAAAAAGGCACACAAAATTTGTTTAAATTAATTTTTGTTACGTTTTTACGAGTCGGACAAGTATTTTTTGGGGGGGAGCCCCCCCCCCCCCCCCCCCACCTGAATACGGCCTTGCAGGAACGGCCTATTTTTCCTTTGGTCCCAGACGGGGCTTGCTTCTACTTGAACAAATTTCCAGCCTCCTTTAAGACCTCCTCCAGCCAGTATAGAAATTTATTTACAAGAACAAAAAGCAAGAAGACAGAAGGTAACTAATTTTGTGTTTTGAAAAACATAAGTGTTGCCCCCCTTAAATTCCCCAATCGCATATATTTGTAAAATACTGAAGATTTAAGTAATTAGCCAAGATATGAAAATAAAGGTTTTTTTGTGAACTGATCACTGTCCTATGGATTGTTTCTCAGACAATCCAGTCTTTCTTCCCGATCAAAAGACATTTAACCACAGAGACCTATTGCAAGGTCAAGAAGTCAGACAAAACGTCTTGCAGTGCACTCTGCATGTGAAAACATCAAAACTACCTACTTCCTTTATCATTGTGAACCTGAGCGGAAGTGGTTATAAACAATAATTTTTGAGAATTAAATTAACTGAATTTGCTAGATCAAATTTGATTTTCAGGTTTGCCTGGATAATTTTATATTGTCATTTTCGGCTCATTAATATATCATTATAGTCAAGTGATAAATAAGGACGGAAAGAGACACGTCCATAGGCCCACATAGTCCATACGTTTTCAGGAAAGATCAGAAAATATTTTAAGGGAGGCCTGATGACTCTGCTCTAAGGGGACGCTTAGCTAGGAGAATATTTCTGGAGTGGGTTGGGGTGCAATTTTGAAAAAAAAAAAAAAAAAACACCAATTATACGGAAAATCGGAAATTCAAAATTTAAGGCAGAATTACTGGTCTAAAGGACACCCTCCCCCTTTCCGTTTGTATATGCAAAAGTTGCAAGGTGCTGGTATTTTGACTTTAATGCAGTTTAGTATCTTCACAAATCTCTAGAGCTTTTTAGACGATTTTATGATAGGGATAAAGAGGATCCTGAGGAGGAGAGGGATGAGAGAGGCACCCTTAGCTGCCCTTCTGGGTGCTTTTCTGGACACTCAATTTAAACTTCATTTAAAGTGGTAACAATCAAGGCGTTGTACACTGCAGTTACTGTCATGTATACTAAAACGCACGAATATGTTGTCGCACCGCTGACGTTGAATCCGTGTTTCTAGTTGGAATCACTGTCTGTTTTGACAGTTTGCAAGCCCTGGGTAGCGTTTCCACTTAGAAACAAAGTGTTGTGCCGATTCTGGCATTTCTATAATACCGGCTATCGTGTGGAGAGAAAAGAGCAAGCTCCAGCCTCCCTAAGGTTTCCAAACTCAATTTATTATTGTGGACCCCATGTAGAGACCATATTGGATATTAAGTTCATAAGTTCATAAGTTTATTAATCCACATTCATAAACAAATAAATAAATTAAACAACACTTTCACGCTGAAGAAAACCTATGAAGGTTTGCAATCGCTATTTAATTAAAACTATTATAAATAAACCAAAAATAGATAAACTGTAACCTATATAAAAGAAATAAAAAAAAATATCGAAAAATAAATAAATAACTGAATTAAAAATAAAAATAGATAAATAAAATATAAAAGAAAAATAATAATAACAAATCCAATCTCCATCATTCATTATACTCAGCTCCCTCTCTTAATGGTTCTATTAATGATTCATTTACACATTGCGGAAATCCGTCCGTATCTTTTTGAACGATGGCCCAGAAAACACTACGTTTTAAGGCAAAGTTTTCAAATAAATGCATCAGCATGACTCTCCTGAAAGCTGTTGAGCAATAGTGAGTCAAATGACACCATTTTTCTTGGTTTTCTTATAGCCTGGGCGAGCAGTAGCATACAAGCTGAGGTGGCCTTGAACCAATGTTATAAGATCATGAAGTTTTTGATGATCCAAAGTTATAGTTTTATTCATTTAAAAAACCTTGCAAAGAACCCGTCCTGATTTGACCAAATCGTTGCGGATTGAGAGTTTTTCAAGCACGAAAACGGACAAACTCTCCGCACGGATTGCTAAATCCGGACGGATTTTTTGCAATGTGTAAATGAACCATAAGCTGATAAGACCGAATATCGCAATTTGATATTAGCCAAAAGGCCGCTAAGGGTTGCATTGGTAGGAAATCATTTTTAAATTTAAACGCCATCTATTCCATATCAGCTGAGATGTGGGTAATATTTTGCAAACAAAAGAGATAAACAAAATAGATTCTTTAATTTCACAGACGTCAGAACAGTTAATGTTTAGAATTCTGTTAAGATCTGAAACCTTTACTAAAATGAAAAAAAATATGTTACTTCATTTTAATACGAGGTATGAAAAAAATATTTTTTTGAAATAAAAAAAGCTGAATTTTGAAGCCAAAAAATGAATTATTTTTCGGCTTCAAAGGAGCTGAAATCCAGCTAATTTGGACTTTCTGCTAATAAAATAAAGTAATATAATTTTTTTTTAGAAAAGACTTCAGATCTAAACAGTTTGCTAAACATCGACTCCTTTGATTCCTTTGAAATAAAGAACATTTTTTTTTTAATGTCGCCTCTTTTTCAAAGTTTTCCTAATACGAATTAGGAAATGAGTTCCTAAAACTCATAAAGTACTCAAAAAGACTTGTTGTTCAGCTGCTGTAGGTGTTGTTGATTTTTTTTTTTTTTTTTTTTTTTTTTTTTTTTTTTTTTTTTTTTTTTTTTTTTTTTTTTTTTTTTTTAAGCTTCATTTGAAAGAGGATGAATCCGGTGTCATTTTGACAGCATGCTAATCGAGTCCCGTTGAATTAGATTTAGACTCACGGGTTCCAAAGGCAGGTTCAGAGGCGTAGTGCCGTGTACGTTTATGGTAAAGTGTCTGAATCCTCGTAATATCATCAGCAAGGCAGTTGAAGTACATCAAGCGCTCTTACCAACTATCAGTTCTTGACCAGAACAAAAAATTTAAATTAGTGGAAATTAGTAACCAGTTAAATTTTAAATTTTGTTTTGTATCCCCTTATCGGATTTTTTGGTTACTTTCTTCAACTTATCAAATTTGCTTTGTTTCTGAAAAGATGGAAATCCCCCAGGTAAGAGCAGAGAGAGGGATACCTTGATTTCTAGGCTCCGGGCCATTCAGGCGCGTGCTCCTCTAATATTTTAGATGTTCTTAAATTCCCAATAACAATAATAATAATGATGACTTTCAATGCTCTAAAAGCCCTAGGTCTTGGCAATACAAACTGAAAATTTTAATTCCAGCTAAATCACATACATAAACAAAAACATTATACAAATTGCAAAAGATATTTCTCTCCATTGCCAGCCTGAGAAATCGTCCTGACCTTTCAACGCTTACAAGACACTCATCCCTCACTAAACTCGGCAGCCATCTTTCATCAAATCAATATTCTGTACGCTTCCTTTCGCAGCTTAGTCAATTCTTCACACTCAACCATCACATGACCCACAGTCTCACCAATATCTCCTTACATAGACCAAAATCAAGGACCATCCTGCTTTTGCCTAATGCTTAAATTTTTTTCCACAAGTGGTAAACTATTTGCCCTCAATTCAATAATTTCCTTTGACTTTTTCTTTCCTAGATTCACCTAAAAAAAAAAATCAGCAAAATTACTATTTTTGGGTTTTGACGCACGCCTCTTCTTAATTTGATTTTATTTAATTTTAGGCAAATAACAAAAGAGTTGATGGACCTTCTGAATCAGGACCGATCCCCTTTGTGCAATACCAGGCCTCAGATCATTCTTGAGCAGAATATACAGCGCCATTTGACACACTTTTCTTTGATTACACATGGATTTGGAAGCCCGGCCATCGTTGCTGCCTTAACTGCTATACAGGTAAAAAAAAGACACGATTGAATAAGAAACTATTTCCTTTCTATTTCTTCATTTATTCCAGTAGCTGAAAACGAGGCGTGAAATTGGAATGATAAGCTTGTCAATAGTTTTCTCATACAAGTTACAAATCTGACTTTAAAAAAAGCTTCGGTTTCGTTAAAAAAGGAAAATTTGCATTTTTTTGAAACCAAGTTAATTTCCCTAAGAGAAATTCTATGTAATATCAGAATTCTAGCGTAATGAATGGATAAATCTGGAAGTAGTGAATTTAAAATGAGTAACTTGTTCTTTCTATAAAAGTTACTGCTGTCGGCTTGTCGTCAAATTGTATGTTTCACAGGACATATAAACCCTAAAAAAAGCTAAAAAAAAAGTAAAGATTCATTCAAAGACATTCTAATGTCAAAATTTGAAAACCGTAACTCCTTTGTATTACAAAAAAAAATATCTAACCTAATTGGAAAAACTTTTCCAAGAACTGAAACAACTAATTATCTTGACACCTTAATAAGATAGAGGAATGTGGGCTCGATCAATCAATCAAGCGTCTTTCTGCTAATAGTATGGGTCATAAAAAGTGTCATATAACGCCCTGAATTAAGAAAGCCAGCTATTTATAGGTTTCCGTAGGAAGAATAAAATGTTTATTTTTGAAATACATAGGCCAATGTGTGGAATAATAGCAATGCCATCTATATAATATATGTTGTGGTGTCACTGACGACAAGTTCCACTCTACCTTTTGTTTCGACATTATGCTGCTTTATTATCTGAGAACATCTAAGAACAAAAATTATCTTAGAACAAGTTTCTTTTGGGTAAGATATCATCGTAAGAAAAGTTGTAACCTGTTTTAAAAATCCAGGGTTTTTGGAATTTACATGTAACTCAATAAATAAAAGATCAAATAGGGATAAAATTGTATGTGACCGAAATATCTGGTATTTTTTGTGAATTTCTATCACTGTTTGTGAAACACTGTTTATTAAAAAGATTTTTATCCCTCTTTGAACTTTTATTTATCGTCATGGAAAGGCAGTGTGGTCTCCGAAATTATCTACATGTAACTCAAGGATGAATTGGTAGAAGGACAGGGGGCGAGAGTTCAGCACGGCCCTTATAGTTTAGCCATTCATTGTTAATTAAGTTCTGCTTGTTGGGGACTGGAGAACAATATCTTTCTTTTTCTGACAATTTGACGTGAATTCAGAATGTTAGAGGGCAAAAACGCGAATCTTAGAAGGCAAAAACGCTGTCTACGTGGAACCAAATATCCCGACTCTTTTCGATTCGCATATCAAGGTCTATTGTTCGCGATGAGTATCTTTTCTAATACAATAAGATCAGAGTGGGTTAGCTGTTTCTAAGTAGTTTTTGGTAAAATACCCTTAAAAGTCCACCCTCAAGATCCGTGACGTTTTCTACGGTCCTATGCCAGGATATATTGAAATCATCCTCTGCCTTCCTATAAGGATGATTGGTTATTTCATTGCTAATTCTATCTTTTTCTTTCAGAATTTCCTGAATGAATCATTAAAATATTTGGACAAGGTATATCCAATGGGCCAAGTGTCAACAATGGAAGGGAAGCAGAAAGAAGGTGACAAAAAGTGAAAAGAAAAGCGCAAAGTAGCTTAAAAATCGAAAGTGTGATTAAACTTGGACTCCACAATGGTGCTTCATTATGTTGCCATATACGACTTGAAAGACATTTAAAACTCTATATTTTTGTCGTATTCCCTTGTATAAGCAAATTGTTGCGATGCAACATTTAGGCTCGAAAAAAAAACTGAGGGTAATTGTACATAATAGGTTTATTTTTTAAGGGGAGTACTTAATTGCGTCAATAATTAAGTCTATTGCGTCAATGTTAATATTAATAAAACTAATAAATAATAATTAATTGTGTCAATGTTAAATGTTTGCAAAGCTAAAATATGAGATTAAAATTTGGTTTGCTTTTTTTTCTCTTTAAAGGGCTAGTCACGTCAGATAACGTTTGTCACTCAAGTCAAATAGTTTAATTAGAGAACATATTCCGAATAGGCCTATATTTTAAACAATTTCAAAAAGCTTTGGAAAGTCTTTTTGCGGAATTTGCTTTAAAAAAAAATCTTAAATAGGGGGGGGGGGGCGTGACTGGGTTATAGAGAACAATTTTTTTGTGGGAGGAGGGGTCAGGCTAGATTTTTTTTTTGAATTTCTCAAATGTTTTTTTTCTGAACCCTACACATTAAGACCCATTTGAATGTTGAGTCTTCCAGAAAGAAGACCGGAGGGGGGGGGGGGGCTAGAACTAGCTGAAAAGATAATATTCAATTTGATAGGTGTCATTTAGATGACGTGACAAGGCCACCTATAGATTTTTATTAAATTGGAAAAGCAGGGTCTATTAAAAAGAATGGGCCTACCGTGACACAATGGGAGCATACTAATAGATATCGTTTTTGCTTTTAAGCATCTACACCTATCTAAAAATAATAACCCGAAGGTCAATATGCATCGACATTCACGATGGAACATTCTACATTGTTATAAAGAGGACATATACCAGAGCAGAAAGGGTGTCAGCGAAAAAGGGTCTTAATCTCAAGGTTTTATTTCCATCGCTTTTAAATGGGTTTTACTAATTTGTAATCTAAAGTCAAATATTGCAAAAAATTGTGAAAATTTAATATTACTCAAAAAACATTGTTGAATTAGGATGTCTTATATCTTAATGTCTTTTAACGAACATGTCTTATAATTGAAGCTATAACTGTTGTGAACGCTATTTAATGAGAGTGGAGGGGTAAAAATATAAATCAGGCTCATATCGATGTTTAAATGTTTTCTTGGCCCGGTCAGTTTTATTTCGATATTCTTTTTTATGTATAATATTAATATATGTTGAATATTAAAGTTTAATATTAAGTAAATATAAATAAGCTAAATATTAATAAGTTGAATGAAAATTACTTTGAATTAATATTAAGTTGAATTAATTATTTTTATTATTTAATAAGAATAATTAAATAAATTGAATATTAATCAAATTATATTTGACTATGTATTACTTGATCAAGACCGATAAAAGCCGTTAGCGGCCTTTTCGATTGTCAAAAAATTGAAATATGTTTGAATTATATAAGATGTGTTTTTTATGGTGTGCTCTAGAAACAAATGGTTACCAATCTAAACTTAATATCCGTTTTGGTTTATTCCCTAGGTCTGGCATAGATCCTTGTGTATTTTTGGTGTGATGGATATTTGTGCTCAGTAAGGTTCTAGCGAAAAAGAAATTTTTTATTTGGCAACAAAATATTTCTCGCTAGCGGAAAAATGAGTTATATCTTTACAGTTCCCATTAAGTAGTAAATGAGTATACATCTCTTTTGAAAAAATTCCCCCCTTATCGCGCTTATGAATAAACCCTTTTTCGATTTATTTATAGTCCAATTTAAAATCTTTAAACGTTTGTAAATTTAACCAAACTAAGTTTGTCGTAGACAAACATAAAATGATTTGTTTCAAATATAATAATTGCATAAACGTAAAAAGATTGTATTAAATATCGTATTTGTGGTAACTTAAAAATAAGTACTCCTTACGAATATTCTCGTATATCTTTTGATTGTAAAAAAAAAATACGAACTTGAAATTTGTACTTTTTCCCCCTTTTTCGTGAGTACGAATTTATGAAGAATACTCTAGCGATTATTTTTTTTCCAAGTATTTTGATTTTTTTTAATAAATATGTAAACATTTAGTTGCGGTTGAATAGTTCATTTTAGTTTATATTTTTGCTCGTTTTTATGGTATTTTAAAGTTTTTTTTTTCTTAGTAGATCATGTAACTCAGTTATAGTATTCATTAGTGATACAGTTTTCTTTTAATCTGGCCAAGTTTTCACGATACTTTACATTGAATATCTGGATTTCTTCACATAATGGTAGCTATTTGACATATCCTGCAAGCAATATTGAAATGGGCTCGGGAAACAAGATTAGGGGAAAATACCTTGGGTAGTCCTAGGTTCTATCCCGTTTAATACTGAAATAAAGTGGACCCATTTAGTGTTCCTGTCCATAGGGTGTCATTTTGTTGATTAATATAATTCGAGTCTGGGGGCAAACAACGTCTATATTTTGGCTTATTCTTGAAATTTTTTTCATTATTTTTGTCATTATTATTATTACTTGAATAAACAGTTCGAAAATAAATAATGATATTTATGTCTTCATAAGAGGTTTCTTTGGAGAGGTCGGGTCGAAACATGACAAAGAGGCTTTTCTAGGGCCTATCTAAATTTTACTAAATTGGAGATGAGTAGACGCTATTTTTTGTGGCAAAAATGAGCTTACCAACAGAAACAACCAAAATTGGATAAGGGTATTCCCCACTTTGCTTTTTTGGGTAAATATTAGTGTTTTAAAATAATTAAGATAATCTAATATCATTTGTTATTTACGTTTTCTCTAATTATTTTGACTTATTACGCTTTTGTCAGTAATTTTACGTGGAAATAGTCAGTCGCATTTTTTGGTGAAAATGAGCTAGCAATATAATTCATTCTATCCAAAAACTAAATTAAAAAAAATATTTTCTAGGGTAGATTGATTGGTTGAATAAGATTAGCACTTATTTCAAAACACGGCTGTAATTTCAGTTCTAAGCTTGAGTGTCAAAATTGAAAAAGCCGCTAAAATTCATCTAGAAATTGAAAGACAATTTAAAATAACTTCTTGTAGTTCAATCATGTTTCTGAAACCAGAAAAATTACTGTTCTGAAAACCGGTTGTTTCTGAACAGAATAACAGCTGTATCTTCAAAACCAGTTATTCTGAAGACAGGAAAATCGCCACTTTAAATTTATATTAATGAGATTTTGACGAGTTTTGTTAAACGCTGCTGACATGTACAATTATAAACAGCGAATTAATACTGTTGACGGGGGGGGGGGGAGTCAACGTGATCACTTTGATGTAGGACAGATCCAGTAATTGTTTAGGCGAGTTAGACGAACATCTCCGTCATATTGTTGGTTTGTAATTTCTATATTGTGTTTCAAAATGTAACTTGACTATTATTCCGCCTGTAATATTTTTGAAAAGGTTTTGTTTTAATGCTGTGTTGTTTTTTTTTAATACAGTGTTCAGTGTCTGTTTGAATTTTCTGGTTCTGATTCTTTTTCCGGTTGTCTTTAATTCAGCTCAGGAATGATCCGTTCTTGATTTATTTAGAATTTTTGTTTATCTGTGCAATCCCGTTATGTACTTTGAATCTTTCTTAATATTACATTTTCTAAAGGCCATTACGTTTTTAGTTTTTATTCTTTATCAACCATGTAGGGCAAAAAGAAATCACTGAAAAAATATACGAAATCCCAAGGAAAGGCACAGCAAATATCCTTGGAAATGAATTCCTTGAAAAGTAGTATGTTAAGTTTCCTGTAAAACATATGATTCAGTGACGAGTCTGCAGCCTTACACAACAAGGACATATCATTGAATTTATTTCTTCTTGATGTAACCATTCATCGAGCCAGCTTTGTGATATTATTTAGGCTTTTTCTTAGAGAATGATCTAGATTCTCTTGCTTGAGATGTCTATTAGAATCCCGGTGTGGCAAAATATATTATTATACCATTCGAGGACTCACAAAAATCAGTTAAAACTCAAGACAAAAAGACCTATTCATATAGCCCTCCCCCCTCTCCCCCTAAAAAAGAAGAAGCTTGAAGGCTAATTTTTCCATCATAACGATACACCTTGCCAGTCGCTGGAAATTGCTCTCCATGGCTATGGCCTCCAGCTTAATATACAATTTATAAAATTTCTTCAGCCAGAATCTACTCCTGGTTGGTTATTTATCTACTAGATGCCTTCTTACCTTCTCTGCCATCTCATATTTTTGGCAAATTGGGGAATCAGCTCCTCCAGACAGAACATTTGCATGACGACCACAATGGAGCCACGATGGTTTTCATGACATCAGGGAACTAAAGGGTTTCAAACTGAAGAGAATTGGATATTTTTCTTATAAGGGGTGCTCAACCCCTTAGGTTTTTATTTCTTAGGGTAAAAAGAGACAGTAATTCAACCTAAGGTCCAGGTCCCACATCACTTGTGTCTGAACCATAATATAAATCATACTTACCGATAAAAAATAGAATTGTGCACGATATAGGCTTCAATAATACGTTAGCTTCGGTAATACAAAAGATGTTATGTGACACTTTTAGTCTAAGAGTACTCGTAACCCACCCTGTTAAATAATATAAGCTCGATCGATTGGTCTAGTGTGCGTTCTTATATTCTATTTAGGTTTCGATATGCCTAGGAAGTTCTGTTTGTCCCAAAATTGTTTACGTTTTACCTTGAAGGCTACATTAAAAGCTCTCTTGTACAGAAAACTTTTCGTCAATAATAATCATAAGAAAAAAAAAGTGTCGAAAGAAAGAAAAAATGTTGATTTCAGTTTTTCCCGCTTCTATAAAATTACTAATATGTAACATATCACTTTTTGTATTAATGTAGCTGTTGTCCCGTGTAGAATCTGGTGATTTTGACTATTTTAGCTTTCAAGTGTAATTTTCTTTGTCAAATATCACAAGACAACACTACTGCTCATCGCAGCCTATGGTGTAAATTTCCAAAAAAGTTGGAAGGGATGGGGGCAAAGTGTTTTTCAAAATTTAGTGGGGGGGGGAGAGCAATTTTGCTGTTTGTTTTTATCTATTCCAAGGAAAACACCAAACGAACGCATTTTTCACTGAAAAACCGAAAAGCAATATTTTTCAATGGCTAATTGGGGCGGGGAGGGGGGTATTTTGAAGGGGTGGCGTAAATGGGAGATCACCCTCCCTCATTTAAGCCACTGACTGCTGCAGCAAGGTGCCTGGTACAAACGCCGCTGCACGAGCTCTCCTCTTCTCCAACCTACTTAAAGCCTCGCTCTTTACCTTCTCCTAGGAACTAATTTTCTTTAAACTGTTTCTTGTGACCTCCTCCTAAGTCATCCGAAGAAGTCGTTTGGCTGCGAAACATGCCTTATGTGTCTTTCTTTTTATTTCTAGAAAGTGGGATTAACTCGCAACTTAGTAAAGGTTATTGGTTTAATATATGGTCTGTAAAATGATAACCTAAGACCATCCTTACACAATTGCTCTGGAGAACATGCAGCGTATATTCCTTAAACTTTCGAAACGGTGACACTTTAGAGCCATCCTTGATCACTGTGAAGTACGTTAACACGACAGTTTCTACGAAATCTGTCCTGCTTGCTGCCAGGATATTTAATCTTCAGCGTTTTGTGTATACTCTAAGATGGAATTATTGGTGCCAGGTCTCCACTGGAAGGGCTTTCTGCTCTTCTTCTTCTTCAACAGTTTGGCAGGATCAGTACAGTACTGTAGGTCATATAAGAGTGGTGTTCTAGTCCCTTTTTTAAATCGAAAGTGATTGCAAAACTAACCAGCCTCCCTGTCCTAGAACTGTTTTGATGTCTGGTCCTTTTTTTATATCTGGATATTGTAGCCATAATATCTTAATGTTTTTTTGTAGCCATAAAACGTGGAATTGAGCTAAATTCTTTCTTAAAGGTTATTGCATGATATATAGTCAGTCAATGTATCCGTCAGTACCCGTCAATGTATGGTCAGAAGCCGTCTGACTGATCGTATTTCAAACAGTAAGCCCTCGAAACACGGCCAAAAAATATGAATTTTGTCAGTCTACCATCCGCAGAACGTGCCCTAGCCGTCTTGACCTTTCTCTCATTTTGTCCCTAGAAAGTGGGATTGAGTCAGAACTTTGTAAAGATTATTGTCTTCATATACAGTTAGTAAATTGAGCATCTAAGACCATTCTTATACAATTGCTCTGGAGAACATGCGGCGTATATTACTTAGCCTTTGTAAACGGTCACACTTCAGAGCCATCCTTGACCACTACCAAGTATAATAAGAAGATTGAAAGCAATTTTTTTGAAATTATGAAAGATGTAATCTTGAAGCAGCAGTTTTGCTATCTATATGCTGATCTGACGATAAATATGAACACGACAGAAGTTGCGAAAAAATTCTTGGGAAAAAGTTGGTTTTTCAGTAACCTATGAAAAATAAGATTACTTCTTTTAAATTTTCGGCTTTTATAGGACAGATGTAGCTTGGAGGAAACAGACCCTTTAATGATCATAGTCAATTGAAGCTCGAGCACTAAAGATGCTCAGACGCTAAATGAAGTAAGTTAGTGCTCTCCTTAAGTCAATGCTTTTCTACACCCTTAAATAAAATAAAGGTTCTTGAGGACTTTTGAAGAAAAGGTTCTACACAACCAAAAGAAAGCAATTCAAAATCAGGGATGTGAAACTTTATTAAAGGGCGATTGACAGCCCATTCTTTTTTGTATCTTGTTGCTAAGAATGTAGCCAGAACACTGTATTGAAGAATAGATGGCCTTCAAGTTTAAAAAGTAGAATTTGAACATAAACTTATCAAAGCACCCTAAGCTTTGAACCCAAGAAAAGCTATGGAAAATGAAAAAAAAAGTACCTAAATATGGACTTTTGATTACTATGCCGTGTTGTTTTTTGTCAAAAATTGCATTTTATTTAATTTTCCAGTTACAATTGGCAGGAGTTCATTCTTTGAAATTAAATAAAAAAAAGTTTTTTAACTGAAAGTAAGGAGCGACATTAAAACTAAAAACGAACAGAAATATTCCTTATATGAAAGGAGTTGGCGTATAACCTAACAGTTGGCGTATTACAATCGTTACGAGACAATCCCTAAAACATCTTGATTTCAAGCCTGTCTACGGTAATAATTCTAATACAAAAATATGGATACTGCTTCTTAGTATGGAAACGGAGTATCTAGTTCGGAAACTGAGTACGACTAAGAAAATGGAGTACAATTTTTTTTTGAAACGGATCGAAAACAACTAAAAGACAATAAAGGAACTTTTATTTTATCCGGACATTACGGAGAATAATAAAAGAGAAGTGAAAAGTGGTCAAACGGCAACATTTAAAATAAAATGTTGCTGTAAAAATGAATCAAAATGCACCGTGACGGTATTAAGTTCAAAATTTCGGGGCTATTTGTATTACTACATCTGCTCTTAGAATTGAACAAAATCAAAAGAGTGTAAGTATCTCCAAGTTATCAAAGAGTACGCTTCTCCCGTGCCTACTTTGTGATTTTGTGAATTTTTAAGATGAGATTGGATTTTTTTGTGAAGTTCTTTTATTTCTTTTTCCTTGTGTTGATTTCCTTAAAGTTATGAATACATTGTGTTGAAGATGTATTGTTTGTATAATTCATTTATTTTGTTCACTCCTGTTTCATCGAGATCTTACTGGGAAGACTATTTTGAAGTATTTTTGTTGTAAATTTATTGACGAATAAACAACACCTGAATTCTGAAAATGATCTCTTTTAGGTGTGTGACACTCCTCTCCCAGCCTAAATAATGAACCGCCTCATCTCTTTCATAATGGCATATGCAAAATTATACCTCACTAAACATAATTTCATAAGAAATCAAGTGAATAAACTTAGTTAAACACAGCATAAAAATAAATGTCGACCGTTTATCTTTTACTGACTATGAGAACGCCAACACCACCGTGCAACATTCTTCCTCAGTAGCGGAAAGATCAATAAATAGATTTTTTATGCTTTTAAATTATTTTAATACTTCGAAAATTTTCAAGTGAATTTTCATGTGACAACAATCATAGTTTGTTGCCACGGAATGGCACAAAACGCCACTTTCCCATTTCACAATCTTTTTGGTCAATTGAAAAAGAGCGCTAGAAATTTTAATTTCTGTCCGAATGAGTCTTTCCAAAATCTTCTAGGACCATCGATTCTATACGATCACCCATGGAAAAACAAAACAAAAATCAAATAAATAAACAGGCATTGGTAATTTTTCTTCTAGAAAAAAACCTAACTTTTATGTTTTGCAGGTAAGGACTTGAAACCTCCAAAATAATGTTTTTTGATACATTGAATTATATAGTTTTATCTTGGATGTCAATTATGGATTTTCATCAAGTATTTTGATTAAGATCACTTTCTTTTTGGGGGGTGCTTCCCCCTTTTTCGAAAATAGGGCAATTTTCTTAGGCTCCTAGCTTTTGATATGCAACATTAAACTTTATAAAATTTATGTACCGGAAATCCCACAAAAAAGTCAATTCCTTTCACATGCTAATTTATCTATTTATTTATTATTTTTTTTTTTAATTCAAATTTTTAAAATATTTTTTTCAAATTTTTAAAATAACACTAGCCTAAGTCACTTCATACTTGGAGTTTGTTGCCACGAGCTGTTTGATAATATCGTCAATCATCTAAAATAAAAGCAAAATGCCACCTTTAATATAAAGTTTAATAATATTGTTATTTTTTTTTTTTATTTAGTACGTAAGTAGTACCATTACGTAATTTACGCACTCAGTAACCTTTTTTTTATTTGTTTACTTTAGTGCGTTGAACTATTTTTCAACATCATGACTTAGTATTATTTTATTATTCATTGTTAAAAAAATTCATAATCACAGGCGGATCTAGCCAGTGATTATAACTAGAAAGGCGAGATGATTCATCTAATACCCCCTCTATCAGCCAAAACAATTCTGGTCAATTTTCAAGCGATTCAGCAACTATCAACACTTCATCAAACATCCCCTCTATTCTTCAAACATTTCAATGCTGGCCGTTCTTCTAGCGATTTAAAATGTATTGAAGACCTTGATTTGCCAATGGTTGTTTCGGAGATACCCCATCCCTCCTCTGAATATATTCTAAAAAAACAAGTTTAAAATAAATAAAAATAACGATGTCTGGTCCTCAAAATCCACTTAATTGACGCTTAAAACAAGCAAAAAAAAATGTAATTGTCTCCCCCATCTCTTGATTTTTGTATGTAAGCTTGGTAAAGTAAATATGGTTTACTTTACTGAATAGATATAAACAAATAAAAATAAAAGAAATGTATAGCAATGAAAAGAATGGCATTACACACAAATTTTAGTATAAAGATTAAAGGGATGTCAAAACTTTTCTACTGACTTGACAATACTCAGAAGCCCACAATTACCGTACTGGCTCGGTGGCGGTGGGCGTGCCAAATCAATGACACGCCAAGAGCAAGTCACCTCTAAGGATTTCGGGTTTCAGTCTACCTCTTTCGAGTGACTCAATCTACGAGTAAATTGCTGCAATTGACTGAACAGCGATATTCCATCCAATTTTGCATTGGACTGGGCAAATAAGGTAAGGAGACGTTGGATATTATTCAAAAAGTGTCCAAGAATAAACCATGTCACAAACTACAGTTCACAAGTGGCCAATGCTCTTCAAGCATGGCGAGAAAAGTGTGTGTGACGCGAGCTCCATATTCGACAACTGCAAACCACAAACTACTTTAAGAGCTGACGGCAACGTGTGTATAAAATGCTGATTTCAGACAAGGCTGCAGTTGAAATTGTCATTGATAAGATGAAAGTATACAACATTACCAACGAGATTTTGTCCGGGTAAAAGATTTAGAATATACAAGTTCCGAAGGTCTTGACCAACGACCAAAAGCAGAGGCGAGTTTCTGCTGACAATGGATTTCTGAAATACATTAAGGAACCTAGGTTTTTGAATCCCAAAATCAAGGGAGTGGGGCTTAACTTACTTGACTTGATTCTTTTGTCAACTGGGCGCCAGCGTCAATAGAACAAGCCTCATCTTTTTCCAGTGGACCCGGTCTTGAGCTGCCGCGGGTGTATCTTCAGTTCTTATTCTTATCGTTTAGGAATTGGATCACCCATTCTTAAACGATCACGTTTAAGCGATCACAGAGCTAGGGGTTGGGGATTGGAACAATAGATGATGCGATAGGGGTTTCTTTTGACATTAATTAATTAATTAATTTATGACCCGTCATACACAAAAATTGCAAAAGACGGAGTAAAAGGAGAAAAAAAAAACAAACAAAAAAACACACATTTGTACAGTCACACTGATGTTGCTACTATTTTGAATCAGCCTGTTTTGACATGAAACTTCTCACAATTTCACACTTTAAGCTTGAAGGCACGTGACCAGGTTTCCCGCAGTTTGAGCATTTGATTTGCCTTGTAAATGGTGAAAGGGGAGTTGAGGCATCTGACTCTCCGCACTTGAAACACTTCTCGTCATTTCCGCAGATCTTCGTTATCTGCCCAAACTGTTGACATCGGTAGCACCTTTTAGGCATAAATACATATTTCTCGAGACGGAAGCGGTCAAAGTCTATTTTGAATCCTGCTTTTATTGCATAGTCCAGTTCGCTTTCGCTTTGAAAGTACAGTTTAAAGGCCGAGCTGTTTCCTATGCGGCGCACTTCGGAACACTTTGGGTTAGCCGATTGAAAATCTTCTTCGTTTACGCTTTGTGGTATTCTTTTCACTACAGCCATGAAGGACCGGATTTTCACCTCAGAAGAAGGTTAGTTCTTGCTTTGAGGTTCCAAGAAGAAAAGCTAGAGATTGAGCTAGCTTTTCGGCGCGCTCACCTTGTCTGTTAATCTTATTTTCCACCGTTTTGGGTGCTTATTTCAGCCACTTTGAATTCGACACCGACACCTTGCGGTCGCTGGGACCCATAGCTTTAGGGGGGTTTGGACGACTACAGAATAAAGTGACTTTTCACCTGATTTTGAATCAGTGCTCAACTGGACTGGAGAAGTTAGCGGGGTTCCAAATTCAAATCAAGCAATAGTCCTAGTTGGTTCTCGATCTTTTTGAGCCGGCGGGAAACGTCGGCTCTCGATTTCATTGGGTTTAACGGAACGTCGGCGGGATCACAAACATTGGCTCCAGTAATCAAAAACATTGGCTCCAGTAAAACCTCCGAGTCAAACTTTTCAAACCCGTCAGCAACTTCTGTAAGGATGGTCTTGCAACGAATATTCACTTTAAGCGCTTCCTGAAGCCTGTTCCAAGCTCTCTCCAGAGCCGTTTTACTAAAAAAATCACACACTACGTCACAGACATCCTTCAAATCTTCCTTGCTATCGCGGCATCTCTGTAAGTAGTTCAGCACAGGATCAACTATTATTTTATGCATTTCCTTGCATACGAAAATTCCGATCCGATAAACTACAATACGCCACTGACAGATTTGTATTTCACTTCTCATCGAATTCATTTAATCAACTGGGTCACTGAATTAATTGAGAGGATTATACTTCACCAAGCCAATTGTTGTTACGAAATGATATCCAATTTTAGATGTTTTCACATTGAGATCTAAGCAACGACATTGGAGGAGGTGGCTTTACCATCTCAGTGTACATAGACTCATAGACTCATAGACTCATTTATTTATAAACAACTATCGTAGCCGTGGCCGAAGCCCCGACTAAATGGCGCTGTTTAGTACATTACATAAAACTGGTCACTGGCGGTTTAAATAACTAACAAAAAAAGGCACGAAAGAATTGCTGTGACGGGTTGTTCGACACTTTGGCGGCACTAGTTGATTTTTATGGCGGGTGTTGGCGGTGATAGGTGCAGGTGGGGGAAGCAACGAACGGTGTTTCTGGGACGAAAGAAGGGACTGCCCAAAATTGCACATTAACTGTAAGCGCCTATCACGCAACGTTGGCAGTCGTAAGGTACTAAGGGCAGCCTCATAAGAGTTGTATTTCGGGCCTAGTATCACTTTCACTGCCCGTTTTTGAATGGCTTCCAGATCTTCACTTAGGTGTTCAATATTATGAGCCTGAGGGCCCCACACAGGACACGCATATTCAAGGATTGGGCGCACATACGTGACGTAAACCGTCTTCAGCTGACTTTGTGAGAAACCCAGTCGGCGCAAGGTAATTAGCGACTGTAATGCGCAACTACCTTTTTTCACCAGACCGGCGATGTGCGCGCTAAATGAACAGTCGTCACTGAAAGTAACCCCGAGAATCACTGAGGTTGAGGTAGTAGGGTACCAAGGAACCGGGCATGAGAGGTCACGCTTAAGCGGATTAAACCTCATGACTTTTGTTTTATTCATATTAAGCTGGAGGTCGTTAATGCTACACGCCTCGAGAAAGGAGTTCCTGATCTCACTGCTGAACTGGGGATACACGTCTGACTTTTCAGCAAGATATTTCAGAAGTAGGGAGAGATCGTCCACGTATTTGAATCTGTCTTCAAACTCGAGGATAATGTAGTTAATTACCGCTAAAAACAAAAGAGCTGCCAGCTTAGTGCCTTGTGGTGCGCCACACGTTAGTTCAGCCCACTCAGAGTTTAAGTCACTAGGGAAGAGAGCATAGACACACTGACAGCGGTTACGCAGGAAGTCAACAACTAAGAGCAAAATATGCTTCCTAGCGCCCATCTTTTTGAGGTTATTTGCTGCTGTATAGTGGCGGATCAAGTCAAAAGCCTTACGATAGTCGACTAAAAGCAGGTCAACGAGGCTACTGCCTTTGTCCAACCACTCGGTAATCAGGTGGTAGAGACGTACTAGATAATGCGTCGTACTACTCCCTTTCAAGCAGCCGTACTGAAACGGATCTA
Organism: Artemia sinica; assembly: GCA_027921565.1. NCBI lineage: Eukaryota > Metazoa > Arthropoda > Branchiopoda > Anostraca > Artemiidae > Artemia > Artemia sinica. The sequence goes on from CM051267.1 coordinate 43,373,233, forward strand.
GGGCTGGCTGAACTTGGGCTAGGAGCTCTCTATAAATAAAAGATTCAGTCACTTTAGCCATATTAGGCGTAATAGAAATCGGACGAAGCTGATTGCAGGACTTCGGGTCTTTGACTTTAGGTAAGACGCGGACGTAGGCTTTTTTCCAAGCACTCGGGAATTTGTGCTCCTTGAACGACTGATTGATCACTGATGAGAGTGGTTTTGCTAAAAACATAGAATATTCTCTTAAAAGTTTAACTGGCAATTCTCCTGGGTAAGAAGCACAGTTGCTTTTTAACTTTTGAAGTTCTTTATACACCGCGAACTCGGATACTTCAACGATTGTATCTTCAGAGACGTCAGCAATGAGGGCTTCGATTTCGGCTTCGGTGAAGGACGGGTGAGTAGTACAGATTGAAGTGAAAAAGGCGTTCACTTCGGCTGATTTTATCAGCGTTTTGTCGTCTTTCTGTATCTTAATTTCACTGGTGGTACGTTTACCGGTAAGACGCTTGACTTCAGAGTGCCACCTACGGGGCTCACCTTGAAGGAGAGGCGAGACTTTGTCATGAACGTACCTTTTCTGCGCTGCTCGTAACAGTTTAACAATGCGGTTACGAAGTTTGTTTGCTTGAACAATATCCCCACTGCGATGTAACTGGCAGCGAGTTAAGATAAGCTTCTTTAGATCGGGTGTTACCCAAGGTTTGTCAGTATCACTAACAGTTATTTTTTTCTCAGGGAAATGTTCGTGATATTTACATGACAGCAAAGAGTTGAAAGTATCAACTTTCTGGTCGATATCTGTCATAGAGCAAATCTCATCAAAGTCAAACGTCCCAATCCACTGTCCAAAGGAACGAATTGCCTCTTTAGTCATAGGTCGAGTGGTAATTTTTACTTTACGTGGTGCTGGAAGGCCAACTTTGGCCTTCCAAAGAAGTGTGTTATGGTCAGAGTTATGCAACGGACCGAGAGAGAAGGGTACTTCGTAATAATCGGGAATGTTCGTGAAAATAAGATCTAATATACTACCACTGACGTGAGTAGGGATTGAGACAACTTGCTTAAGGTCAAGCATGCTGGAGACCCATGCCTTATTAGTCTGATTGAAATCACCAGCGATTACAAAAGCAGGCGCTGCGTGTCTGCGGCGTAGGTTATCAGTGCAGTTTTGGATATACTGGATCAGTTCTTTTCTGTTCTTTGCACTTTCGGGGTAGTAAACTGCAGCTACAACCAAGCACGAATATCGCTTTGATAGGCGCTTTGGTTTGCATTCGACCCAAATTACTTCATGGCATGATTCACTGGGCTGACTTAGTAATTTACAAGGTAAGTCTTCCCGAAAGTACAGTCCGACCCCACCGCCTCGTCGGTTAATCCCTCGGTCGCGTCTCGTATTAAAAAAACACTTGTACCCCTTGATATGCCCGGTTTCATCGTTAATATCCCAACATTCTGTGATAACAGCAATGGGGGAACTCGTCTGTTTGAGAACTACTTCAAGTTCGTCGGTTTTATTGTTTAGTGATCGGGCATTACATACTAGGATATTGGGAAGTCTGCACTTCGACAAGAAAAACTCAGGTGTTAGGGGAGGTGGGGTACTTGACAGTGACGATACTGGGTCAGCGTACCACGGACGAAGCGAAGGAGGGATTTCACTAGGAGGGATGCAGTTAACTACTGTCAGAATACGTTCCCTTGCTGTACTGAGAGACCTCGCTCTGTTGTTAGAAACGAGAACAGGGATAGCACAATTTTTATTTCTTTGGCCTCCTCTTTTCCCTCTGTGGCTACGCTTGGATCGCTGTTGACTTGGATTGACATCAGGCGGCTTTCTCAACAGTCGAAAGAGCCTTAAGTTAATGAAAATAAATGGCGCCACTGTCAGACGAGATGAATTCAGTTCATATAAATCAGCTTTTCCGTACTTTAATGCCATCGTTATTGCACTAATGGAAACTATGACAGTCAAATTTTCGATTATTCATACCACCACAGCAGAAAAGAAACCATGAGAAAATTCACAAATAAAGCTATACTTGTACGACGCTCAGGCTGCTATTTGAGCGCTCTGGAACGCCATCTCCAATTAAACTCCAAATTACAAAATAGATGGCGCCACTGTCAGCGAGATGAATTCAGTTCGTATAAGTCAGCTTTTCAGTTCTTTAATGCCATCATTAGTGCACTAATGGAAACTAGGAAAGTCAAATTTTCGATTACTTACACCATCACAGCAGAAAAACCACGAGAAAATTCACAAATCAAGCTATAATTGGACGACGCTCAGGCTGCTACTTGAGCGCTCTAAACGCCATCTTAATCGATGCACAGCTTGCAGGGAGCTTGCAGGTACGATGCACAGCTTGCAGGGAGAATGGAGCCTGCATCGTACGGGAGAGGAGATTGGCGTTACTGATAAAATAGTACCAGCGAAGTCTTTCTATCTTTCGGAGTCCTTTGCATTGGATTGCATCCAGCTTCCTCAAGTCATGGCGGTCGTTGGTCAAGTTCTGTCCCATATGGTAAGACTGAGCCTAGAGACGCATTAAAAAGAGGACGGCGAAATGATATTTTATAATACCCTGATACAAGATTGCAAAGTTATATAAAGTCCTCTTACATTTTAGATTTTTTTTTTCTTTCAAGATCCCTTTATACTTTCATTTTTTTTCGGTGTTAGAAGTAGTCCCATACACCTGAAGTCTAAAAGTTAATGAAAACATTCGAGCGATGTTTTCAAGGTTCAACTATAAGTCTCTTTACAGCCTTCCCTTTTTTCTTTTTCGACGAGAGCGGTCTGAGCCTAATTATTCGAACATAATTGATGGCATGTCCCCATTTCGGTAGAAAAGAAGTGCTAGTTTCTAGGAATTGCTTAGTTAACGTATATCAAGATTTGTTGAATAGACCTAAAACAAACCCTTTGTCTACCACAACTTGTATTAATAATAAAAAAGAATTAATGTACAAAACAGATGAATATCGATATTACTCCAGCTTCCTCTTCCGCAAGTTTGTCTAAAAAAAGAAGAAAAAATTAGTATACCTGTTAAAAAAAACCGCGACACAATAGGCGGTAAAAACTGCAACCCCTATTAAGCTATATTTTATTTACAAAACATCTCTTATTTGTAGAACTATATTTTTTTTTATATAAAAAAAAAAAAAAAAATGAACAGAAGAGGAGAACGCCTTATCGAATTCTGCAGAGACAGCGATTTAGTCATTACAAACACACTGTTCAAGCACAGACCTCGCCGTAAGACATCCTGGACCTCACCGGATGGAAAAACAAAAACTTAATAGACTACATCCTCGTGTCTAGACGTTGGAAAACGTCTGTCCTAAACACAGTCACGCTAGCTGGTGGCGACTTTGACAGCGACCACTCGCTTATCATGTCTAGGTTCAAAACAAGACTTAAGACAGCTTCAAAGTTATCTCAGAAAACCCCAAAGTTTCGAGTAGATCTACTGAAAGACGAAAACACACGTATGACCTATATCACCATTCTATCCGAAAAAATTTCGGAGCTCACGTCGAGATCTCCACCTATCCTGTCTAAGGAAGATATTGAAAACCTGGTGACTAGCAGCACAAATATCATATGTGATGTCGCTCATTCCACACTGGGTACCCAAAGAAACATTCAGAAACCTTGGATAACAGACGAGATCATTTCACTCTGCGACGAAAAGCGCCAACTCACGAACAAGCAAGATAAAGAAAGTAGGGACCGATACAAGCAACTCAAACGAGCTGTTGAGAAATCCATCAGACGTGCTCATCGTGCTTTTATTAAGAAACGTGTGATCAATGTGAATCGGCCTTCAAGAAAGGAGACCCCCACTACATGTATAGAAGAGTGCGGGAATTGGCCAAAAAGAAGGACATCAAAGCGTTCTCCCTTCTCGACGAACATGGAAACCAAATACAATCCACAGACGGAATCCGCTCTCGATGGAAAAACCATTTTAAAAATAAACTGAATCTGGACATCCACCCAGACCCAACAATTCTCAACACTTTCCCTATAACCTCTACAGATCCAAGTCCTCCCCCTCTTCACTCTGAAATAGAAGCAGCTATCAGAGACTTGAGAACAAACAAAGCTGCCGGCCCCGATGGAATCCAGCCCGAACTACTGAAAGTAAACTGCAAACCACTCCTTGACCTTTACCACAAAATTGCCACAGCTGCTTGGGAAAAATGTCACTTCCCCTCACCCTGGTGCGAAGCCACGATAATCCCCTGCATAAGAAAGGCTCTAAAGCTGTCTGCGACAACTACCGCCCAATAAGTCTTACCAGCCACGCAGCAAAAATCCTCACAAGAGTCATGCTCGGGCGTATACGAGCCATTTCCTCAATGGTCATTCCGGAATACCAAGCCGGCTTCCGACCTAATAGATCAACAATTGATCAGATATTCACTGTTCGGCAGATCATGGAAAAGTATAGCGAACTTGGCCGCAGCATCTACCACCTTTTCATAGACTTTAAACAAGCTTTTGATAGGATATGGAGAGAAGGTCTATGGCACATCCTTCTTCACTTTGGCATCCCATCCAACCTGATCTCGCTGATCAAAGACATGTATAAGAAGTTCAGTAGCCGCGTCATGACTGGAGAAGGACTTACCGAGAGCTTCAAAATCTCTACCGGAGTACTTCAAGGTTGCCTAATATCACCGGAGCTGTTCAATCTCTTCCTAACTGCAGCCCTTTCACTCACAGATAACCCGCCCGGCGCCCTTGTCGGAGGAGTGGTGATAGACAAACTGGCATATGCTGATGACATAGTCCTAATAGCCGAGTCCCTTCAAGATCTACAATCTCAGGCTAACAGCGTTCACTCGTCCACCAACCTCTTCGGGATGGCAATCAACACCTCAAAAACGAAAGCCATGCGCTGTTCACGCAAATTCGATCCACAGGTAAATCTCAGCCTTCAGCTTGGTGAAGATACCATTGAGTGGGTGGAACGCTTCACCTACCTTGGGAGCTTACTTACTTATGATAACAACCAACTCAAAGACATCAAGAGACGCCTGACACTTGCAAACTCCAGTTTTAAAGCTCTGATGTCCATCTGGAGGAATAAGAACTTAACAACAACTCTCAAAACGAGACTCTTCTACTCCCTCATTATTCCGATCGCCATCTATGCCTGTGAATCCTGGACGCTTAAAACAGACGATCAACGCCGCCTAGCTGCCTTTGAAACCAAATCCCTACGACGCATCGCTGGTATCACCTTCCATGACAGAATCTTCAACTCCAAGCTTCTCCATAATCTGAAAGTCAAATTTACAATACTGGACAAAATAAAACTACAACAACTCAAATGGCTTCGACATACCCAACGCATGGCTAGCACTCGTCTCCCGAAGATAACCTTCGATGGACGAGTACACGGTTCTCGACCCAGAGGTCGCCCTCCGAAGAGATGGAAAGAAAACTTCTCACCTTACAACCTGCCACAACTCTGCCGCCTGGCCGACAACAGAAAATAAATTAATATACATATTTAAAAGAAAAAACAACACACCATGTGACGCAATAAGTGGTAAGATTGGCAATACCTATTAATCTATATTTTACTTATAAAATTTATATTATTTCGAAATCTATATTTTATTTATAAAATTAAATAAATTAATATACATATTTGAAAAAAAACATCCTGACACAATAAGTCGTAAAGACGACAACACCTATTAAACTATATTTTAACAGTAGCCAATTGTTACTTGGCTTGACAGATTTTAAATCGTCAAATTGAAAAATGTTTTAACATGGGTGAATCACTAAAAAAAAAAATAAAAAAAAAATTCATTCATGGGCGAATGATCGATTTACTTCTAGTTTGGTTCGGAGTCAAGCCAGCTCCAGAATTTTTATTGAGGGGGGGGGGGGGGGCAAGAGGGGTCTCCACCCAGAGATTCAAGAACCATAGGCTACATAATAATTTTTTTCTCCAAATTATTGGGGGGGGGGGAACTACCCCATTTGCCTTCCCGAAACGACGCCACTGCTTGGATTCACAGTAATTTGGTTTATATTTGGTTTGATCAGATTAAATATAAATATAACAGATACTAATGTAAATGAATAAACAAATCTTAAAAGGATCAAAAATTAAATAGAGTATTTAAGTCAAACTTAAAGCGGAAAAAAAAGTACTACGAACAAGAGTTCGGCTACTGCCCAATCCCCACTTCCACAACTGTGAGACTTCTAAAGCCTGTTGCTTCATTTGCACTTTAATGAAAACAAAATATGCTGTAAAAGTTTTTTTATTTACAACAGAAAAAAATAGATTGAAATAAAATTTTAAATCACTGAGATTTCCAAGAATTAGCATCATTAAGGACACCCTACACAGTCAATCATTTTGTTCAAAAGCTTCCATCAATCAATTGATTAAAGCATGATTGACCGTCTAGCAACCGATTCATTCAAACTTTCTATTAATCACCGCCAACGCTTGACTTAAGCGTCAAAACAGGTTCCTAGATGGTCAATCATACTTTAATCAATTGACCTGACGGAAGCATTTGACCAAAATGATTGACCGTCAAGGGTATCCTTTATATGTTAAACATTCAGTTTATTTTCATTAAAACAAATATAATGCAATCTAATTTAATAACACCGGACAAATACTTGACACTTACATCGGATTACATTTCGGTAGATCTTACAATCATTCTAATAGCGATTACTTCATATAGCCTGATTATTTACCACAGGTTTTTGACATGGATACGACTTTTTTAGCTTACTGAAAGAGCTCCTAAATATCCTGGACATATCCCCTTTCAACAACATCTGACTTTTACAATGCTCAAAACACCGAATTAATACCAAAAGGCACAATATTTGTCAAGTTTAGTAGAAATTTATTAGAATAGTGAAAAATCAGCTTCACCAAAAAGGAGCATGCCTTTCTTTAAAAATACAGGGCTCAAATAAATCAAAACGTGTTCCATTGACTAAGACATGTCTAAACCTTAAAGTACACAAGATATTAAAATCAAAACAGTTTTTGCCACCTGGATCCACCTTAGGATGGTTCGTAACTGAAAACAACGATTTTCTAACAGGGTTTTTTGGGTATTTCCAAATTATCGACACTTTAAAACAGTGTTATATTTCCGTCAGTGTTGTCACGTTGGACGGGGAGAATAACTGAACAAAACTAATTAGTTAAATTTGACACCCTGATTAGGCCAACAAATTCAAAAATTAACGATAAACACACCTTCAGAATAAAGCTATGCCTTCAGGGTACAGCTAATCCTCTAAGCCAAAAGATAAAATCCGATTTATTATTTACTGTCCATGATTCCTATGGAGCAGGGTGTATCAAGAAGGTCCAAAAGATTAAATATATTCCTTATAAACAGAAAATAGTTTGTTTATATGCTGGGACTTACTAGCTCTCTAAGGTCAGAAAAAGCATCCAAAAGATCTGTTACAGTGGATGATTCGCCAGTTCCATTTTTCAAATTTCGGTGCTGAGGAAAAGTTGGCATCAAATGAGGATCTATTGCTGAAATAGATACAAATTAATCAAAAATAAGCAAAATGAATACCTATCAAAGGCTCAGAGAGATAGAAAATCATAAAAAAAATAAAGGAACAGTATGAAAGCTGAGGAAGAAAGAGTAAGAGTAGTCGACCTAGAGTGTAGAAACAAAGAGTGAGAGATAAAGAGGGAGAGGTGATAGGGAGGGAGAGGAGGGAGTTGGAGCATAAGTGAGGCAGATCATTTTTATTTTTCAAAAAAAAAGACTGCAGCTTCATCGATATTTTTCGCAAAATATGGAACTGAGAATCTGGGCGAAGGGAGCAAATAATTTTTGAAGGGGGCGCCGGATTTCCCAGCATTAGTTGAAAAACTATCAGTAATCAAATAAGAAAAACAAGTTTTTTCGACTGAAAGTAAAGAGCAACATTAAAACATAAAATTATTACGCTTATGAGGGGGTTTGCCCCCTCGTCAAAACCTCACTCTTTATGCTAAAGTTTTTTTTAGAACTTTCAAAAGAGCTATTTATTCTAATTAAACGATATTTGTGATTCAGGGGTCATTTTTAAAGAATCGGAAAAAAATTCGAACTTTAGCGTAAAGAGCGAGGTATTGACGAGGGGGCAAACCCCTCATATACATAATAATTTCTGCTCTTTTTTATGTTTTAAAGTTGCTCCTTACTTTCAGTTGAAAAATCTTGTTTTTTATTTATCATTTCTCAGAGTCAAGTCTCACAGATGTTCTGGCCTCAATTTAAAGAGGGCTAAACCCATGTTTATTTGAGATACAACATATTTCAAGGCCTCCCACGCTCATTCTAACTCTTAAATGCTAGCTCTTTATACTATGGAGGTCAAAGATTAAATCTAATTAATGCTAATTAAAGTAATGGCTTACGCAATGGCTCTTCTTTGAAGTAAGTGCTTTGCAGACATTCACTAGCTGTAGCTCTCTTCTTTGGGTCGTACATGAACAAAAAATTTAGAAGACGCAAACCAGCGTTCGATAAAGACGAAAATCTATAAATATGGAACACCTTTAAATCATGGCCCCTCATTCAAATGTCAGAGGCTGAGGTAAAATAAAGGATATTGCATCTTGTGGGAGGGATGGGCAGAAATCTAAAAATTTAGCAGCCTGATATACTTGTTTTAGACGCACTAGGAAATCGATCTTGGGAAATATGAGCTAAATTATCACAATTCTGACAGTATCGTAAGAGACACTAAAGCGAAGGATCTGTTTTTCTTCAGAATACGTTTATTGTGAAAAAAATAAACAATTTTCATAGAATCTAATGATATAAATAGCAAAAAAAAATACGTCGAAATGAGTGAAGTAACCTTTCCATCTCTATTTTTGATCTTAGAGCATTTTTTACTCGATCATTATGTTAGTAGATTCTGTAATCCTGATACTGGGTGTGGGGTTTTGATTTCTCGAGGTTTTCTTTTTCCTAAGAAAACAAAAGATATTTCCATTTTTGCTGAAAGTTCCCTGGACTATTAGTTTTAGTTAAAGAAGAGAATATTACTATCGTAAAACACTTGATTTGGGATACTTACTGTAGAAAAAATTCCGTTTATAATCCAACTTTTAAATAATTTAAATTCTCAGGAATACTTAATAACATTAATGTGGTAATGTTTGGTTATAGGGTGGTATCAAAGTAACACTAATATGATAAATATGAAAATAGTTAAAAATTTAAAATCAAAACATCACCAAGCAAATCCATGTGTAGAGGAATCACGTTTTGCAGTTTTATCTGTTAAATAAATCAACGGTACTTGGTTCCACGGACATACCAAATAATCAAAGAAAAACAAAGCTATTATTTTAAATGAAAGTAAAGAGCAGCATTAAAACATAAAATGGAATTTGTATGATATAGCCCCGACCACTCAAGGCGTTCATCCATTGACACATTGTAGAACCGGTCTTTTTCGTTAGTTTCTTTCAGTTTAGCGTGAGACAAGACAAAGAGAAGTGACAGAGTAGATGGGAAATATATAATTTGGACTATATATTTGCACATTAGGGGGTGGGGGTAAAGTATTCGGAGAGTGTGAAGTTAGAAAACAATTCTTACTTTACAATATGCGGAATAACTCTACCTAACACATTAGACATGCAGACCCTCTATACTTTAGACCCTCCACACTGGCTATACATGACGTATGAAGCTAAGAGAGGAAAGGAAATAATAAATGATAAATAAAACCACCAAAAACGGGTGAGAAAACGAGGATTTTGTCAACCAGTGGTAAAATATGAAGATGAAAAACCAGCAAATATTTCGACAAGGACCTCTGCCAAGTCGTCCTCAGTGCCAAAAAAAAAAAAAAAAAAAAAAAAAAAAAAAAAAAAAAAAAAAAAAAAAAAAAAAAAAAAAAAATCTAACCTTTTAGAGTTCACTACAAAAGATCCAAACAAACACTCAACAAACAGGGGTGTTTGTTTGGATCTTGTGTAGTGAACTCTAAAAGGTTAGATTCTTGTTTTTTTTTTTTTTTTTTTTTTTTTTTTTTTTTTTTTTTTTTTTTTTTTTTTTTTTTTTTGGCACTGAGGACGACTTGGCAGAGGTCCTTGTCGAAATATTTGCTGGTTTTTCATCTTCATATTTTACCACTGGTTGACAAAATCCTCGTTTTCTCACCCGTTTTTGGTTTTATTTATCATCTATTATTTCCTTTCCTCTCTTAGCTTCATATGTCATACTACTTGCTGTGTAAATGGAGCTCCTCTCTTGTTACGAAAATATTTTAGGCGTAATAAAGACGTTTTATATTCATATTCTTACAGCAACATAAATGGAGGGGGACACGGAGAGGGGCCATATATTTAAAAAATTTTCAAATTTTTACGGCAGGTACATCTGACAATTGTAAAAGAGGGTAATCCCTGACCCTTTTTCGCTTGCAGGAGAATATTTGGGCTAATTTAGTTACATGAGTGCCTAGGAAGGGATAGCTCTTCCTTTTATTGCCTATGAATGTTGTTTTTAAACGAAAAATGTTTTTTTTGCAGCATTTGAAAAGAATGGTGGGTTTGAAGGTCGCAAATTGTATCCCATTTTGATAAAAAAAATATAGACCTGAATGGGCTCTTTTTATCAAAGTATCGAATCTAAATAAGTAAAACTTACGTGTGAAAATTAGGTTTTTAACGGGGAGAGTAGCAAAATGAAAACAAACTGAATAAAAAAGTTATATTTAATTGAACCAAAAAAAATTGAAAAGTATTATTTTATACCTAAGAGTTTCTATGCCACTCCATCTATGCTTCCCAGCGAACGATTCTTGCTAGCGTGTTGTCATGCCAAAGCACTTCTAAATATTTTCAAAATAACCAATGCAATGGCATTCCCTGCCTACATTTATTTGATATTCTTGGATTTTCCGTGTACTACACAGAAGCAGCTGAATAAAATTGTTTAAAAAGGAAAGAAATAAATCATACTTAGGCTTGAGATTATTATATGGTTGAGACTTCAAGGTAATATTCTCCAACATCGGCAAATTATCAAATTCTGGCCAGATAGCGGCATTCGGTGTTCCTAATAAGTCTATTATAAGCTCTATTTGGTTAAGTTCAGATCGACCAGGTAGCAAAGGCTTGTGAAGCAGCAGTTCCCCTGAGAGAGAATAGAAATTAAAAATGGTATATTCCGGGTATAAAGGGTATATAAAGGGTATAATCTCTATATTCCGATTCTTCAGATTTCCATCACGGTTTATTCACTCTACTTTACATTCCATATCTTCGTGCTTCATACTTTTAACAATAGGGGCTGAAAGGGCCGCCTTTCAGCCCCAATTGCCCCTATTCCCTATTCAGCCCCTTTCAGCTCGGTTTGATTGCTTACTTTCATTAGTGTTCTTTGTGTGAATTGTTTCTTGTTTATGACTTTTTCCAGTTTTTCTTCAGACATTATTTATTTTTTTATGTATGCGGGTACTAAAAGATTAATATTATTATGATACCACTAGTATTTACGAAATATAATACGATTCTTATTACCAAATAATGAAAAAATAAAGTCCTGCTAGGGATTATTATCGTTCCATAACGAGAGAAAACAAACAACTTTTTACACTATTTTGACGTTAGATTATTATAGGGCTGTGAAGTTGAAATCGTGGAGTCGGAGTTTCAGTAAATTTTTGCTGAATGGAGTCGGACTAACAAAAATAATGAAAGACTCTTTGGAGTCTTTGATTCAAGGTTATGGAAACACGTAAAGGCTGGGGTCAATCCAAATACTCTTAAAAACTTCTAAAAATTGGCAATAGGAAACAAAATTAATAATTTAGGGTAATTAAAATAAATACAATTTTTTTAAACTAAAAAATGCATTTAAGGAGAAACTTATAGGTTGGGATAGAGGAGGAGCGTGCGTAGCTGTGTCGATCTTAGGCAGCTTGGTGCTGCGGTGAGTTGTTAGTAGTAGTAGTAGCATAAATTGAATTTCATCTGTAAATTAGTCGGAATTTCGGAGTCAGAGTTGTTTCATCTTAAAAGAAGACGTTAGTAGTCGGAGCAATTATGTTTAAAGTTTCAGTCGGAGTCAGAGTTGGAGGTAAATTGGACCAACTCCACAGCCCTGGATTATTATAGCTAACATGTTTACACTCTAGGAGCCTGTAATAAGGTAAATAGCCAAATCTCGGACGCAGCCAAATTTCAGACACGAATGTAATCCCTTTGGAATCTAAATAAAATTGGTTGAACGGTGGTGTCAATAAAAATCAAGTAAAAATCAGATAATTTAGCGCACGATTGGCTGCTAAATTATATGTCAGGTATGTTAAATTAAAGACTGGTTTAATTCACTAAATCTTTAGAGTAAAAATAATGCCTTTACAGTGAATAGTAGAGGGTATAGCAATGAGGAGTCTGGAAATAATTTCTCCTATATTGAAAGTAATTTTGAATGCTTACCAGAGCCAAGCCTGATTTCAAATCAAAGATTAACTCAAAGATTAGTAGACAGGCTGCTGTTACTTCAAATAGGTGCCGTTGCGAGACATCAAATTTCCAGAACACTAATATAAACTAATATAAAAAGGAGAAAGCAATTCTCCTTCCTTGCAGGTTAGAATGGCAAGGTGTGCATGACGAAATTCTTGCTGGAGGATTTTTTTTTTTTTTATCAGCACTACAGAGTAACAAAAGTCCCGGAAGGGGAAGGTTTGATTGGAAACAAATTGCAAGAGAAAAGTTTCTTTGACTACCCGGCACTCGGCAGGCTTCTATATATATAGATTCTCACTGTCGCTTGTCTTCTAAACACAGACAATTTGAGCCTTTTCTTGATGCCATGACGTCCAAATGGATCTTACATTAGAAGTGGTGCCTTTGTGAAACTACATTTTTTTAATTGGACCTTTAACTTTTGCATCGGCTTGTCTTTTGTCATTCTGAAAGACAATTTGCCGAACCTTTGTTTATTTCAATTGTACAGGTGGTGGGACAAAAACTTCTTTTTCTTCCAACGATTTATCTAGTCCAGGTTTTTGATTTTCAAAGGTATGGAAGGCATTGACGACCACCTTTGTGTCTTTTAATTGTTCAGGTGGTGTGACAAAACTTCTTCTTTTACATTGGCTTGTCTTTTGTCATTATGAAAGACGTATCGCCGAACCTTTTGTTTCTTGTAATTGTTCAGGGGGTGGGACAAAAACTTCTTTTTCTTCCAACGATTTATCCTGTCCATATTATGATTTTCAGAAGTATGGTAGGTATTGATAATCTTATCCATGTCAAAATCCAAAACCAAATGGTCATTATCGCTATCATTTTCAATCTCTTTGGTTCGTTACACTTCGGCTTATGTTTCGTCAATATGAAATACGTATCGCCGAACCTTGTTTTTTTTTTAACAAAGGTATGGGGCACGCGGCAGGCTTCTATATATATATTCTCACTGTCAGTTGTCTTCTAAACGCAGACAATTTGAGCCTTTTCTTGATGTCATGACGTCCAAATGGACCTTAAGTTAGAAGTGGTGCCTTTGTAAAATTACATTTTGTTTTATTGGACCTTTAACTTTTACCTCGGCTTGTCTTTTGTCATTATGAAAGACATATCGCCGAACATTTGATTCTTTCAATTGTTCAGGTGGTGGGATAAAAATTTCTTTTTCTTCTAACGATTTATCTAGTCCAGGTTTTTGATTTTACAAGATATGGAAGGCATTGACGACCACCTTTGTTTCTTTTAATTGTTCAGGTTGTGGGACAAAAATTCTTCTTTTGCCTTGGCTGTTGCGTTGGAAACTCAACAATCTTATTTATGCTATGCATGGCATAATATAAGAAAATACTTATATGGTCCCATATATGATGTCATAAGAAATGCTTATATCATGTACTAACATAGTACCCTACTTGACGTCATTTGCAAAAACCAAAATTTAAGCTCTTAACGATTTTTCTTAAACTTCTGACCTATCTAGATCGTTTTTTACGCGAAAATATCCCTAGATACAAATTTTCCCGAAAAAATATGGAGCCATTTTCGAGAAATAGAATAAATATATTTGTCAATGTCCGATGTGTACAATTTACAATGGTAAATATTTTTAAAATGCTTTTTAGTTCTTCTACTTTTATGTACTTTTATGCACAGGTTAATGTTTTTTAGTGCATTGCAAGTCACACTATCTTTACTTAAAATAAGAAATCTTTTGATCTTTGTCTAGATCAGTCCCTATAGAGACTTTATTTTTGGCTTGTACATGTGTTCCAGTCATTTACATATTTCTTAAGGAGGCCATTTCCTCATCTTCCTCCCGAGATCTTCCCCACCAAAATATTGCCATGCCTCACTAAGGGGGGGGGGGCTGTGTCCCACGATAGGAGTAACAGATCAAAAGCAAGCAGTAAGCTGGGAAAATATAACAACATTGTTACAATTTGTTTTATTTGTATTTGCTTATTGTAATTTTTAGTTTTATGAATTTTATACATTTTTATACATTGAGACATTGAATCAATGTATAAAATTCACAAAACTAAAAATTACAATAAGCAAATACAAATAAAGCAAATTGTAACTATGTTGTTATATTTTCCCAGTGCTTAGACTGCTTGCTGTAGATCTGTTATTCCTAACGTGGGACACAGCCCCCCCCCTTAGTGAGGCATGGCAATATTTTGGTGGGTTATCCTCAGGACGTTCACTCTTAGGACGTTCACTCTTCGGCTGATCACACTCTAGAGCCTTAATTTGGAAAAAAAAATTGTCATCTGAATGACATCGCATTCATATCATTTAAAGAGCAAAAAAGGATACATTTTAGTATTGCAACTGTAGAAAAATCGCACTTTATCAAATATTTAAGTCACTATGTGAATGATTTATTTACACAAGTTACATCATTAAAAAATCAGTCTCTTGTGTTGCAGCATACGGAAAGAAAAAACAACATATTGTTTTGGAATGTGAGGACTGATTCATTGTCAGATGCAAAAAATACCATTAAAAGAGTGCTGAATGAGGGATTAGAAATAGAAGTGAAGGATATTCCTTCATTTTCAGTGGTACATGAAGCGAGTGACTTTATCAAAATCAAATAAGGACCGATACGGCATAATGAAAAATGCAAAGAAATTAAGAGGAAAGGACTTGCGCCAAATTAAGAGGAGAGGAAAGGTGCGCCAAAGTAGAAAGGAATTGGTGGTGAAAAGAAAATATTTGATGGAGAGAGGTGTTGAGTACTGGATACCACCCGTGGTACTGCCAGTTCTTTCTATTAAATCTGCAGGTAATGTTGAAAAGGTTGAATGGTTCAAAGCGTTAAAAATGTAAATAGTGGTTTTGAGCTAGTTATTTATAGTGTTTGGAAATTATTTTTTTTAGAGAATGTATAAAAAGTTATTAATTATGAAGGTTATTAAATTTGGTGTGCTTATAAATGAAGTTGTGAGCCATATTAAGCCCACTGAATTTTTATTTTGGGATTTGATATGCGTATACATATCGACCGGATTGTTTATTTGTTTTGTTTAATTTTTGTTTCTTATGTCCGCTATGACGGAAAATATTTTGTTTTTTTTTTGTATTTACCTAGGTCTAGATATATGTTTAGTAGATAATGATTTTTTTCGCCACCGCCACCCTCTACCGTCACATACATTAACTTTTATTGATGATGGTTAGAGATATCGTTTTACCTCCTGGGAACAGCAATGTCCTGCAACTTGAAAGTCGAAGGGTTGATTTTTCCAGCCAGTTTAATGAAAGAATAAATAGAAATTTAGATATTAATGCTACTGAGATTTTCACAAATGAACCATCAAGGTATGTTTTTAAAGAAGGGGCACTACCCTAGTATGGTGATAGGGGCCATTTTGGCCTTAACATTTTTCATTTGAATTGTCAGGGATTGAATTCTGCGCATAATTTTTTATCGGAATTAATAAATACTAATGTCTTTCACGTGATCGCTTTAACTGAAACGTGGTTAAATGATAATAACTCGCAATTACTGCATATCCCTGGTTATAATTTATATGTAAGGAATCGAGAGTATTACCAACATGGACGCCTAGCAGCTTATATTCAGGCTGATTATAAGGTTTCAATAAGAGAAGATCTTACAATATATAGAGAGAAAGTTTGCGAGTGTTTTGTTTTACATATAACTAGCGAGAATTTGAATTTTTGCATTGTTGTAGTATATAGACCTCCACAGAGCCTGCTCCAAGACTTTATGGACCTATTCGAAGAACAATTAATGAAACTTCCGATTAACTCTATGCCATGTTTTATTATGGGGGATTTTAATACTGATCTAATAGATCAGTCATCTGCTAACAGTGAATTTATTAATAGAAGTTTATCTAATGGGTTTCATCCTTGTATAAATATCCCTACAAGAATTACGGGAACATCAGCTAAGCTTCTGGATAACATCCTTTCTAATGTACCCCTGAGTCTTCCCAGGGTCCTTATCAACGATGTATCTGACCACTTTGGAGTTTCAGCTAGCTTTAGAACTGTCACGAAGGTGGTTAAAGGCAAAAAATCAAGGATTCCAGTGATCAGTAAAAGTGCGATGGTAAAACTTAAAAATGATATAGAAAAGGTGAATTGGTACGATGTTCTAGGCGCAGTTCAGGACGCAAATTCAAAATTTGTTTTATTTTATGAAAAGTTGCAGAGTTTGATAAGTCAAGCAGTCATATTGAAACCGTTTAATAGAAAGCACTCAAGTAAAAAACCTTGGATTAGTCCTGTGATTTTGAAGCAAATAAATGTAAGAGATAAATTGTTTAGAGCTCAAATAATTAACCCGACACAAGAAAATAAGCAATTACATAAAATTTATCGAAATAGGTTGAATACAATTTTAAGAAATGAAAAAAAGAAACGTTTTGAGAAAAAGTTTAAGCAGGTCGAAGGATGCCCTAAGAAAACCTGGGGACTAATAAAAGAAGTGATTGGATTAAAAATAAATAGTGTACCTGATGAATTAGTTAGTGTAATGGGAAAGACTTTGAATTCTGAAAAGGACATATGCAATGAATTTCAGAGTTATTTTTCGAATATTGGTCTGAATTTAGCTATGTCAGTTGTGCCTGATAGTGGTGACCCAACGTCCGAGTCCTTACTGAGGGACCCCATTGATGTGTCTCTTCACCTTAGACTTCTAACAGTTGAAGAAATTGAAAAAATTATTTATGGGTTGCGTAGTAATTCATCTGGTAGCGATCATATTACTCTAAAAACACTTAAATGTATTTTTCCTGTTATAGCTGAAGTTATATGTGGGTTAATTAATGAGTGTTTTCGTCAAGGGAAATTCACAGACTGTATTAAAGTTGCTCATATAACCCAATTCATAAGGGTGGTATTCAAAATGACCCAGGAAACTATAGACCGATATCTGTTTTACCCATCATTTCCCGTGTTTTAGAGAAGTGTTTTAGTATTAGAATGATGAGTTTTTTGGAGGATCATAAGTTACTGGTAGAGACACAATTTGGGTTCCGTAGAAAAAGGACAACGGAACAGGCGATGATTTATTTGACAACTATTATTAATGAGGTATTAGATAAAGGTTTTAAAATAGGTGCTATATTTTTAGATCTGATGAAAGCTTTCGATACTGTGGATCATGAACTTCTACTTAAGAAGTGTGAGGTGTATGGTTTGAGGGGTAAATCATTAAATTTTTAAGAAGTTTTTTAAGTAATCGTTATCAGTATGTCCAACTAAATGATTCTTCTTCCGAAAAAAAAGCGTATTGAAGTAGGTGTTCCGCAAGGATCAGTTCTCTGTCCTATATTATTCTTGATATTTATTAATGATTTACCAAATTGTCTGAATAATTTTTGCTATAGAATAAATGAACTAACGGTAAACCCGACTAATGAAACAGTTTCACTTGTTGCTGATGACACAACAGCCATTAGCACAGCTAAGACAGCGGAGTTGCTGCAGATTTCCATGAAGGAATCAGTTAATAGAATTATAGCATGGCTGAGGGTAAATAAATTAAGGATTAACATGGCTAAGTCTAACTTTATTATTTTCTCGCGATCATCAAACTTTTACCCATGGATCAAGGAATTAGATATGCCCAATGGCGTTATAAAACGGACTGCGTCTTTTAAATACCTTGGGATTGTAATAGATGAAACTCTATCTTTTAAGGAACATGTAACTTTAACTAGCAAAATTTTGGCAAGAAATCTCGGTATAATGAAGAAACTCCAACATTGTTTTCCCAAATCTGTCCTTCGGCATCTTTATTTTTCTTTAATACACCCGTATATACTTTATTGTTCGAGTATTTGGCTTTTTCTTCTATCCTAAAACCAATAAGAGTTCTACAAAACCATCCCGTAAGAATTTTAGCCGGTATATCTCCACGTATGTCTGTTCGAGAAATTTACCCAACTCTAAAAATTTTGCCGGCTGCAGGCCTTCGTGAGTTCTATGTATTGTGGTTTATTTTTGGACTGCAGCAGGATGTTCAGCCTCGTTGTTTTAATGATTTATTGTCCATTAGGTCTACTGTTAATTCTCATGATACAAGGGGTAGCACGGACTTCTGTGTACCTAGAGGTATATCTTCCCGTTCATGTTTTTCTGTTTTTTATAGAGGTACACGGAAATGGAATAGTTTGAACAGTGATATTAGGACTATTGGTGACCCCAATATTTTTAGAAAAAATCATTAAGGAACTGATTTTTGCTGAATATGAGTTTTGATTGATTGATTGATTTATTGATTGTGGGGGTTTTGTTGATATGATGTTCCCAGAGGAAGTATAATATATGATATTATTTTGTATTTATTGTTTAGTGTGATGGTATTAGTGGTGTCGGTGGCCAAGTGTTCTTTGTTTTAAGGATCTTGTTTTCTCTACCTCCCCCACGTACAAGCTTTGCTTTTTAGGGGAGGAAGTAATAATTTTTTGTTGATATGTTTTTTTTTAAATAAATCAATCTTTCTTTATGGGCTAGAATTCGTTGTTTACTATAAACTAATTGTTCAAGACAAGGGATTGTAAGGTTCTTGTATAGGATTTTCTGCAAAGTAAAAGCCGAATCTCAGAGAATTAGGCAGCTAAGCCAGTCAAATATGGCAGCCTACCCAAGAATGTGTTTTAGTTTATTATTTCAGTAACTATGGGCCGGAGTTCTTTCTTTATTATAATACATCTGATACTATAATACATATAATACATCGTATTTTTAGGAGTCATGGGCTGTTGTATTTCTTAGTATCGAACATGATTATGTCTTACTAGGTTGCTAGCTACCGCTGCAACCCTAATTGCTACCTAACGCTGCAACCCTAATTCAGATTAGTCTTGTCAAGTTTGATGGTCCAGGTTTTTCATTTTTAGTAATTTTTCAAAGATAAATACACACAGAAAAAGCGTATAGCTTTTTCTGTGTTGGAATAGTAAAGACGAACCACCGAGGAATCAGGCAGTGAAATTAGTGGAATATGGCACCATAGCCCAGAGAAGCAGCTTTTCGAAATACGCTTGTGTTGTATTATCTTATCAAATCCTTGCTGTTCAAGCCAAGGGACTGTAAGTTTTCATTATGAGGGTTTCGGCCAAGGCGGTTCCTATGGTGTACTTTGGGTTTTGATCCGACGCCACTTTACGGCATTTGGACCATTTTGTGCTATTCTCGGAAGCATTCGTCTTTTATTAGGTTTTAACTATTGCTGCAACCACGAACCTGTCCAACTCCATCGGCTGCGAAATTTCATTCTTATAGAGTCTGGAATGGAGTAATACAGCGTCAGAACTCGACCCGAAAGACTGGGGTTGGCGATTGCGTGACGGACGCCTCACTCCGATCCTGACAGACATCGGACCTGCTCCACCTCATCTGCTAAATGTGATTCGTTGCAGCTGCACGCGTTCCAACTGTGACAGTTCACGCTGTAGTTGCCGAAAAAACGGATTGTCTTGTACACTTGCTTGCAAAGACTGCCAATAAAGATGTTTTTGTTGATAACGATGAAGAAGATGTTTAGTACAAATCCTTGATCTTCTCATTTTTAGTTACAGCAATACCGTAATTATCTTTTGCTGTGATTACTGAAGTTACCTGATTTGTTTCATTTTTTACATTTAGTTTTGTCTTATGTTTCTATCATATAATCGAAGTAAATCTGCCCATGTACTCCAAAGGCCCGATGCATTGTATCCCCTGCGGTGAAAACACTGCAGAAAAGTAAGATACGAATCTAAAACCAGGTTTTTTGAAATCATCGAATCAAAAAACCTTGGGGGCAACATTTTGACCAGCCATATCGCAAAACTCTCGAGGATACTGATTTCTCCCTCCCCCTCTCCCGCTAAAGGGGGAAATCGAACCAAATCCAGCGATAAAACAACCTAACTTTCTTTTTCGTTTCTCCACGCAGAAAAAGAGCAGACGTGAAGTTCGAGCACACAATAAATTTGCCCCTGAATTTTTACAATTTTCCCCCCTTTCCCCTGTTTTTCACCCTCTTCCTCCCGGGGGATTTTTGGGGACTTTGATATGTTGTACAGAATTTTCTCTACAAGACAGTGTAAAAATCTTTTATACTGCAATTTTTTCCCAGAGTTTCGTAGATTCACTGGACTAAGAATATTTATCGTATAGTTGATTTCAAAACTTGTTTAACTTTTTAGCGTAGGCCTACATGCATCTTTTTTACGCTTTTTAAAGTTTCCACGTATATTACTCGTACACACAAATCAAAGTCTTTAGAAGCTACATTATATAAAAGTTAATATGTAAAAGTTCAATTTAACTATATTCGTATCCTCTCAATCTTTGGAATAAATCTTAATTCAATGAAAATTTTCCCGTTAAACGTCATTTGAGGACTTATTATAAAATTCTTTGCGCTTTTCAACTTTACTAGGACTGACAGCATTATAAAAAAATCATAATATATATGGGAACGAATTTAGAACGCCTATAGGACACAACACGAAATCATAGGCTGCGCAATCGCGCTGCCTAAGTAAAGAAAAATGTTGGCACAATGTATTATTTTTTTTCCATACCAGGGCACTTCGTATCGAAGGAGTTGTCGTAGAAACTTCGAAAAGAGCTCATTCGATTGGAAATTGGAGTGGCTAGTGCCCTTTTTAATAGTCGAAAGTGATTGGAAGGCAACTAACACCCCTTCCACGCCCACCATTTCCCCAAACACATTCAATAAAAATTTTGAGATAGCCATTTTGTTCAGCGTAGTTGATTTCCAGATAGAAAATATGTTTTTGAGGAGGACACTCCCCCACAATTCTCAGAGCAAGGGATTTAAATTATGCCCTGGGGGCATATAAGAACGATGTTGGCACAATGTATTATTTATTATTTTTTTCCTTTAGACCAGGGCACTTCATATCGAAGAAGTTGTAGTAGAAACTTCGAAAAGGGCTCATTCAATTAGAAATTGGGGTGGCTTGTGCCCTTTTTAATAGTCGAAAGTGATTGGAAGGCAACTAACACCCCTTGCACGCCCACCATTTCCGGAAACACATCCAATCAAAATTTTGAGATGGTCATTTTGTTCAGCGTAGTTGATTTCCACATAGAAATTATGTTTTTGAGGAGGGGACTCCCCCAAAGCCCTCAGGGCAAGGGTTGTAAGTTATGCCCTGGGGGCATATAAGGTTTTTATAGAAAGCGTTGTCATAGAAACTTCAAAAAAGGCTCATTCGATTGGAAATTCAAAGGGCTAGTACTTTTTTTAATAGTCGAAAGTGATTGGAGGGCAACTAAGCCCCCTCTCACGCCCACCTTTCCCCCAAACAAATCCAATCAAAACTTTGAGATAGCCATTTTATTCAACGTAGTTTTACGTTCTGGAAATTAGGTCTTTGAGGATGACAACCCCCCCCCCCCGCCCACAGCCCTCAGGGCAAGCGTTGTAGGTTATGCCCAGGGGGCATATAAGGTTTTTATAGAACGCGTTGTCGTAGAAACTTCAACAAGGGGTCATTCCATTGGAAATTGAAATGGCTAGTGCCCTTTTTAATAGTCGAAAGTGATTGGAAGGTAACTAACACCCCTTCCACACCCACCATTTCCCCAAACACATCCGATCAAAATTTTGAGATAGCCATTTTGTTCCACGCAGTTTAAAGTTTAGGAAATTACACCTTTGAGCAGGACACTCCCCCTACAGTCTTCAGGACAAGGGTTATAAGTTATGACTTGGGGGCATATAAGTTTTTATTGAAATCTTTGTTGTAGAAGCTTGAAAAGGGGCTCATTCGATTGGAAATTCAAAGGGCTAGTGCCCTTTTTAATGGTCGAAAGTGATTTGAGGGCAACTAACCCGCTCTCGCGCCCATCTTTTCGCCAAACACACCCAATCTAAATTTTTAGATAGCCATTTTATTCAACGTAGTTGAAACTTTTGGAAATCAGGTCTTTAAGGATGACAACCCTTCTCCCTCACATCCCTCAGGGCAAGGGTTGTAAGTTATGCCCTGGGGGCATATAAGGTTTTTTATAGAAAACGATGTAGTAGAAACTTCAAAAAGGGCTCATTCAATTGAAAATTGAAAGGACTAGTGCCCTTTTTCATAGTCGAAAGTGATTGAAGGGCAACTAACCCCCCTCTCACGCCCAGCATTTTCCCAAACACATCCAATCAAAATTTTGAGATATTCATTTTGTTCAACGTAGCTGAAAGTTCTGGCAATTATGTCTTTTATGATGATAACGCCCTCGGAGCAATCAGTGCAAGGGTTGTAAGTTATGCCCTGGGGGCATATAAGGTTTATATAGAAAGTTGTTGTAGAAATTTCAAAAAGGGCTCATTTGATTGGAAATTGAAATTCCCCTTTTTAATAGTCGAAAGTGAGTGGAGAGTAATTAACCCCCCTCTCAAACCCACCATTTCCCCAAAACATTCAATCAAAGTTTAGAGATAGCCATTTTGTTCAATGTAGTTGAAAGTTCTGGAAATTATGTACTTAAGGATGACAAACCCCCCAGAGCCTCCAGGGCAAAGGTTGTAAGTTATACCCTGGGGGCATATAAGGTTTTTATAGTAGAGTTGTCGTAAAAACTTCAAAAGGGGCTCATTCAATTGGGAATTGAGAGGGCTAGTGCCTATTTTTATAGTCGAAAGTGATTGGAGGTTTACTAACCCCCTCTCACGCCCACCATTCCTCCGAACACACTCAATCAAAATTTGCAGATAGCCATTTTGTTCAACGTAGTAGAAAGTTCTGGAAATTGGGTCTTTGAGGATGACAACCCCCCCCCCCCCCCCCCCCCCCACCCCAGCCCCCAGGGCAAGGGTTGTAAGTTATGCCCTGGGGGCATATAAGGTTTTAATTGAAAGCGTTGTCGTAGAAACTTCAAAAGGGTTCATTTGATTGGAAATTGAAAGGGCTAGTGCCTTTTTTAATAGTTGAAAGTGACTGGAGGGCGACTAACGCCCCTCTCACGCCCACCATTTCTCCAAACACATCCAATGAAAATTTTGAGATAGCCATTTCGTTTAACGTAGTTGAAAGTTCTGGAAATTAGGTCTTAGAGGATGACAACCACCCTAACAGCCCTTAGGGTAAGCGTTGCAACGCTTTCTGTAAGGTGTTTACAGAAAGCGTTGTCGTGGAAACTCAAAAAGGGCTTATTCGATTGGAAATCCAAAGGCCTAGTGCCCTTTTTAACAGTCGAAAGTGATTGGAAGGCTTGACATTTTTATAGTAAAGATCGATGTGGGTATAATGTATTATTTGTTGTTGTTGTTTAGACCAGGGCACTTCGTATCGAAGGAGTTGTAGGTACTTCGAAAAGGGCTCATTCGATTGAAAATACAAAGGGCTGATGCCCTTTTTAATAGTCGAAAGGGATTGGAGGGCAACTAATCCCCCTCCCACGCCCACCCTCCCATTTGCCCATTATGTTTAAAAACTGAATGTTGCCTTAAGATTAAATCAAAATGCACTGTGTTAATGCTAATTCCCAATAAGGCATCTCAGCAGTATCCCACGAACGACTGAGGGTATTATGTTCAAATTTTCGGGGCTACTTCTGATCTTAAAATTTAACCAAATCAAAATAGCGTAAGTGTATCCAACCATTCAAAGTAAGTAAACAGATTTTTTTGCGAATGGTATCAAGTTTTCCTTTTCAGGTCTACTAGAGGAGGTATGAAACTAAATTAAACACTACTATTTGTGTCCAGATTTTTAAAAGGGTGTATGTTGTTAAAAATTGCTGAAAATTTTTCTCCAGCATATAAATAGCAGGCCAAACTATAAAGTCTTAAAAAAACGAAAAGATTTAAGGTATTATTTTCTTTTTCCCTGAAAAGACTATGTCAATATAAAACGAACAGAAATTAATTACAAAAAAACTTTTTCCACAAAGTAAGTTTTTCTAAGAAAAGTAAAGAACTCCATTAAACAAAAAAATGAGCAAAAATAAAATCAAATAATCTACCAAGCGTGAAACTACCACAAATCAGAATTGATAAGTAAATGAAACCCAAAACGAATAGAAATTACAACAAATAACCGAGTCAAACTCAAAACGAGCAGAAATTAACATAAGTTGGGCTCAAAAACCATATGCCTTCCCAAGACCAGAACATAACTTGCACTTTACTGAAGAAAATACAAATGAATGTGCATTGTCAGTTTAATATACATATACTGATATTTAGTAATCAAAATATTAATATTATTTAATTTATTAAAGTTATGAAAGTAAAAACATTTATATTTTTTCAGTAAAGTGCAAATTATGTTCTGGCCTTGGGAAGGCATAGGGGTTTTGAGCATAACTTATGTTAATTTCTGCTCGTTTTGGGTTTTATTTATTTAACGATGCTGATTTGTGATATTTTCACGCTTGGTAGATTATTTGATTTTATTTTTGCTCATTTTTTATTTAATGGAGCTCTTTACTTTTCTTTGAAAAACTCTTTACTTTGTGGAAAAAGTTTTTTTAATTAATAAGAGGAAAAGAATGGGTCCTTACCAAATATGCATCCTGCAGCCCACATGTAAATGCTACATTATGATGACGCCAGTATTATCTTGTAGACACAAACAAAATAAGAGGAAAGGAATGAGTCCTTACCGAATATGCATCCTGCTGCCCAAATTTAATCCTGCAGCCCACACGTAAATGCTACATTATGATGACGTCAGTATATTATGACGTTATGCCAGGATATAAATAGATGTTACATGTCATTGCATAGTCAGTATTATCTTGTAGACACAAAACAAAATAAGAGGAAAGGAATGAGTCCTTACCCAATATGCATCCTGCAGCCCACATATAATCCTGCAGCCCACATGTAAATGCTACATTATGATGACGTCAGTATATTATGACGTTATGCCAGGATATAAATAGATGTTACATGTCATTGCATAGTCAGTATTATCTTGTAGACACAAAACAAAATAAGAGGAAAGGAATGAGTCCTTACCCAATATGCATCCTGCAGCCCACATGTCAATGCCTGTAGTATGAGTTTTAGATTGAAAAAGCAACTCGGGAGCTCTGTACCACAATGTCACAACATTTGGAGTCATTGGGCACTCTGGTGCGTTAATTTTTCGTGCCAAACCAAAGTCAGCTAAAAAAAGAAAAAAAAAATATTTGTTTAGTTATAAATTACAGAAAACAAACAGCAGTAAATTTGGAGCAACACAAAAGCAACAAACGGACCACTTGAAAAAAAGAAAAATTATTTCTTTTTACTGCCTTAATATCACACTGGAGAACCAATTAAGTTAAAAAAAAAAGCTTAAGTTATGTGGCTTTCATTCCAAACGTTCACTAAAGGGATAATATAATTGGCTTACAAAAATACGCCACAAACGTAAACCAGTAAAATTAAAGCGTGCTTTGCACCATGGAAAAATAAAAAATTAATTTCCCTTTTCCTCTTGCATTTCTAAACTTAAAATTTATATTTAAAATCAAAATCCTCAGATAAAAAATACATTTAAATGAATAATTCGATAGGTAAATTTTCGAATAAAAAAAAAGAAGAAAAAAAGCAAAAAATAAATAACAAGAAGCAGACACCTAACCCCAGACTTAACTATGACAAATTCATATGCAAGTTATAGGCTAAAGACAGCAAACTCAATTGTAAATATAGAGAGCTTAGTATTAATGTAAAGCCAACCATTTTCCATATTTCCAAAGGGCTAATGCCCCACATTAGTCAATTCTCCGCCCTCTTCGACCTTGCCTCCCTCGTTCTGCTTCAAAAAAATCCTCCTTCTTACCGCAATAAAACCGAATATCGAAAGATACATAAGGACTTTCATCCCCTATAGATTAAGCATGTTAAAAACATGAGACCCCCCCCCCCTTCCTCGTTTTTCACCTTACGACTGTTTAATGTTTAACTAGAAAATTTAGTTTTTTTTTAATTAAATTGTAGGTTTAAGCACTAGGTTTAAATTTAAACACACATGTATAAACACTAGGTTTATACATGCAAGGATTACTTACATATATTCCACTAAAAGTGCAACGACAGAAAATGTGGACAGAGTGGTTTCAGACGGGTGGCATTCAAACAGAGCGGCTTCAGACGAATGACTGAACAGATTGACATAAGATAAAAATGAGTTTTTCCTCACTATTTTGACCTTAGGAGGGTTGGTACTGCGACGATTTTCTAGTAACGGTATTATCAAACGAAACCTTTTCTTAAGGATTCATTACGAGAAGTTATTTTCAATAGAAATCAAAACAATAACATATCAATTCCATAACAATCCTTTAAATTCAGTCTTTTGCCTGGAACAAACAGGCCTCTATTTGTTAAATGAACATTAAAAGTTTAACTTTGTCTACCTAATTAAAAAAACATATAAAAAAAGAGCAAGATGACGCTTCCTACAAAACTGGAGGTCTTTATTCCACAAACACGACTATAGCGCAGTATATGCAGCTACCACATACTCAAGACGTAACCTTATAATATTGACTAACCTCATAACAAACCAAAAATCGCAAGAAGAGAAAAACGAGGACAATAATAGCCAGTGAAAAACAGAAGAAGAGATTATGCAAATAAAAGTCCAAAGGACAATACAAAAACCAAAACTAAAAATATACACTATTTTGAAACTATTTATGAAATTACTTATGATCAACCGTCCCCAGTGCAGAATGATAAAAAAAATACAAATAAAGTCCAAATGACAATATAAAACTAAACCTGAAAATAAATAACTTTTTGAAATTAAGGAAACTTATTGAAACTATTATCGAAACTTGGTAATATCCGAGATTTTTTCTTAGAGAAGAAATTAATAATACATTTCTAGGAATCCAATTCAGGTTCTCACCTGAACCGGGTTAGAACTACAATAGGCTGAGGCTTAGCAATTTCTGAGAAATTTTCTAGGAAGAAAAAATGGAAAAAATGGAAAAAAAAGAAAGACGCTGTTTGTTGCTTAAGCCTGGAACCTGATATTTTCTTTTGTTATACCATAATATTATTAAATTGTATGGCACTGATTTGGACCAACAGGAAATACTGTTCTTGGGCTATATAAGGTTTAAGTTGCACTAATGCAAGATTAAATACTGTTCTTGAGCTATATCAATATTTGACCTGACGTGCATGTGATTGAGTGGAGAGTTCTAGGGACCAGGATTTGTCTTGTAAAAAAAGGTAAATACCTTAATATTTCTGTCATCCTATCCCTTTTTTTCAAAGGAAAGGTCCCGTGGAAGGTCTAAAAATGTCAAAAAGAAGGGCTAAATCTCAGCAAGTGGAAACATTAGCTTTGTTAAAATTGATTTCCAAACGTTTTGATGTTGCTTTTATGTAGCGATAGACCAAGCGAAAGTAAAGTGGGCAGTTTTAAGGACTGGAATTTGTCTTAATCGTATATAGTCATAAGGTATATAGTATATAGGCTCTGTATATAGTCATAAGGTTATAAGGGCTATAAAGGATTTATAAGGATCTATAAGGATAACAGCCACTGAAATAACAGAAGAAAAAATTATGCAATTATTTCGGTTGATGCCTATAGCACCGGCGGATCTAGAGGAAAATCTTGGGGGGGGGGCCGCGCCGGACACGCCAAAAACTGATTATACAGGACTAATTTGATAGCTCTTTATTTATATGAAAACACTGCCAAATATGCTCATAAAGGTAAAACGTAGCAAAAGAAAATAAAAACAGTACCACACTACATAACTAAACTCAATCGGCGAGCTTTTCTGAGAGCGAACATATCGATAGCATCGTCTGTTTTCGGCAGTTCGTCTCTGTAAGTCTGCATGAGTAGTAGAGCCTCCAACCTCTCTTCAGTCATCGTGCTTCGTATTGATGAACATGTCCTGTCAACCTTTGAAAACATTCGTTCTGCTTCACAGGTTGACACAGGAAGCGTCGCGAGAATTGTCAACAATGCGAAGATGTTGGGAAATACATTTTCCTGACAACTGTTCAGCGCTGAAATAGCTGTTTTCGGTTTTTGCACGGTTTCCTTAGACCAATACTTGTTCCAAATCTCGAACTCGGTTTTAACGTCTATCTCCGTACCCACGAGCAGCTCCTTGTACTTTTCGTACCCTGGCTGAACGTCCTCCCAGCGTTTGCCATTAACCACAGCCGGGATCAAAGCTGAAAGTTTTGCAGCATTCGTAAAATGGCAGCTGAACCGCTCCGTAAAATCAAGCAGCATGGCGTCCAGGGCTGGAATAAATGCCGCCATCCTATAATGACTTTCTGGATCCATCTTGGGTACCCCTGCCCGGTATGTAGAACGTGAAGCTATGCGTGGCTGCGTTACCTTGATGGTAGCATCAATCTTTTCGGCCATTTTCAGAAGATCTTCGTAAAGCAGTCTGAATTTGGTTTCGGCATGTGATCGCATATCTTCCAGCATTGCCTTCACGCTGCTAATGAGGGACAAGGCTCTCACGAGGTCACCATCCTTCTGTTGTAGTGACTCGGCCAAAGGTTTCATGATCGACGAAAACGAATTCAGGCAAACCAGTCCTACGAGTGTATCTGATTTTTCAATGCAGGATCGTAATGCATAAGCTCTGCTACTTGCCTCTCGATCGTGCCATCCTTCCATCTCCTGCAGAGCAGAAACGATCAACGGAAGGGAGTCCCAAAACCTGCTGATTGCTTCGTGTCTCTCTACAAATCTCGTGGTACAAAGACTGACGAGTGTCTCTGTTTTAGCTTTGTCCGCGATAAGATGCTTTTTTAGAAGTCTTGTTCTCTTGGCACTTGAGCTGAAGTGAGAAATTGTGTCTCGAACAACGTCTTGGGCATTGCGCAGAATGGGAACTGAAACTATCTTTGAACATGAGAGATTTGTGGCATGGCTCACACAGTGGAAGTAATCTGCCAGTTCACACTGGCGTTTAACTTCAGCAGCAGCACCATTTGTCAAGCTTGCCATGCTAGCAGCTTTGTCGTATCCTTGACCAACGCACTTTGACAAATCCAGATTTGACTTCTCTTGGCACTTGAGCTGAAGTGAGAAATTGTGTCTCGAACAACGTCTTGGGCATTGCGCAGAATGGGAACTGAAACTATCTTTGAACATGAGAGATTTGTGGCATGGCTCACACAGTGGAAGTAATCTGCCAGTTCACACTGGCGTTTAACTTCAGCAGCAGCACCATTTGTCAAGCTTGCCATGCTAGCAGCTTTGTCGTATCCTTGACCAACGCACTTTGACAAATCCAGATTTGACTTCCTGACCTCACTCAACAGCAGCTTCCCGAGGCTCTTGTCGTCTAGCTTCTCTTCGATGCTTCTACCGTCGTCACTTTCCTCATCTCCAGCGAGTCTTGACAGGGTTTGAAAGGCATCGACAACTGCAAAAGGATCTTCTCGAATCACGTATCCCTGCTCGGTTTTACACACATAACGACAAACAATGACCATCAGCTCCCTGGTCTGCCTGTCTGTTGACTCGTCCGCAAGAAGACACCAAACCGTTGCTTTGTTTGCTTTTCTCACTACTTCGGTTTTCATCATTTCCCCAATTGTTCCAATCAGTTCATTCTGGATCTGTTTACTCGTATATTTGGCGTTGCTCGATGTATTTTCAAGTAAATTTTTAAGTTGCGAGTCTCCACTCTGAATCCGATACCGAAGTAGGTGGCGGAAATTCCCGTCGTTTACTGCTGTAATGACATCAGAGTCTTGGATATCAAGTTTGCCATCATCACGGTGGCCACGAAGGGGGATATTCTGTGCCCCGCAAAGCTTGACAGTTTCAACAACGCTTCTCAAGAGTGCACGGTTCTGCTGTATTTGCTTGACCCTTTCACAGTCCAGAGCATTCCTGATATCTTGATCTTGACTACCGCGCTGAAACGTTGTTAGCAGCGCGGCAGCTTTTTCCTGGCAGTGGTTGTGAAACTGTGCTTCAGCATGGTTTGTCAGCGCACCATCTTTCCCGGTAAGTTTCGAATAGTCTTTTAGCGGTTTCAAGACCAACTTTCCCATTTTTTGCCCTCCGCCGCCTCCAGATAAAGCCGACCATCCTCCTCCGCTTTCGTTGGTCCTCATCAAAACACAAATACTGCACCAAAGGCCTTCGTGGTCTGGATGACGACTCACTGCGAGCCAAGGATACCGGGCAAGATGTTCGGTATTCAAGCGACGCTTGACTTCGCCACCTTTTCTCTTTTGTGTCGAGACTGGAAGATCAGATTGGTTCTTCGGCTTCCACCTTTCGTTCATAAAAAACATAATTTCGCCAGAAGACAACTGATTTCGCTCTTTCAGCGCTACTGCAATACCAAAGTCATTCGACGGCGTGAAGTCAGTTTCAGGCGAAAAAATAGCGCTTTGATTCTGCTGGGGGTGCGGGGACTGTGAAATCAGTGTTGGGCTATGTACCACCAAGGTTTGAGTACTGCTTCTTGATCCTTCAGTCAGCTGATCAGTGTGTGTCGTTTCGCCGAAGTTTGTTATGAAGGCCGTCTGTGAAGTGGACGGAGTTGTTGGTGACAGTTCGTTCTCCTGGCTGAATGCGTTTTTGTGCATTCCGACCGTCGACTCAGAGTGGGCATCAGAAGTTGCCGTCGTCTCAACATCTAACAAAAAAAGTTTCTCTTTTAAAGTTTGCACAAGACATTTATTGTAAACGTATATACACTTTGTATAATGGCTTGCTTTAGTAGATTTAACTCTCAACATGGTGAAGGCAGAATTGGAACTAAATTTGAAAATAAACTGAATCAGCAACATTAACTTTAAACTCCCCCAACAATCTTGAACTTTCATACCCCACAACTATTTCTAGGAAACCCGGACTTTAAAATAAAATACCACCCTAAACATCACTAATTTAATTTGCAACCCCAAGAACCGATCCCCGACATATGCTAACAAATATTTTTCAAGAGCTGAAACCCGAAACAATTATCACCGAAGTTTACAAGGCTAAAGAGAGAGCTTTAACTGCAAGAATTTGAAAGATAATTTCAGAGCTGACACAGTGTGTCGGTAAAAATACTGCTTTAAGCCAATATCATAACCGTCAGGCGAGACGAGTGGGCTGGTAAAAATCAGGTCAAACGCTTCGGACAAATTGCATACGAAGAACACTGTACAAGAGGGACCGTATGCAATATATAACAACAAAAGCAGCTGGTACGCGATGAAGCTTGACGAATGAGCCTTATCAGGAAAGCTATCCGACAATGGGCTAAAGCTAGAAATTAGAAGTGTTGATACCCACTTTAAACGACACTCCTTCCTTATTGTTCTATCTTTAAAAGCTTACCTTTAATCTGATCTTTCTTGGCAAAATAATCAGAGATGTCCCTCGATCCTTTACGGCTTTCCGCCATCATTCTTTGTTTCTTCTCTGTTCTATATTCATGCCCTGATTTTTTTTTTCCGATCCATCTTAAATGCGTTTCCGTCTAACTGGTCTAACACACGGAAGAAAAATACTCCGAAGGCAGTGGCAGGGTCGCTCGCGCCTAGCCTCCCGCCGGTTGGATCTAACCACCCACGCAACTCCCCAAAGACATGCGTTTCTCGTAAGCATTCACAAAATGTTTTGCTCGTTTAGCACGTCCCAAAAATAAACCCAATAATCATGATTCGTGCAGTGTCGGATTTGAACTTTAGATAATGTGATAAAAAGAAAGTAAAAAATGACGGCGTATCCGATTTTTTTTTTTAGCGTCGGCCTTAGTTGAATCATTCACAAAAAAGGGTCGTTTGCATGATGGATGAGAGGGCGCCAGAAAATCTTGGGGGGGGGGGGGCCCAGGGCCCCCCCCCGGCCCCCCCTGGATCCGCCGCTGGCCTATAGAAACCAAGTTAATTAATTGTCACACTTACTCTTATCAGCTTCATGTATAGGGGTTTAATTGATTTTTCCAAAAATCGCTAGGTACGCTAGGTAGAATATGAAAATAAATTTTCATATTCTTCAGTAATTTATTCATAAATTTGCAACCTCTGTATTTACAAAACTCATTTACCACATTACCAGCATCTGAGGCCTTATTATTAAACCTCAGCCTTTTGTATTTCTCACCCTGTTCAGGTGAGAAAGTGAATTTGATTCCTATATATATATATATATATATATATATATATATATATATATATATATATATATATATTATATATATATATATATATATATATATATATATATATATATATAGTATATATATATATATATATATATATATATATATATTATATATATATATATATATATATATATATATATATATTATATATATATATATAGATATATATATATATATATATATATATATATATATATATATATATATATATATATAATATATATATATATATATATATATATATATATATATATATATATATATATATATATATATATATATATATATAGTATATATATATATATATATATATATATATTATATATATATATATATATATATATATATATATATATATATATATATATATAATATATATATATATATATATATATATATATATATATTATATATATATATATATATATATATATATATATATATATATATATATATATATATATATATATATATATATATATATATATATATATATATATATATATATATATATATATATATATCTATATATATATATATATATATATATATATATATATATATATATATATATATATATATATATATATATATATATATATTATATATATATATATATATATATATATATATATATATATATATATATATATATATATATATATATATATATATATATATATAAATTTGGGGAAAACCCGAATCGAGTTCCTAAAATTTTTGTTTTGCTTCCTGAAAAACCTTGCAAACTGCTAAATATTTGCTTATTCTGGTTTAAACCTGCTTTCGCTAAGCACCCGAATCGGGTTCCAAGAACGTTTTTTGGCTTCCTAAGAAAAACTTTGGAAAATGCTAAGTATTATATTATTTCTTTTTTTGCTTCCTACAAAAATCTCAGATATTACTAAATGTTAGCTTATTGTGATTACAACCAAATTGGGTGAGCACCCTTCCAAGAAATAGTTTTAGACTTCCTAGAAAAAATCTTGGAAATTGTTAAATATCAGATTTTGTTTTATGGAAACCCGAATAAGTAGGAGTTACAAATAAAAAAGCTTCTCAAAACAAAAAACTTCCATCTGTAAACCCTGATTTGGTTTGCTGTAAAATCCCGTTATTTTGGTTTATCAGAATGATTCGAGAAGCATGGAATGATTCGAGGAAAAACGTGAGCAGTATTACAGTATGTATGCATTAGATTAACGACGCTTCTTGACGACAAAGGTCCGTGTTTCAGCCCTACAGTTTGTTGCTGCAGGTGAGTTCCAGATCTGGGTTCAGTATTACCAGGATGAGGTCAAAACCATGGTGCAACCAAAGGACGAACAGTTATAAATCCAAGTCTCTGTAAAGTACAGAGACAGAGTCTCTGTACAGTATGTATGCATTAGATTAACGACACTTCTTGACTACAAAGGTCCTTGCTTCAGCCCTACAGATTGTTGCTGCAGGTGAGTTCCAGATCTGAGTTCAGTATTTACAGGTTGAGGTCAAAACCATGGTGCAACCAAAGGACGAACAGTTATAAATCCAAGTCTCTGTAAAGTACAGAGACAGAGTCTCTGTAAAGTATGTATGCATTAGATTAACGACACTTCTTGCCTACAAAGGTCCGTGTTTCAGCCCTACAGTTTGTTGCTGCAGGTGAGTTCCAGATCTGGGTTCAGTATTACCAGGATGAGGTCAAAACCATGGTGCCACCAAAGGACGAACAGTTATAAATCCAAGTCTCTGTAAAGTACAGAGACAGAGTCTCTGTACAGTATGTATGCATTAGATTAACGACACTTCTTGACTACAAAGGTCCTTGCTTCAGCCCTACAGTTTGTTGCTGCAGGTGAGTTCCAGATCTGGGTTGAGTATTACCAGGATGAGGTCAAAACCATGGTGCAACCAAAGGACGAACAGTTATAAATCCGAGTCTCTGTAAAGTACAGAGACAGAGTCTCTGTAAAGTATGTATACATTAGATTAAGGACACTTCTTGACTACAATGGTCCTTGTTTCAGCTCTACAGTTTGTTGCTGCAGGTGAGTTCCAGATCTGGGTTCAGTATTACCAGGATGAGGTCAAAACTATAGTGCCACCAAAGGACGAACAGTTATAAATCCAAGTCTCTGTAAAGTACAGAGACAGAGTCTCTGTAAAGTATGTATGCATTAGATTAACGACACTTCTTGACTACAAAGGCCCTTACTTCAGCCCTACAGTTTGTTGCTGCAGGTGAGTTCCAAATCTGGGTTCAGTATTACCAGGATTTTGGTGCCAACAAAGGACGAACAGTTATAAATCAAAGTCTCTGTAAAGTACAGAGACAGAGTCTCTGTACAGTATGTATGCATTAGATTAACGACGCTTCTTGACTACAATGGCCCTTGCTTCAGCCCTCTAGTTTGTTGCTGCAGGTGAGTTCCAGATCTGGGTTCAGTATTACCAGGATGAGGTCAAAACCATGGTGCAACCAAAGGGCGACCAGTTATAAATCCGAGTCTCTGTAAAGTACAGAGACAGAGTCTCTGTACAGTATGTATGCATTAGATTAACGACACTTCTTGACTACAAAGGTCCTTGCTTCAGCCCTACAGTTTGTTGCTGCAGGTGAGTTCCAAATCTGGGTTCAGTATTACCAGGATAAGGTCAAAACCATGGTGCAACCAAAGGACGAACAGTTATAAATCCAAGTCTCTGTACAGCATGTATGCATTAGACTAATGACGCTTCTTGACTACAAAGGTCCTTGCTTCAGCCCTACAGTTTGTTGCTGCAGGTGAGTTCCAGATCTGGGCTTTGTTCTTAACAAGGTTTAACTGTGAATATTTCTCATTTTTATATTTTTATTACCTTTCAATTCAGTGCACAACTAGCGGCAAAGAAAAAGAAAAACAATAAGAGAAAAAAGGAGATAGATCACCAGG
Source organism: Artemia sinica (assembly GCA_027921565.1). Lineage (NCBI taxonomy): Eukaryota > Metazoa > Arthropoda > Branchiopoda > Anostraca > Artemiidae > Artemia > Artemia sinica. Next base: position 43,408,769 of record CM051267.1, read on the forward strand.
GCTGTAGCCAGGATTTTTTCAGGGGGGGGGGCAAAATTAAAATTAAAAGACGCACCAAAAATTTGTACATGTGCATTTTTGTTATGCTTTTACGAGTGAGACAAAAATTACGGGGAGGGGGGATCCAACCCCCCTACCTACCTCCCTTAGATACGTTCCTGCACATCACTGCTTCCAAATCGAAAATTAATTTTCCTTGTTGCTCAAAATGACGGACTGTATTTCTTCTATGTGGGAGTTTCGGCTATGGTAATTAAGATTCGAAGGTGGGCGAGATCGGGATCGTTAAGTGTAAATTTTGAACAAAAGAAGTATATAGCGCCTGTGCAAAAGAAAAAAAAAACCTGTTGCTAATGAGGGTTCATATGGGTGCCAATCACAGCACCAGCCTAGATGGGTCTACAGCAAAAATAGGCATAAAAAGAAATGGTTTATACTTGTGTGAGGGTCGGAGGAAACTGATTGATTGGAGGAATCTGAGTTTTCATTTTGTTCCAACACTGTTTCCGAGGGGTTTCAGGCTATTTTTCAAAGTTATATATATTAATTTTCGTATCCAGTTACATTTGTGGTTTGATGAAGGTAGCTACAAATTGTAAATGTTAAGTAATTGTATATTATATATTTTAGGTTAGTCTATTTTATTTTTAGATATATTTTTTAGTTTTTCTTTTTTTTTCTACGCTGAAGATGCATTGTTAGAAACGGGCAAAATATTTGTTAGATTTTTTTTTTTCGTTTTCATTTACTGGCCATAGACCCGTTTGTCGCCTTTATATTCATTTCTTTGTGTAATTGTCGTAATAAACTTTTACCATTACGACAAATCAAAATAATAATTACCACTCCCGAATTAGCTTTAAATGCCGATTCTTCCTCACTTGACAGGATTTTTGTAAAACGTCTTTTTAAATTTTCAGTTAGAATGGGCTAGAGTTCGTTCTGTACTAGGTTGCTTTTGACACCGCAACCATGATAACACCTTATAACGTCTTCTTCTTTCCAAGTGGGCAATTACCCCTTGTCAGTATCTACGATACAATATACAGTCAAACAACGACATTACTAATCTCCTCAAACGCACGGTTAGCAAACAAAAGGGATTATTATGTACACATAAAAGAGGATAATACCTATTTTTAGGATTCCAGTATCCGTCAGAAGTAAATTCGAAACCTTCAAATCGCGATGAACAATATATCGCTTGTGCATATAGTCTAAACCCATAAAAAGTTGTTGCATAATACATTTGATTTCCGACTCTGAAAACGCTGAATTCACGTTATCTAAAAGAGATGCCAAATCCTGCTCGCAGTATTCCATGCACAGGAATATGCTAGTAAGAGACGAGCCTATAAAAAAAACACTTCTGAAAATAGGATAATAAAATAAATAAAAAATAAGCAATTACTTATTTCTTATATAATGCTAAACATAGTTATATTTAATAATATTTACATATTTAATTATAATCACATATAACTAGTACCAGGAGACCGGCGGCTTCACCGCCGGTCCCCGGCACGCTTCTATATAATTTGCTGTCATTTCATACTACGGTCTTTTCAAAGATATTTGTTTATTAAATCAAGCCCGTTTTTTACAACGATATTCTATTAAGCTTCAAACTTTGAATTTCTTTTTTAAGGTTTATGAATTGTTGTAATCCCTTGTTAAAATATATACAAATATTTTGGCAATTACCAGTTTTTTGCTCTTTACGCAATTTAACGTCTTTTCGTACTGTGTCTGTCCAAAGATATTCGATTATTAAAGGAAGTCCAATTTCTGACAACGATTTCTACTAAGCTTCAAACTTTTGGTTTTCTTTTTTAAGCTTTTTGAATTGTTATAGTCCCTTGTTAAAATATATACAAATATTTTGGCAATTACCAGTTTTTTGCTCTTTACGCAATTTAACGTCTTTTCGTACTGTGTCTGTTCAAAGATATTTGATTATTTACAGCGAGTGCGATTTCTAACAACGATTTTTACTAAGCTTCAACCTTTGGTTTTCTTTTTTAAGGTTTTTGAATTATTATAATCTTTTGTTAAAATATATACAAATATTTTTGCAATTACAAGTTTTTGCTCCTAACGCAATTTAATGTCTTTTCATAGTGCAGTCTGTTCAAAGGTATTTGATTATTACAGCTAGTCCGATTTCTAATAACGATACGTACTAAGCTTCAAACTTTTGGTTTTCTTTTTTAACGTTTTTGAATTGTTGTAATCGCTTTTCAAAATAGAGAATCAACATTTGTAATAATTGCAAATTTTCGTTTTTTGGGCCTTCCTACTGACATTATATAACTGGTTGCGTTCAAATAGTTGTTTATTTTTCAGCTGTGTCTTTTCAAAGATATTTGACTATTAAAGGAAGTCCAATTTCTAAAAACGATTTCTACTAAGCTTCAAACTTTTGCTTTTCTTTTTTAAGGCTTTTAAATTGTTGTAATCCCTTGTTAAAATACATAAAAATATTTTTGCAATTACCAGTTTTTTGTTCTTTACACAATTTAATGTCTTTTCATACTACAGTCTTTTCAAAAATATTTGATTATTGGAGCTAGCCCGCTTTCTAACAACGATATGTACTAAGCTTGAAACTTTTGGTTTTCTTTTTTAAGGGTTTTGAATTGTTGTAATCCCTTGTCAAAATATCGAATCATTATTTGTAATAATTGCACATTTTCGTTTTTTGGCCTTCCTACTGACATTATATGACTAGTTGCGTTCAAACCTGTAAGCTTAATCACGTAGCGAGTGGATTTTATCTAACAAAAAAACAAACTAATTTCAAAATTTTCCGGTACCGTATTTTTCTATTTTGAATTAAAACATTCAAATTATTCCCCAGGCACTGTAAATATTTTTGCAGTTTACATAACAACTTTAGCTATTCTGAACTGAACTTAAAATTCTTTTCAACTTTTTTCATGTCTTAAAAAGACATTGTTTATACTTATAAGAAAAGAAATTTGGTAATGATGTTTTTGTAACAGCGATTTCAACTAAGCTTCACACTTTTGGTTGTCTTTTCAAGGTTTTTGAAGTGTTGTAATCCCTTGTTAAAATATAAACAAATATTTTTCAATTACCACTTTTATGCTCTTTACGAAATTTAATGTCTTTTCATACTACGGTCTATTCAAAGATATTTGACTATTACCGCAAGTCCGATTTCGAACAACAATTTCTACTAGGCTTCAAACTTTTTGTTTTCTTTTTTAAGATTTTTGAATTGTTGTAATCCCTTGTCAAAATATGTGAAAATATTTTTGCAGTTACCAGTTTTTCGCTCTTTAAGCAATTTAATATAAACTTCTCCGTACATGAAAATCTTAAATTTTTCTTCTTAAGTGTGACAACTATGACAACGTTATTGCCATACTGATGTATAAAGAAATGACGTCACTCACATAGTTTTTTTTCTTCTATAATTAAGGCTCTTAACGAATTTTCACAAACTTCTGACCTATCTAGATCGCTTTTTTAGGCCAAAACATCCCAGGATGCCAATTTTCCCGAAAAAATATGGAGCCGTTCAGCGAGAAATTTTTTTGAAATAGTTACATTTCTTTTTATTTGAAAATCTCGCTTAATGAATATAGATCAAGTTAATATTTTTCATATATATTTCTTTTGAGAAAATTCTTGAGCAAAAATGGAACAAACCGTTGCATTTAAATTTTGTGAGCAAGTTTTTGCGTCTGCAGCAAACTTCAGAGAAAGAAACTTCGATAATATAGAGATAAAAGTTTTATAAAGATAAACAATTTATCTTTCAAATGTAATTAACTTTCAAAAGATAATTTATCTTAACAAAAAGATAAAGATAATATATACATGGTATGTAGATGCAGACGGGTTAGACATTTATAGGGGAGGGAGGAGGAGAATATTTTTCCGAAGGGAAGGGTGAGCTCAGGCTTTGAAAAGTGGGTTTTTGAGAACTTTTCACCGATTTTTTTTCCTGGAGAGTTCTTTGCTTTCTCTGGTGACTATTAGCAGTCCATAGAACAAAATAAAATAGTATAAAAATAACACTTACCGACAGCGACTTCATGAAGCCTAACTATATTCTGGTGTCGACATGACAACAAAATATTGATTTCTCTAATGCCACTCACAGGCATGCCATCTCTTTCTCGATCCATCCTCATTTTTTTCAGCGCAACTATTTGACCATTTTGTGTGTCCTTTGCTCGATCTATGGATAAATAATCAAATACGTAAGCATCTGGGCAACTAAGGGGGGGGGGAGAGATAGAGAGAGTCCCTTATATACTGTCAAATATTCCTAAACATTATGTGGTGTACAATTTGAGTCGGAACTTAAATTTAGACAAAAATGAAAGACATAAGAAAAGGATGTAAGAAAGTTTAACAAAATGAATTCCTAAAAAAAAAAAAAAAACTTAAAAAAAGACTTTTAAGCGTGTTCATTTCAGAAAAGTGCGTCTTATTACAAATATATATTTTCTATAGCCATTTCTCTGGCTGGGGATCATAGACCAGGGGTCAAAGTCAAGCATGAACTCAGGAATTTCTAAAGAAAGGGGAAAATGATAATTTCAACAAGATATGAGGAAAAATTAAAGAAAATTTAGGATTTCAGGAAGCTCGGCCTCGAATCCCTTCCCCCGTGTACGTCCCTGGTCACAGTCACTATATAAAATTAAACAATTATGTACCAAATAATCTATTATTTATTTATCGATGCATTCAACTAAATATTGACAACAATGCACATAAATGGAACTATTATTGAAAAAATAAAAGAAACAAAAGTAAAAGTAGGTTTAAAATGCTATTCATTATCACTTTGGAAAATAGATTTTAGAACACATCAGCCACTACTGAACTTGCTCCTAAAAGCATTATAATACATGATATTTTTCCATTTTGTCTTTTGGTTTCTTGGGAGACTCTTAAAAACATATGGCGAGCCCCCCATTCCCCCGACCCTTAAACTTTCGTTTTATGTAGTATTCCCATTTTTCTTTGGTAACAAAATCTATGGGTTCAAGCAGACAATTATTATTTCTGGTTTTAGATACTAATGGATGCCTATCACTTTGCGGTCCTGCTATACTCAGATGACACTTGCTGAGTGAAGATTATTAGTATACGCGCCTATCACTCTCTGAACTACAGGAGAGGGCTAAATTATATTTTCCCAACGTTTTGGGAGTATTTTAAATCTAGTGATAAATGTACTTTCTAATATCATAGAAAAATGGTGTTTTTCCAATTTTATTTTATTATTTTTTTTTGAGGAAACAGAAACTTAAGCAACAAAAAAAAACATTTTCGAGGCCAAAACTATACGATTTTTCAGATAGGGACGGGACACTTGGGCCAATCTTGGCAGGGAGTGAAATCTTCTATCTCCTAACCACCTCCCAGCAGGCATGACAAAAATCAAATTTCACACATCAAATTATAACCAAGTCAAGTAAGTTTTCCTCCCAGGTATTTCTAGAGTTGAAATTAGGAAGTTTTTCTCAAAACCTCAGAGCTGATTTTATCGGTGCAAAACGGTTCTGAAAGTTGAGCCTTGTGTAAATCAAACGAAAAGAAAATCTGAAAAAGTGCATTCCTGTTTGACAATAGCAATTGAAATCCAATTGATTCAGAATGAAGCATAGTAAGAAGCAGCCTTATTAACTTTTTAATAATGAAAAGAAAGAGCTAAGATACCATTATCACAGATTGACATGGGATTAATTATATATATTTATAATACAAGAGATTACAACAGATTTCAATTAAACTCAATTTTCAAATTAACTATAAATGACTGGAAAAAATATAAAAAGTGACAATTTTTTAAAGGAAATTCCCTAGAGCCAGTAATTATATAAAATTCAATTCTAAGACTGTGTAATTCAACATCAGAAGGTATAAAAGCAAAAAAAAATTAAATATGACATTGTCAAATAAAGGTGGGGTACTCTTCCAGAATTCAATCTTTTTTCTTTTATTTAAATCAAGTTCTGATAAACTTCATTGATAAAGAACACTGATATAGCTGAAATACTCAGCTTTGTATTTGGCTTATTTTATTTTTGTCAACTGTTACCATTACCATTTTAGAACCTGTTCTTTTCTTTTCCATATATCTGGACCCAAAAAAATATTAGATATTAGATAATAAAAAGTCTAAAATATGGGGATAGATAAAAGTTAAAATAGGGATTCAATCCTTTTAATAGACAGTGATGATGATAACAGTGATAGAAATTCACAAAAATACCAGATATTTCGTTCACATATGCAGTGACCATCATCAGTAGTAAAGCATTTTACTATTGATGTTTTACTACTGATGACGGTCACGGGTCACTGCATATATGACCGAAATATCTGATATTTTTGTGAATTTCTATCACTGTTATCATCATCACTGTCTATTAAAAGGATTTTATCCCTTTTTGAACTTTTATTTATCGTCATGGAAAGGCAGTGCGGTCTTCGAAATTATCTAAAATATGGGTAAAAACAAAAATATTAGATAACAAATATAATTAATCTATTTATGAATATAACATGAAGTATTTACTCCTAGATTATTTGTGGCATTCTGCACATCTTAGATGTTTTTCTTGAGCGCATTTAACCAACGTGTTCCCTTCCCCGTCGGACCTGGGGAAGCCGGTATCGAACCTGGGCCCCGCATTGTCAAGCAGAGATCAATCTATTGCCCTCCCACACTACCAAAAGTCCTATTTACTTATATATTAACATAATTTTTTTTGCTCATAGTCAGGACCATTTCTGCAGTAGTGGATGGGCTTCCTGTCGAAAGATTGAAAAACCAAAATTTTACACTTTCCGCACCAAGGAACTTGGTATTGGTAGACACAAAAACCTAATTCAATCTAATTTATTTAGAAATATATCTAAAGAATCAGCCCAGGACATGTTACACATTATATACCATAATTGGAACATGCAGATCTTCCCCTAAAACATTCTTTTTGTATCTTATAAATATCTCACATGGTTCCCTCATAGAAGCCACATAAACTTGCATAAACACATGAATCAGGCAATACCTTTTAAAATGCTGCAAAATGACAATATTCAAGCTTCAACGGAGTTACTTCATGTAGAAAAAAGGAGATAATACTACAATAAACGAAAAAAAGGAAATATTTGAAGAAGGAAATAACTGCTTCTTTTATTGTACCACAGCATGCATGCACTCGAATGAGGTTGTACACCGGACATGATTGTGCAATATCAAAGAAAATGCCCCCCCCCCCCAAAAAAAAACGAAGATAAATCAAGGGCAGAAAAGGTCGTAACTAATTCGTATTGTTAGCCAGTAAAAAAAATCATTAGAAATACTACTACTACAGCTACAACTAACTCCGAGCAGAGAATCATGTAGCTAAAGAAAATTGCGGCATCCCAGTGGCTCATGGACATCCCAGGCCACTTGCACATGAAATGTAGAAGGATTCCCCCAGATCGGTTAAACTGCTACTACTGAAAACTCATCATAATACTAATGAATAAATCACCCAAGTCCAATAGAGCCATACACGCTCCTTCTTCAGCCCACTATGTTCAGAGCTTTATTCTTTATCTCCCTTCTAAGAAGTTCCTTGAATATTTATAGGAATATTTTTATAACCTCTTATTATTTTTATAAAATTCGAAGACTTACAACTTTTCATTTGGCCCCAAGTGGACTACCAAAAAATGACGATTTACGGTATGTAGTGTAATATTTGCAGGCATGAGTGAGGTTATAGAGGGAATGAGTCAAGAGGCGATAGAACTGAGATTGGTTGTACAAGATGTCATCTCTTGGTGATAGGCGTACATCACTAAGTGCGTGTAGTACTTGTATATCATCAAGTACTTTTAGTACTTGTGCATCACCAAGTACTTGTGCATCACCAAGTACTTGTAGTACTTGTGCATCACTAAGTGCTTGCGCATAACCAAATACGTGCAGTACTTGTGCATCACCAAGTACTTGTGCATCACCAAGTACTTGTGCATCACCAAGTACTTTTAGTACTTGTGCATAACCAAATACGTGCAATACTTGTGCATCACCAAGTACTGTTAGTACTTGTGCATAGCCAAACACTTGCAGTACTTGTGCATCACCAAGTACTTGTAGTACTTGTGCATCACTAAGTGCTTGCGCATAACCAAATACGTGCAGTACTTGTGCATCACCAAGTACTAGTAGTACTTGAGCATCATCAAGTACTTTTAGTACTTGTGCATAACCAAATACGTGCAGTACTTGTGCGTCACCAAGAACTTTTAGTACTTCTGCATAACCAAATACGTGCAGTACTTGTGCATCACCATGTACTTGTAGTACTTGTGCGTCACCCAGTACTTGTAGTACTTGTGCATGACCAAATACGTGCAGTACTTGTGCATCACCAAGTAGTTGTGCACCACCAAGTACTTGTATTACTTGTACATCACCAAATGTTATTAGGAGTGCATCACAAGTAACTTGTAAACCAAATTGGCCAGCAATCCCAAAAAAAAGAAAAAAAGAGAAGAAAAGCGGAAATGGGGTTTGAAATTAATAATTTTGATATTCAGGTTTGGCTTTTAACAGAGATACGGGTGACTTTAAATTAAGCGACTCTTATTTTGGTTCCCTTAGATGAAAAGCTGATAGTTCATTCATTCCTAAGATAAATCCTGTATCACTTTCACAATCACAGGGGGGACAACTGCCCCCAACACCTCAGATTAAAAAGGTCTAGCGCAAAAGAAGTTCTAATAAAAATTAGAAAAAATCCTAAACACAAATTTGGAAAAAAAACACAAAAGAAGGCAACAATTTATGGAACAAAAATTTAATGAACAAGTCATAGATGCAAGTTAAATTGAAACGGGTATTTTAGCCGCATATGCATACATTTATTCAAACCCGCCAAATGCCAACACGAGGATTGGCTGGTATGAAAGGTTTGGAGCTGTTCCGGTGTTGTGAGATGGTTTGGGGTCTCCGTTCCCGGAGGTCAAAATAGTTTCTATGATTTCAATAAAATGAAAATTGGAAATTGAAATGTAACATCGTTAAAAAACATTTATCATATTGAAGTTTTAACTGAAGAATTCAGACATATTGAAGTGGACTTGTTAGGTCTTTCTTAAAGTCAAATCCCAGGGGTAGGTAACATGAAAATAGATGATATAGAATGTATTTACTTACGCAATAAGGATGGGGTGCCTAGCCAGGGAGAAGGGCTCATGATGAATAAGAGAGCATCTAAGTCTTGTTTAGGAAGGGAAGGTATTAATAATAGAATCCTAGTTGCTCATTAAAAAAAAAACAAAAAACAAAGTATCAGTCATAGGTAAAAACCAAGGTATCAGTCATAGTAGTCATCAGCAGTCATCAGTCCAAGGTAAAAACCAAGGTATCAGTCATAGTTGCCATCAGTAGTCATCAGTCCAAGGTAAAAACCAAGGTATCAGTCATAGTAGTCATCAGTAGTCATCAGTCCAAGGTAAAAACCAAGGTATCAGTCAAAGCAGTCATCAATCCAAGGTAATAACCACGGTATGAGTCATAGTAGTCATCAGTCCAAGGTAAAAACCAAGGTATCAATCATAGTAGTCATCAGTCCAAGGTAAAAACCAAGGTATCAGTCATAGTAGTCATCAGTCCAAGGTAAAAACCAAGGTATCAGTCATAGTAGTCATCAGTCCAAGGTAAAAACCAAGATATCAGTCATAATAGTCATCAGTAGTCATCAGTCCAAGGTAAAAACCAAGGTATCAGTCATAGTAGTCATCAGTCCAAGGTAAAAACCAAGGTATCAGTCATAGTAGTCATCAGTCCAAGGTAAAAACCAAGGTATCAATCATAGCAGTCATCAGTCCAACGTAAAAACCAAGGTATCAGTCAAAGAAGTCATCAGTCCAAGGTAAAAACCAAGATATCAGTCATAATAGTCATCAGTAGTCATCAGTCCAAGGTAAAAACCAAGGTATCAGTCATAGTAGTCATCAGTCCAAGGTAAAAACCAAGGTATCCGTCATAGTAGTCATCAGTCCAAGGTAAAAACCAAGGTATCAGTCATAGTAGTCATCAGTCCAAGGTAAAAACCAAGGTATCAATCATAGCAGTCATCAGTCCAACGTAAAAACCAAGGTATCAGTCGAAGTAGTCATCAGTCCAAGGTAAAAATCAAGATATCAGTCATAATAGTCATCAGTAGTCATCAGTCCAAGGTAAAAACCAAGGTATTAGTCATAGTAGTCATCAGTCCAAGGTATCAGTCATAGTAGTCATCAGTACAAGGTAAAAACCAAGGTATCCGTCATAGTAGTCATCAGTAGTCATGAGTCCAAGGAAAAAAACAAGGTATCAGTCATAGTAGTCATCAGTCCAAGGTAAAAACCAAGGTATCAGTCATAGTAGTCATCAGTCCAAGGTAAAAACCAAGGTATCAGTCATAGTAATCATCAGTCCGAGGTAAAAACCAAGGTATCAGTCATAGTAGTCATCAGTCCAAGGTAAAAACCAAGATATCATTCATAGTAGTCATCAGTCCAAGGTATCAGTCATAGTAGTCATCAGTACAAGGTAAAAACCAAGGTATCCGTCATAGTAGTCACCAGTAGTCATGAGTCCAAGGAAAAAAACAAGGTATCAGTCATAGTAGTCATCAGTCCAAGGTAAAAACCAAGGTATCAGTCATAGTAGTCATCAGTCCAAGGTAAAAACCAAGGTATCAGTCATAGTAATCATCAGTCCAAGGTAAAAACCAAGGTATCAGTCATAGTAGTCATCAGTAGTCATGAGTCCAAGGTAAAAACCAAGGTATCAGTCATAGTAGTCATCAGTAGTCATGAGTCCAAGGTAAAAACCAAGGTATCAGTCATAGTAGTCATCAGTAGTCATTAGTCCAAGGTAAAAACCAAGGTATCAGTCATAGTAGTCATCAGTCCAAGGCAAAAACCAAGGTATCAGTCATAGTAGTCATCAGTCCAAGGTAAAAACCAAGGTATCAGTCATAGTAGTCATCAGTCCAAGGTAAAAACCAGGGAGAAGGGCTGGGAGAAGGGCTCATGATGAATAAGAGAGCTTCTAAGTCTTGTTTAGGTAGGGAAAGTATTAATAGTAGAATCCTAGCTGCTCATTAAAAAAAAAAAAAAAACAACAAAGTATTAGTCATAGGTAAAAACCAAGGTATCAGTCATAGTAGTCATCAGTAGTCATCAGTCCAAGGTAAAAACCAAGGTATCCGTCATAGTAGTCATCAGTCCAAGGAAAAAACAAGGTATCAGTCATAGTAGTCATCAGTCCAAGGTAAAAACCAAGGTATCAGTCATAGTAATCATCAGTCCAAGGTATCAGTCATAGTAGTCATCAGTCCAAGGTAAAAACCAAGGTATCAGTCATAGTAGTCATCAGTCCAAGGTAAAAACCAAGGTATCAGTCATAGTAGTCATCAGTCCAAGGTAAAAAACCAAGGTATCCGTCATAGTAGTCATCACTCCAAGGTAAAAACCAAGGTATCCGTCATAGTAGTCATCAGTCCAAGGTAAAAACCAAGATATCAGTCATAGTATTCATCAGTCCAAGGTAAAAACCAAGGTATCAGTCATAGCAGTCATCAGTCCAAGGTAAAAACCAAGGTATCAGTCATAGTAGTCATCAGTCCAAGGTAAAAACCAAGGTATCAGTCATAGTAATCATCAGTCCAAGGTATCAGTCATAGTAGTCATCAGTCCAAGGTAAAAACCAAGGTATCAGTCATAGTAGTCATCAGTCTAAGGTAAAAACCAAGGTATCAGTCATAGTAGTCATCAGTCCAAGGTAAAAACCAAGGTATCAGTCATAGTAGTCATCAGTAGTCAACAGTCCAAGGTAAAAACCAAGGTATCAGTCATAGTAATCATCAGTCCAAGGTAAAAACCAAGGTATCAGTCATAGTAGTCATCAGTTCAAGGTAAAAACCAAGGTATCAGTCATAGTAATCATCAGTCCAAGGTAAAAACCAAGGTATCAGTCATAGTAGTCATCAGTTCAAGGTAAAAACCAAGGTATCAGTCATAGTAGTCATCAGTCCAAGGTAAAAACCAAGGTATCAGTCATCATCAGTCCAAGGTAAAAACCAAGGTATCAGTCATAGTAGTCATCAGTCCAAGGTAAAAACCAAGGTATCAGTCATAGTAGTCATCAGTCCAAGGTAAAAACCAAGGTATCAGTCATCATCAGTCCAAGGTTAAAAACCAAGATATCAGTCATAGTAGTCATCAGTCCAAGGTAAAAACCAAGGTATCAGTCATAGTAGTCATCAGTTCAAGGTAAAAACCAAGGTATCAGTCATAGTAGTCATCAGTCCAAGGTAAAAACCAAGGTATCAGTCATCATCAGTCCTAGTAATCACGTCATAGTAGTCATCACTCCAAGGTAAAAACCAAGGTATCCGTCATAGTAGTCATCAGTCCAAGGTAAAAACCAAGGTATCAGTCATAGCAGTCATCAGTCCAAGGTAAAAACCAAGGTATCAGTCATAGTAGTCATCAGTCCAAGGTAAAAACCAAGGTATCAGTCATAGTAATCATCAGTCCAAGGTATCAGTCATAGTAGTCATCAGTCCAAGGTAAAAACCAAGGTATCAGTCATAGTAGTCATCAGTCTAAGGTAAAAACCAAGGTATCAGTCATAGTAGTCATCAGTCCAAGGTAAAAACCAAGGTATCAGTCATAGTAGTCATCAGTAGTCAACAGTCCAAGGTAAAAACCAAGGTATCAGTCATAGTAGTCATCAGTAGTCATTAGTCCAAGGTAAAAACCAAGGTATCAGTCATAGTTGTCATCAGTCCAAGGCAAAAACCAAGGTATCAGTCATAGTAGTCATCAGTCCAAGGTAAAAACCAAGGTATCAGTCATAGTAGTCATCAGTCCAAGGTAAAAACCAAGGTATCAGTCATAGTAGTCATCAGTAGTCAACAGTCCAAGGTAAAAACCAAGGTATCAGTCATAGTAGTCATCAGTAGTCATTAGTCCAAGGTAAAAACCAAGGTATCAGTCATAGTTGTCATCAGTCCAAGGCAAAAACCAAGGTATCAGTCATAGTAGTCATCAGTCCAAGGTAAAAACCAAGGTATCAGTCATAGTAGTCATCAGTCCAAGGTAAAAACCAGGGAGAAGGGCTGGGAGAAGGGCTCATGATGAATAAGAGAGCTTCTAAGTCTTGTTTAGGTAGGGAAAGTATTAATAGTAGAATCCTAGCTGCTCATTAAAAAAAAAAAAAAAAACAACAAAGTATTAGTCATAGGTAAAAACCAAGGTATCAGTCATAGTAGTCATCAGTAGTCATTAGTCCAAGGAAAAAACAAGGTATCAGTCATAGTTGTCATCAGTCCAAGGTAAAAACCAAGGTATCAGTCATAGTAGTCATCAGTCCAAGATATCAGTCATAGTAATCATCAGTCCAAGGTAAAAACCAAGGTATCAGTCATAGTAGTCATCAGTCCAAGGTAAAAACCAAGGTATCAGTCATAGTAGTCATCAGTTCAAGGTAAAAACCAAGGTATCAGTCATAGTAGTCATCAGTCCAAGGTAAAAACCAAGGTATCAGTCATCATCAGTCCAAGGTAAAAACCAAGGTATCAGTCATAGTAGTCATCAGTCCAAGGTAAAAACCAAGGTATCAGTCATAGTAGTCATCAGTCCAAGGTAAAAACCAAGGTATCAGTCATCATCAGTCCAAGGTAAAAACCAAGATATCAGTCATAGTAGTCATCAGTCCAAGGTAAAAACCAAGGTATCAGTCATAGTAGTCATCAGTCCAAGGTAAAAACCAAGGTATCAGTCATAGTAGTCATCAGTCCAAGGTAAAAACCAAGGTATCAGTCATAGTAGTCATCAGTCCAAGGTAAAAACCAAGGTATCAGTCATAGTGATCATCAGTCCAAGGTAAAAACCAAGGTATCAGTCATAGTAGTCATCAGTCCAAGGTAAAAACCAAGGTATCAGTCATAGTAGTCATCAGTAGTCCCCATTTGAACGTTTATTTGTTCGTTATGGAAAGGCTGTATGACCTGGGAAAAGAATACCTAGTTTAAGGTATTACGTCGAAAATGGGTGAAAGGAGGTCGTAAGGAAGGACTGGAGGCTATGAATATACTGGGGTGAAGGAAGAGCGTGCGCGGCTGTGTTGGCCTCAAGCGGCTTGGTGCTGCAGCGAGTTGTTAGGCAGTAGTAGTAAATTCTTCCACTGGACATTAACATCAGACTATACTATAAAAAGAACAAACAACTGAAGTCTGATACTGTCGAAAAAAGGTACAATCCTCTTCAGAATTCCTTCCTTATTTATGAATTATCTGATAATCATATCAGAAGGATAAAAAAATCTCAAATTTCATAAAAAATTCTACCTAATCCTTGTTTATTTTCTGTTAAGATGCCTTAAAGACTTGATACGGCTGAAATGCCCGATTTCCAACTCGGTTTAATTTTATTTTTGTCACTGTTGCCACTACTGGTTCAGGGCATTTACTTTTCTCATTTACGTGCCTGGACGAAAAAAAAATTCAAACACCACTAAGAGACTCACAAACAATGCCATAAGTTCCTTCTCCGATTCGGTTCAATTTTTCAAACTCTGATACGCGTCGACATTTCCCATACTGAAAAGAACAAACAATTCATGAAACAATTTCAAAAATCAAGCATGAGAAAACAATTGATAAAAGAAAGTATTTTTTTTTTAACAAACGCCTTTTACAAACACATAAAATCTTCCAATTTCCCATCATCCCTACTTAGCACGCAAATAACCAAGCAGGGTCATCTACAAGTGAATCTAAAATGGGGCCCCGTTCCTTTCTAGCACAATTTTGAATTATAAGGCCAAGAACTCTTGCAAAATATCAACCAGTCACAAAAAATTTTCCGTTTAAATTTATTTGGACTCGTAATTTGTAAGTAGATATTTATGCTTCTGTTTACATCTCAAATAAACAATTGAATGACTGAATTCACAGACTTCCAAATTATTTGGTTTCAGCGAAATTTTTCCGCATCTAGTTTTTTCTATATCTGTAATCAGATTTTTAAGCTTTAAATTATTTATTCATTTAAGCTTTTTTTAACTGAAAAAAGATTGTACTTTACACTGTTCAGTAGATTGCACTATTCATAGATTGCAAAAAAAAAAAAAAAAAATTACCGATTGTCAGTTTAATATACATATGGGCCTACTGATATTTATTCTTTAAAGTTTTGATGATTTTTCATTTATTAAGAATAAAAGTGTAAACATTTAAAATGTATTTGGTTTCCAGTAAAGTGTAAGTTTTGTTCTGGTATTGAGAAAGCAAGGGGGCTATCAGCCCTACTCATGTTAATTTTTGCTCGTTCTAAGTTTGAATCGGTCATTTATTGTAATTTCTTTTCGTTTTGGGTTTCCTTTATTTGTTGATGGTGATTTATGGTAGTTTTACGCTTGAGATTATTTGAATTCTGCTCCTTTTTGGCTAATTGGAGCTCTTTACTTTTCTTTGAAAAACTTGTTTTGTGGAAATTTTTTTTTTAAATTAATTTCTGTTCGTTTTTTATTGACGTAAACTTTTTCATAAAAAAAAAAATATTTTATATTTTTTCAGTTTTTCTATAAGTTTTCATAGTTTGGCTTGCTATTTGTATGTTGGGGAAAGTTTTTCAATAACTTTTATTATGGACACCAATAGTAAAGTTTAATTTAATTTTATACCTCCTCCATGCTGACCTGAAAAGTAAAGCTAAATATCATTCCCAAAACATTCTATCTATGCTCTTTGACAACCTGGGTACATATACACTCTTTTGATTCATTTAAGTAATAAGAGTAGAAGTAGTAATAGTAGTAGCCCCGAAAGTTTCAATTTAATACCCCCAGTCATTCAAGAGATATTGCTGAGGTGTCTTATTAGCAACCATATACACAGTGGCTTTTGATTTAGTTTTGAAGCATAGTGGGTCCATTGCACATTTGTAGGGGATCGACATACTCAATATCCCTAGAGACATAGTTGGTGGACTGTTTTACTATGCCTAACAAAATGGTTGTGTCAAAACTTTGACCGGATGTCTTTGGAAAGTAAATGGGCTTAGGAGAAGGGCTGCTTTCCCTCCAATCTCTTTTTACTCTTAAAAGGAGGAGCATTAGAACTTTTAACTGTAAATCGAATTAGCTCCTTTAAAAGTTTCAATAAAACTTTTAGCTATTATAGAACACCGCTGCCTATGACATTGCTTAAATGCACTTTAGAAATCCTGCATGCATATAGTTTTTTCATTTGATTGGAATTCCCCCTAAACGTCCCCCAAAAAGCTTTACCTCAATACCCTGAGCCTCATGAGTTACAGTAACTGTAGAGGTAATATTAACGGTATACACATAGTGCCTTCTGGCTAGTTCAAAATCTGTCAAACTTACCCTTAAACGTCTAACTTAATAATGTAAGCCGTTCTTGAGATACTGATTTGTCACCTTTTTGAAAATCCACATGCTCAGAGTTTGGTTTGATTAAATTCAACATCCACCTAAATATTCCTTAAAAACTTCAACTTAATACTCTTAGCTTGCATTGTAGAAGCAGTAGCAGTAATAGTATGCGTATAGCCCCTTTGGTTTCTTCAACATCCCCTTCAATACATGCTGAAAGTTTCAACTTAATACCATCAACAGTTCCTGAAGCATTTCTCATGATCTCTTGACAACCTCTGTAGGCAGAGTGTGTTTCGATTTAGTTCCATACAGTTTCAATACATTCCGAAATTTTCGCCTTAATACCTTTAGTTTTAATAGCAGCAGTAGTAGTAGTTAGGACCCGATCGATATTATCAGGCCGACACGAGGGTCAGTGTCATTATTGGATATCGGGAAAGAAATATCAGTTATCGGCCGATATATATTGTTTTATGCGCAACTTGTCCAGAAGATGGCACCAGATTCCCTCAGGTAATTTTGATTGTCTAGTCATTGGGGGTGGAGCCACCAGTAAAGTATAACCATGGTGGAGAGAGCAACAGAGATGAGTCAAAGTACATTTGTTGTCGATACTGTCAATACATACCTGGTGCAGCAATGTTCTAAATGTATGGTGAATTCAAGAAAGTACATCTTCTACCAAAATAACTAAAAAGAATACAATAAACCATACATTTCTGTTCAATGAATGTCTACTTGCGTGGATGAATGATCCAAGATTGAATTGGTTAAAACCAGGATATCCAGTCAGGCGTGCAGCTAAGGGGGAGATGGATTATTGTACGGTGGGGAGGGGGAAAGCTACGAGGTGTCACCGCCACGTTCCAACACCTTGCGAAAATTTACCTATATACCTTTGAAATTTAGCTTATGTGTCCGCATTTGTCGGCATACTGAACGATTTTGTCGTCACGTTCTTTAAATCCCTCCTCCAAACTTAAGACTTCAGCTGCCCTGTATCCAGTGTGCCTAATATGGATTTTCTCAGGTTTTTTTTTGTGTTTATGTAACTAAACCGGCTTCTTTGATTAAGTTTTTTCTTATTTTTCACTTCTGCAAATATCCGCAATTTCTCTTGTGTGCCCAGATGCTGCTGATCAGAAAAGGCAAAGAAAATCAAACAATTCTTGTAAATGGCCTAATTTTTGGAATCTGAAGTAAATTATTTAGGCTTTTCTTAGGTGTGTTATAGACCAGGAACAAACACTTGAGTATGAATATGGGCAGAGAATAAGGGGGGGGGGGGAGGGGTTAAACTTTAGGTAAGGTTTTTTGGAGGGGAATTTATCGGCAAATTATATCGGTATCATATCGGTGCGATACCGATATATCGGTATCGGAAAGCAAAAACCCATATCGGTCGGGCCCTAGTACTAGTAGCTGTAGAATCAATAGTAGTAGCCTCAGCTTTAGTGGCAGCGGTAGCAGTAGAAGCAGTAGCATTACAATGTAAGTATTTCCTTTTGGTTAGTCCAACATCCCCCATAACAAGCCCTGTTAGTTTCAACTTCTCACACCAAACTGTTCCTAAGATATTGCTGTTATACCCTTTTGACAACCTGTATACAGATGACGTGTTGTGATTCAGTTCACTTTCCAAACTCAAAATTCCTTGAAAATTTCACCTTCACACCAACAGGCATAGTTGTAATAGTAGTCACAGTAGCAGTATTGGTATTACTAGTAGTAGTATCAATTGTAATAGCAGTAGTAGTATTAACGTATTGCCTTTTGGTAAGCTGAACATCCCTCTCGTCAAGTACTGGAAGTTTCAACTTAATACAACTGGCCATTGCTATGACATTGCTGATATGACCTTTTGATAACCTGTTTGTTGAAATACTTCTTGAAATTTTCATCTCAATGTTCTTAGCCTTACAAGTAGTTGCAATAGAAGTAGTAGCAGTAAATGCAGCAGTGATAGCAGTAATAGTAGTAGTGTGTACAAATTGCCTTTTGGTCAGGTGATCTTCCCGTTTAAGCATTTTCTGAAAGTTCCAAATTAATACCGAAAATCAATTCTTGAGATTACTCTTTTGAAATCAACTCTTTTGACAATGTAGTAAATAGCATCTTTTGATTTAGTTCAAATTTCCCCTCAATATTGTAAATGGTGAAGTGTGGTAGTAGTGGTAGCATGCAAACGTTGCCTGTTGATCATCTCTTTTATCATTTCCTGAAAGTTCCAAATTAATATACTCAGTCATTCCTGAGTTACACCCTTTTGACAATCTGCATACACATACCATGTTTTGATTTAGTTCAACACTCTACTCAACATTTTTTCTCTGAAAGGCCCACGTGAATGCCCTTTGTCTTTTTGGAAATGAAAGTTCAAAATACATACCTTTCTCAATAACAAATACTATATGTAAACAATGAACAGATTGCCCTGAGGACTATGGGGAGGTTGACATCCTCAAAGACATAATTTCCGCAACTTTCAACTATGCTGAGCAAAATGGCTATCTCAAAATTTTGATCTAATGCGTTTGGGGAAATGATGGGCGTGGGGAGAGGGCTGGTTGTCCTCCAATCACTTTCTAGCATTAAAAAGGGCACTAGCCCTTTCAATCTGCAATCGAATGAGCTCCTTTCGAAATTTCTATAACAACTCCTTCTATACAAAGTGCCATGGTCTAAAAATAAATAAATAAGACATTATACCCCTACTTGGGCAACTTTACTTTTTTGCTCTTTACTTAGGCAGCGCTATTGCACTGCCTATGATTCAACATCTTTTTGTAAGCTGCCTTCTTAGACAGTTATTGGGCAAACGTAAGATCTGCAACAAAAACTTTAATCATCTGTATAGTCTTCTTATGATGCAGAGTCGGTAAACCCAGGTCACCTTCAAGAACCAAACTACAAAAATTATTAAGTAGGCCTACTACTTTTTTAAAATACATAAACAGCAGAGACTCCAATTATCTCAACATAGCAGTCCCTCACAATTCGCAGACCATAATGGGCAACTGCAACTGGTAGGACTTTAGTCATGAAAAGAAACTTTTACGACTGAAGTCCTATATGACCATATAAAAAAGCCACACTTTTACACTTTTTGAACACATCATCACACTTTCGAGAACAACAATCTCACATAAAAACAATCATCAACATACTTCCACTTTTGTCTTCGTTTTGGTTGTATATTTGTTTTTCTGCTATTTTGTGCATGTTTGAATTTGAAGGTCCTTCAAAAAGAATCCCACCCGGTGTCTTTTTTTAGAAACTCCAATTGTTTAATTGTTTTAACATTCAGATATTAATAGAATCTCAATTTTTTTGGTGTATTAATTATAATGAAACACTATAGTCATAGAGCTATTTATTATGCAATGAATTTTTTGAAAATATAAATTGCTACAGAATTAACAAACCTACCAGATACTTCTCCGGAATTTCCATTGCTTCGCCTGTCAAAAATGATGTAAGTAAACCCTTCTTTGGTTCCGGTATGAAATTAGAGGCAACATTTTCCAAATCTTTTTTTGTCTCTGTCATCTGGATTGTTTGTATTTCTTCTACAAACGAGTTAATTCTATGGAGAAAGTAATATATTGCATAAGATCTTACATACAAGCACTTTATCTAAGATAATGCACAAGATCTTCACCTAAGTTGTCTTGGAAGCATAAGAGTAAGATACATTCAAACCATGGTAGGTTGAGGGATAAGGAATTATAGATAGGCAGACTGAAACAAGGTAAGAATATATATTTTCAGAAATGATATTTTATTTTCACCAAAATGAAAATTACCATGAACACTTCAAAGGGCAATTTCTCCTAGCATGATTGTTCCAACCTAGACCCTTCCAACCATAGGGGCGGATCCAGAATTTTTTATGAGGGGGGGGGGGGGTTGTGCAAAATAGGTTGATCAGATAAACTTGCGTTAGGAGCAAGTTTATTCAACGCAAACTTGCGTTAATTAAGTAAATTACACTACTTTAGACTACGTTGGGGGGGGGGGGGCGCCCCCTCTCCCTCCCCCTGGATCCACCACTGTCCATGATGAGTCTGACTAGAATGGTCAGAATACTACCACGTTTTATATTTACTGCTATCATTAATAAAACTTACAAGCCAGCATTACTACTGTTATTATAAACAAATGAGAAAATAACAATAAGCTTAATTTGAAAACAAAAATTCTGCAAAAAGGAAAAACTTATCTATAATTTAAACAAGATAACATTAGCTTATATAAATCAAACCTAAAACGAGCAGAAGTTAATGAAACCTATGACAAACAGATTTCAATCAACAAAGAAGGAACACTTTAACAAACTAAAATTATCACAGTTAAATGTGATGTGGCTGCCCTACCCCACCATTCCAATAAAGGATTCATTTTGTGCTTTGCTGTAAACAAAGTTAATTTTTGAAGTATTTCATTATTTATTATAACATCAAAAAATTTAAAACTACTCGGACTTCCCACAATTAATAAAATCCAATTTTGTTTTTGTAAATATTTCCTGTTTCTCAAATCAAACGTTTCAAATGTACAGAAAATCAACTAGCTTAATAAAATTTCAATCTAAGCTTGGTACTTGCTTTTCAGTAAAAGTGAAAATGATATGTTCCTTTTTATTTATTTGTGTGTGTGGGAGGGGGTGGGGGTTGAGGGCACTGCTGCAAACAACATTATTAAGAGTGATAAGATGTTCCAACTTAAGATATCTATTATAATTAATTTTCTTTTACTCACCTTTAATTACTTCAATTTAGAATGACTGTTACGATTATTACAGTTTTCCTCACAGTTTTCAGTTCACAAATTGAGTGATTTTAAGTAGGCAAAATATCAATTTTAAGAGGGAGCTGTTCAGTGGCATTGTTAGGGAGCAAGGGGGCACACTTGTCCCTGGGTCCATGATCTGTTGGGACAGTATTTAGTTAAATGTGCTTTCCTTTTCCTAACCTTGAGGCATTTGAAACATACCAAGAGGATCTCTTAGTGCAGGAATCCACCCAGTTATGCATTAGCAGTTTTAGTACTCTCCTATTATTCTAAAACACCTCCTATTATTCTCTTACTCATAGCAAAGTTGCCAAATTGGGAATTCTGGCATCATTTCAACACTTTTACATATACAAAAGTCAATTTTGAATTCGAATTTTATTACAATGGGCTCTTTAAATGTATAATTTATATGTTTTTAAAAGCAAAAGTAAGATATTACAATAAATTGTCTATATCTTGAAAGTTGCTGAACTACTTGAATGGAATAAACATGAAGCCTAAAATTGGGCATGAGAAGGTTTTTTTTAAACAACTATCTACATCACTTTTCCAAACTGACAGATAATGAATTTTCAAGAGTTTAAATTTTTTTTGCTGGGTGAAAACAGTTTCAGAATCGTATTTACAGCCAAACGAGGGCTTGAGAAAATATTTACATGAAGTCTTGAAAACGGGCCCTAATTTTAAAAATGCCATACACTCAAGTCTGGCTAAAAATCTCAGAACTGTCTTTACAATTGCCTAGAGACCAAGTAAATACTTAACCCAAACTGAGAAATAAAACTTATTTTCTATCTTAAAAAATATCCATTTTCATATAATCTTAGATAATTTCGGAGACCACACTGCCTTTCCATGACGATAAAATAAAAGTCCAAAATAGGGATAAAATCCTTTTTAATAGACAGTGTATAATAAACTTCAGAAAAAATACCAGATATTTTGGTCACATATACAGTGACCGTCATCAGTAGTAAAACTGTTTTACTACTGATGACGGTCACTGTATATGTGACCGAAATATCTGGTATTTTTGTGAAATTTATTATACACTGTCTATTAAAAAGGATTTTATCCCTATTTTGGACTTTTATTTTATCTTCATATAATCTTTAGTAGAGCCTATTAAGCTAGTATCAGGCAGAGAAAGGGGCATAAATACACCTTTCAAGGACCTGATTTGGATTAAATTTAATGTGTATATGAATTTATCTTTGGCAGAAATTGAATTACAATTAGTTAAAAAGGTAATATTTTTGGTCAGTATTTTTTCCCTATCTTGGAATGTTGATGACCAAGGTGAATTGGATTTTCAGGTATATCATAAAGATACTTTTAGGTTTTATCTCCTTCCCTCTGTGCAGCAACAGCTTTACATGATAATACATAAAAACAAATTGTTCTAAGTGAATAAAACCATTAGAAATGGGCCCACTACCTAAATATAAGTCTGGAAATATGTTTTCCATTTCATAAATCTAGTATTTTCACCTGAAGATGTCTTTTGAGCCCAAGCCTCACCTACTTTCCTCTTTGTTAATTAACGTTGTACAGAAAGGGTTCTGATTCAAATTAGGGTTAAAAATTTAATTTAAGCTTATAATTCAACTCAAACCCTGGAAACTACTTTGCAAAGGTCTAAATTACAAAAGAAATAGACTTAAAAATCTATGTCAAACTTAAAATTGTGATCAATCAAAACAGAGGTTAGGTTTCGCTGAATCTTTAAGGCTTTACAAGTAAGAAAAGGTTGAGATTGCTGACTAGTGACCCTATGTTGGCTGAAAATCCATTCCTGGAAGTGTTATTCACCTAGTGAAAGAGTTCTTTGAGTATGTACAATGCATTTGTTCTAATATTTTACTGATTGAAAAGAACGCGGTAAATTTGCAGGTGGCACAATAATTTAGCTAGGATAAAAGTGGATACATCATTTGATGCCTTTTTTATGCTCTTTCATAATTCAATAATTGCTTGTGTCGCAAATTGCATCTTGAGCCATTAGAGGGGCCACGAAGGTATTTTATATGAATTATAAAAGATCATAAAAAAGCATCAAATGATGTTTTCACTTTCATCCTAGCTAAATTATATGGTCCACTGCAAAGTTACCATGAAATTTACCCATCCCCACCCCCCTAATGTGCAAATATATACCCTGAATTGTCGACAGCAAAGTTTCGAATTGCATTATTATAAATAAGTATTCTTGGAATATACTACTCTTGAACAACTTATTAATAAACTAGTGATATGTTTTTAACAACTTTTCAATAACTTAACTACTATTGATAACTTCTTTGTGTGGTTACAAAAATGAAATACCTTTGGGGCCCCTTTAAGGGCTGAAGATGCAATTTGCGACAGAAGCGATTATTGAATTATGAACAAGCATAAGAAAAGTCATCAAATGATATATTTACTTTTATCTTAGCTAAATTATTGTACCACCTGCAAATTTACCAAAAATGCACGTTAGAGGTGCAAGTGAGGGGGGTCCTATTTTGTCTTTCCTTTTAAGTGCAGATGTTCATTTCTGGAGTTGTGTATGTTTTAGATTTTCTCTAATGATACACTGTTTGTAGTGGTTCAATTATATTAAAGCATTGGAGGTAAAAATTGTACCATTTTAATAGGTATTAGAGGTATTGGCTGTCACCAGGAAATTTTCTTGTGGATGAATGGGGGTCAGTTGCTAACGTGAGTTTTTTTTGTACCAAAATATTAATATTAATGGTATCTATGATTGGAGGGTATAGAACTCGGGGATTATGCAAATTATTATCAATAAATTTCCTAATATATTTTTAATAGTTTGATTATTTTTTATTTACATTGCTATAGCCAATTTGATTATCATCAAACCAGCATTATTTGTCATTATGAA
This sequence comes from Artemia sinica, assembly GCA_027921565.1. Taxonomy (NCBI): domain Eukaryota; kingdom Metazoa; phylum Arthropoda; class Branchiopoda; order Anostraca; family Artemiidae; genus Artemia; species Artemia sinica. The sequence goes on from CM051267.1 coordinate 43,432,903, forward strand.
CCAGCTGTTGGTAGGAAAATGAATACAATAATTATACAAACCAATAGAATCAGCAGATTTTTCTTGCTAAAAGATGAGTCTGCCACTCAATGAGCCTTTTAATTGTCTTTCCCAATATAGAAACAAAGCCCTTTAAAGAAGATATAATCTTATAGGGAAGGCCAACACATGGAATCTTTTGGTCAATCAATAAGTCGAAAATTAAAAAATATCCACTTGAAAAAATTTAAAAATATCCACATAAAAAAAAATTAAAAAATAACCACTAAAATATGACCACCACAAAAAAAAAATTCAACAACATACAATAGAATGCAAAAGTTACAAAAGCACAAATAAAAAACAGCATAAAGTTTTGAGAGTAATGCTGTAACCTGAGGTAAACTATTGTCAGTTTTGGAACTTTCACAGCTGCTCCTTGGGATATGGGGTTTAAGACAGACAAAAGCAGATGGGAGGAATTTCTAATAGATGGAATAGGGGATGAGGGTTGAGCCAAATTTCAGGCACAGTCCCTCACAATAGACAAAAAGAGGGTCAAGTTCAACTGTTTTTGGATAAAAACAGGTAAGTCAGCAGGGAACATGGTCTCTAGTACCACTCAAGAGCAGAGGGATAAATAATTCTTTCACTACCCGGGAGTTCAGTAGCTTCTGAGAGGTTTTTATATTACCACTTGTTGTCATGTGTCATAGTAGGCAACTGTATTGTGTGTAGGCACTGTTTATACAACTGTAGAAGAATTTAGACAGTACAATCATGTTTACTGTTTATACCACTGTAGAAGAATTTAGACAGTACAATCATTACCTGTCTCAACCATTAGACAAAGCTGGACCAAGATGCAAGTGCTCTGCAGAATATATAAAAAAGTATAAACATAAGTGGCATTATATTTTTTCACTGGCAGACACACGTGTGGCAGAGGAAAATAATTGAAATGGCTGTAGTAGTGCAAAAGGTAAATATAAAATTGGTTTAAGAATGGAAAGAAAAACAAAGACTGAATTTATAACATTAATCAAGGTAAAAAAAAGTTTTAATTGAACAATGCTATAGTATGATGACATTAGATTAGGAAATTTGGTGCTTTGCATTGATATTTCAGTTCTATAGTTTCGTCAATCTTTTCCCAAAGGGAAATTATGTGGTTAGCATGAATGAAGACATGCAGGTAAATTAAATTTAGCCACTTCCTTTTTTCACAGATGTTTATTGAGATTTTTATTGCCTGTAGTATTGAGGAGCTAATTAAGGAGATAATCAAATACCAGTTTTAAAAAATTTTGCCTCTTTGTTCAAAAAAGGAGATAATCAAATATTTAAACTACTAAAACTAAAATAATTACTTGCTGGTTTATTTTCCTTGATAGGGATTTCTGTTCATTTTACAATTCTTAAATTTCACTTCATAATATGCACATGTGCACAAGATATATCATATAAATTGTTCAAGGGGGAAGTCTTTGCAGCCAGCTTTCCAGTTCAGGTCTTTGCACTCAGGCCAAATTTGATGGATTAGTTCTGTTTCCCAACAAGAATTTCTGTAATGTTTGAGGAAAATGGAGTCACAGACTTGCACAAACAAAACAACACCTAGCAAAGGAGCTGTAAGATTGAATAAATACAGGCTTGACTGCTCATAGGCCTTTTCTGCCATAGAAGAATAATTTTTGTCAAAAACTTCACTATTGCCTTGAATAAGCTTTGAAGCACACATTGGACACTTGTGCCAAGTGAGCAGCTTCTTAACAGCAAAACCGACAGCAGAACTGAATGCAAAGAATCAAAGAAAAAAAAACTCAAGCCCCTCCCTTTCTCCAAAAAAGAAAATACTAGAAATGCACATGATAAATAAGCTGCAGTATATTATGCAAGCAATGCTATTGATGGATCTAGTGAGGGGCCATACCCCCTCCCTCTGGCTCCAAGCAGGGCCTGGACAAAAAAAAAAGTCTGATTAGCAACTGACAATAAACTTGGCAACTAGAATGATTAAATAGTTTTAAATACTATTAACACAATTCTGAAACATTCCAAGTTTTATACCATACCAAACTTGCACATAACCCAAACTGGAAAGATAATGAAAAGAATTGTGGGGGTTAACTTAATGAGTCATAAAAAAGTGATTTCTGAAGACTGAAGAGAAGTTTTAAGTAATTTGCAAGCTTGTGGCAGAATATTTACAACAATAACAACAACAAGCATTATTTTATATTCTTCTTAGAATACAATTTTTTTATGCCCTTCAATTGTCTGAAAACTCACTAAGAATTTCATGAAAAACAGTTCCAAACAGATGTTTGGTATTTTATTGGATAGGGCTATTCCACCAGTTATTAGAAAAAAAAGGTCCTACATCAAATTTCAAAGGACATTTTTATGGCCCCAAAAAATAGTATAAAAGAGAAAAAATTCATAGCAATATTTTTCCTTACTAAGAAGAAAAAAGTTTTGATGCTCCATGGTGCAATATTGCTAACTAAAACCACAGATTATTGTGAAATCCAATAGATAATCTGTGCTAGAACTATTAGGTTGCCCCTTTGTGCCATAACATTTTGTGGCAAATTTAAAATATTCCTGCCACTTTGTGGATCCCTCTCCCACTATTTATAAAACTCCGGCTATTTCTCTGTTGCAGTGTTGATTAGAAGTTACCACTAGAAATTTCTGTATTTGCTAACCACAATTAGCAATAAGGACAGAATTAAAGAGAGATGGGCAGAACATTTTGAGAATTTGCTAAACCAAGATAGAGTTGCAGAAAAAGATAGCCTATAGAGAAAATGAAAAAGTTTGTGATACCTTGGATGTGAAGGAAGATTTGTTTTGCGAGGAAGAATTAGAGACAATACTAAAAGGATTAAAAAATAACAAGGCTCCAAGTGCTGATAGGGTGGTAAATGAATTCCTTAAATATGGTGACTCTGAGGTTAGAAATAAGTTACTGAAGATTATGAATATGATTTTTTAAAAAGGGGAGGTACTTTATGAAAACCAATTTTATTACAAATATTTTCTTTTGTACTTAATATTGAAAATGAACATTAAAGTTATAGTAAAATTTTGAACTGATGAGCTTTCAGCAATTAATATCATAATACATCATATATTCAGTTTAATTTATTAGTTCTTTCGAAAGTTGTTCAAGACGAATATAGTTTCACTACAAACAAGAGTTTGGATACTGCCCCCTTCCTTAACTGTAAATAAAAACCAAAAGCCTACTGCGTCATTGGCGCTTCACTGAAAACGAATTATATTACAAATATTTTCTTTTCCAGTTCTCACAGCATTAAAAATAAAATTACAGGAAAACAAATTCTCAAACTGATGGATCTTTGAACAATTAATATCATTATAAATCAAATATTCCATTTGATGTTGTTTTTAGTTTCCAAGACTGTTCAAGACTTATTTAGTTTTCAGTAAAGCGCCAATGATGCAGTAGGTTTTAGACTTTTACAGTGAGAGAAGAAGGCAATACCCAAACTCTTGTTTGTACTGATTTTTGCTCATTTCAAGCTTGATTTGCATATTCAATTTAAGTTTCACTCGTTTTAAGATTTATTTATTCATTTACATTGATATCTATTGTATGTTTGTTTGCATTGATTGTTTATTTAATTTCTGTTCATTTTAAGTTTCATTTATACTTCAATGGCAAATTTTTTTTTTCGTTTTAAGCTTGATTTTCATATTCAATCTAAGCATTACTCGCTTTAAGATCTACTTATTCATTATATTATTACTTGTTGTATGTTTTTTCCTATGATTGTTTATTTAATTTCTGTTCGTTTTGGGTTTCATTTATCCTTTAATAGTAATTTCTGGTTGTTTTGAATTTTAACAGGTATTTTTATCTGCTGAGCTTAGGTTTAAAATGGCCTTTACTTTTCTTTGAAAAACTTATTTTTCGGAAAGTGTTTTTTAATAAATTTTTGTTTGTTTTTGATTGCAAAAAGTTTCAAGTTTTAAAAATTCCTTATTTCAAAATCAAACTTAAAAAAAATAATCAAATCTTCATCAAAGTATCAAAACTGGTATCAAAGTGAAAAAGCTTGCCCCCTTCGAAGTTTATACGACGACCCCTTCTATATGAAGTGCGTCTGGGAAAAAAAAATAAATGGAGTGTGGGGGCAGGCTAGCTGCCCTCTGATCACTTTTACTCTTAAAAAGTGAATTAAAGCTTTCAATTTCCAGTCAAATGAGCCCTCTATGAAGTTTATACAAGCATCCTTTCCATAACAACCATATATGCCCCCAGGGCATAACTTACAACACCTACCCTTGGGCCCTGGGGGGGGGGCTGTGTCAACACTGGAGTTTTTGTTATCTAAACTTTGAACTATTTTTTAACAAAATGTCTATCTCAAAACTTTTATCTGATGCATTTAGGGCGTTGAGGGTGGGGGGGGGGGGCTAGTTGCCCTCCAATCTCTTTTGACTCTTAAAAAGTGAACAAGAACTTTCAATTTCCAATCAAATGTATTCTCTCCAAAGTTTATACAAGCATCCCTTCCATAAAAACGATATATGCCCCCTGAGCATTGCTTACAATGCCTGCCTCCAGGCCATGGGGGTTGCATTGACACATGAGTTTTTTCTTATCTGACCTTTGAATTATTTTTAATGAAATGGCTATTTTAAAAAATTTATTGGATAGGCTTGGGCAAAAAAGGGTGTATGTGTGTGTGTGTGTGTGTGTGTGGGGGGGGGGGGGGGCTAGTTTCCCTCAGATATCTTTTGACTCTTAAAAAGTGAAGTAGAACTTTCGATTTCCAATCAAATGAGCCCTCTCTGAAGTTTATATGAGCATCCCTTTGATAATAACCATACACACTCCCAGGACAACACCAGCCATGGGGGGTTGCATTGACACATGAGTTTTTTCTTATCTGACCTTTGAATTATTTTTAATGAAATGGCTATTTTAAAAAATTTATCGGATAGGCTTGGGTAAAAAAGGGTGTATGTGTGTGTGTGTGTGGGGGGGGGGCTAGTTTCCCTCAGATATCTTTTGACTCTTAAAAAGTGAAGTAGAACTTTCGATTTCCAATCAAATGAGCCCTCTCTGAAGTTTATATGAGCATCCCTTTGATAATAACCATACACACTCCCAGGACAACACTGACAATGCTTACCCCCTGGGCCCCTGGGGTTGTATTGACACCAGATATTTTGTTATCTAATTTTTGAACAATTAAAAAAAAAACTGGCTATCTCAATATTTGTAGCAGGTGGATTTGGAGAAAAGGGCATGGGGGGGGGGGGGCTAGTTGCCCTTAAATCTCTTGACTCTTAAAAAGTGAACTAGAGCTTTCAATTTCCAAACAAATGAGCCCTCTATGAATTTTATACAAGCATCCCTTTCATAAGAACCATACATGCCCTTAGGGCATAAATTAGAATGCCTTCTTCTGGGCCCTGGGGGGTTGTATTGACAAGAGAGAAGGTTTGGGGAAAAAGGGCATGGGGGGGGGGCTAATTGCCCTTAAATCTCTTGACTCTTAAAAAGTGAACTAGAACTTTCAATTTCAAATCAAATGAGCCCTCTATGAAGTTTATACATGCATCCCTTTCATAAGAACCATACATGCCCTCAGGGCATAACTTAGAACACCTTCTGCCAGGCCCTGGGGGGTTGTATTGACACCAGAGTTTTTCTTATCTGACCTTTGAACTATTTTTTTTTAACAAAATGTCCATCTCAAAGTTTTTATCAAATGGGTTTGGAAAAAGAAGGCGTGGGTGGGGGGGGGGGGGGTTAGTTGCCCTCAGATCTCTTTTGACTATTAAAAAGTGAACTCAAACTTTCAGTTTCCAATCAAATGAGCCTTCTCTGAGGTTTATACAAGCATTCCTTTCATAAGAACCATATGTGCCCCAGGGCATAACTTACAATGCCTGCCCCTGGGCCCTGGGGGGTTATGTCAACACCTGAGCTTTTGTTATCTGAATTTTGAACAATTTTTAACTTAATGGCTATTTGAAAATTTTTATCAGGTGCAAACGGGAAAAAAGGAGCATGGGGGGGGGGGTAGTTGCCCTCCAATCTCTCTTGACTCTCAAAAGCTGAACTAGAACTTTCAATTTCCAATCAAATGAGCTCTCTCTGAAGTTTTTACGAGCATCCCTTCCATAAGAACTATGTATTCCCCCAGAGCATAACTTACAACGCCTGCCTTTGGGCCCTGGGGGGGCTGTGTTGACCCTAGAGTTTTTGTTACATGGTCTTTGAACTATTTTTTAAAAAATGGCTATCTCAAAGTTCTTATCAGATGGGTTTGAGAAAAAAGGGCGTGGAGGGGGGGGGGATAGGTGCTGTCCAATCTCTTTTGACTCTTAAAAAGTGAACTAGAACTTTCAATTTCCAATCAAATGAGCCTGCTTTGAAGTTTATACACACATCCCTTCCATAAGAACCAAATATGCTATCTCAAAATTTGTATTAGATACATTTGGGGAAAAGGGCATGGAGGGGGGGGGCTGGTTACCCTCCAATATCTAACCTAATCTAGAAGGCACAAGTACAAGCCTAACCTAGCCTGAGGGTATTATGTTCAAACTTTTGGGGCTACTTCTGCTCTTAAAATTTAACCAAATCAAAATAGCATAAGTGTATCCAAGCTATCAAAGAAAGTAAACATATTTTTTTTTGCAAATGGTATCAAGTTTTCTATTTCAGGTCAACTATAGGAGGTATTAAACTAAATTAAACACTACTATTTGTATCTAGATTTTTTAAAGGGTGTATGTTGTTAAAAATTGCTGAAAATTTTTTTCCAGCATACAAATAGCAGGCCAAACCATAAAGAAAAGATTTAAAGTGTTCTTTTCTTTTTCCCTGAAATGACTGTGTCAATATAAAATGAACAGAAATTAATTAAAAAACCTTTTTCCATAAAATAAGTTTTTCAAAGAAAAGTGAAAACTTTATTAAACAAAAAATGAGCAAAAATAAAATCAAATAATCCACCAAGCATGAAACTACCACAAATCAGCATCAATAAATAAATGAAACCCAAAACAAACAGAAATCACAATAAATAACCAAGTCAAACTCAAAACAAGCAGAAATTAACATGAGTAGGGCTTAAAACCCCTATGCCTTCTCAAGGCCAGAACATAATTTGCACTTTACTGAATAAAATACAAATGAATGTGCATTGTCAGTTTAATATACACATACTGATATTTAATAATCAAAATGTTACTAATATTTGAATTATTAAAGTTATGAAAGTAAAACATTTAGCCTATATTTTTTCAGTAAAGTCCAAAAATGATTATTACATTTGGAAAGAGCATAAAAAAGACATTGAGGTTATGTTTACTTTATTTGTAAGTCAATTATATGAACAACAAAAAATCTGGTAAATTTTTACCAAATAATATTATTGACTTACAAATAAAGTGAATATACCACTTGGATGCCTTTTTTTATGCTCTTTCCAAATATAATAATCATTTTTGTTGGAAATGAATTTTACCCCCACCTCTATATATAACAATTCATGGTATATATTTGCACATTAGGGGGGGGGGGGGTGGCAAATTTTATTTCTGATGTAAATGGGAGGTAAGTTTAAATTTTACCCCTACCCCCTTAATGTGCAAATATATACCGTGGTATATAGGGGTGGGGGTAAAATTCATTTCCAACAAAAATGATTATATATTTGGAAAGAGCATAAAAAAGGCATCAAGTGGTATATTCACTTTATTTGTAAGTCAATAATATGATTTGGTGAAAATTTACCAAAAATTTCATCATTTCATTTTCCTAACCTAACCCCTTTCCAAGATAGCCAAATGTAGCTAAAGTAGAATTGTACCCACTTTACTTCTGCCTCATTTGAGCAGAAATCTATTTTGCAAGACTTCACTTTTAAGCTATAACAAATAAAATGTTAAAGGTTATTTCCTTCTGGAAGGGAAAGGGTAAATTTTTACCAAATCATATTATTGACTTATGAATAAAGTGAATATACCACTTGATGCCTTTTTTATGGTCTTTCCAAATATAATAATGATTTTTGTTGGAAATGAATTTCATCCCCACCCCTATTTATACCAATTCAGGGTATAGGCTATATTTGCACATTAGGGGGTGGGGGTAAATTTTATTTTTGATGTACATGAGAGGCAAGGTTAAACTTTCCCCCTACCCCCTAATGTGCAAATATATACCCTAAATTGGTATATATGGGGTGGGGGCTAAAATTCATCTCCAACAAAAATGATTATTAGCCTATATTTGTAAAGAGCATAAAAAAGGCATCAAGTGGTATATTCACTTTATTTGTAAGTCAATAATATGATTTGGTAAAAAGGTAAAGTTTTACCAAATCATATTATTGAGTTAGGACTAAAGTGAATACACCATTCGCTGCCTTTTTTTTATGCTGATTATGAATATAATAATCATTTCTATTGGAAATGAATTTCAGCTCCCCCCCCTATATATGCCAATTCAGGGTTAGGTTAGGTATATATAGGGGGGGGGGATGAAATTCATTTCTGATAGAGGTAAATATCTACCAAATCATATTATTGACTTATGAAAAAAGTGAATATACCACTCGATGCCTTTTTTCATGCTGATTATGAATATAATAATCATTTCTATCGGAATTTCAGCCCCTGTATATATGCAAATTCAGGGTTAGGTTAAATATCTACCAAATCATATTATTGAGTTAGGACTAAAGTGAATACACTATTCAATGCCTTTTTTATGCTGATTACAAATATAATAAGCATTTCTATCAGAAATGAATTTCAGCCCCCCCCCCTATATATACCTAACCTAACCCTGAATTGGCATATATAGAGGGGGGGGGGCTGAAATTCATTTCCAATAGAAATGCTTATTATATTTGTAATCAGCATAAAAAAAGGCATCAAATGGTGTATTCACTTTAGTCCTAACTCAATAATATGATTTGGTAGATATTTACCTAAATTAGGTTAGGTATATATAGGCTAGGGGGGGGGGCTGAAATTCATTTCTGATAGAAATGATTATTATATTTGTAATCAGCATAAAAAAGGCATCAAATGGTGTATTCACTTTATTCCTAACTCAATAATATGATTTGGTAGATATTTACCCTGATAGAAAAGATTATTATATTTGTAATCAGCATAAAAAAGGCATCAAATGGTGTATTCACTTTATTCCTAACTCAATAACATGATTTGGTTGAACTTTACTGGTAAATATTTACTGGGAAAGAGTGGAAATAGGTTCTTCAAATATCTTCCAAGGCAATCAGTAGGCTAGGGGCTTGGATACAATTCTGAGAGATTTATTCACCTGACTCAACTGGTTTCTGCAATAGCAAGTAGCCCCTACACTAGAGTTCTACCCTGTTTCATATGTTACAACACAAAATTAGCCTACCCATAAGAATAATAATTAGCCTATGCCTATAAGAAAATAGAAGTAGCCTAGGCCTATGGGTTAGGCTCTGATTGTTTCCCTTGTCTCCTAGATCAAACCCTTTGTAGAGTATGTTAGAATCTTGGAAGACCTGCAAATCGGTTTTCACATATCCAATTAGCCTAACCTAGAACAAGACTGCGAAGTAATTATGAGATCAATTAAAGGCAAAATTTGAGGCAGCAAAAGTGTGATTAATTTTTAAATAACTTGCCTTAAGCCAGCTATCAATTTTCAGTCCCAAAAGCGGTCGTTTTGACCGATAAAATGTGTGATTTTGCGGCAGAATCTACCGAGCGAAATCGCTTCTTCTTTTTAAATCAGTTTCTTGGAGGTACTTAGATGCTATTCTTACCCTGGGTATACATATGTGATTATTCACATGCAAACACGAAAATTCGGCTAGGTATGCGAGTACCGCAGCTGTGTGTGAATTTTTGTTAAAACCAATCTGATTTTCCAAAATATCGTACAAGCTCATGAATCTCAACTTTTCAGGTAATTCTGATGAATAAATCGCATCAAATCAATAGGCTGTGCTAGATAAAAATGGACATTGAAAAAAAAAATCAGTTAGAAATTATATAAAATTATGCTCTAAATCAGATAAAGACCGTAAGAATAGGTTGCTTGTAATGAAAGCAATGGAATTAAGTCTCAGAAGAAGTTGAAGTTAAAAGTAAGGTTTTTTAGGCCAATTTAAATGGCGGAGTTAACTCTCGGCTGCCACATAGACGAATATTCACATGCAAACACGATTATTCTGCCAGATATGTGAATATCTTAGCTATGTGCGAATTTTGGTTAAAATCTATCTGATTTTCCAAAATACTGTACAAGTTCATAAATCTTATGAACTTAAAAAAAATTCATAAAACCCTCTCTGAAAAATTTTGATGAATAAATTGCATCAGATCAGTAGACTGGACAACATCAAAATGGATACTGAAAAATTGATTTGTCAGAATAGAAAACTACACTTTAAAGCTAATAAAGACCATAAGAATAGGTTGCTTGTAATGAAAGCAGTGGAATAAAGTCTCAGAAGAATTTAGAGTTGAAGGTAAGATTAATAGGCCGATTTAGATGGCTAGGTCTAATTTCAAAAATTTAAGACTAGTCTGTTTCGTTTTTTACAGTATAAACTGGGTTTTGCCCAAAACGGCCTTCATTGAGCATAGCAGCTATGGGCTTGCACCAACATGGGGCAATTTGATTCTAGCATTGTTACTTTTGAGTAGTCAATTTGTTTCTAAGCTAAAACAGAAGTCAACAAAATAGAAAATATCATTCCATTTCTCACTTACAGCTATCTTTAAATGTCATTGTTACTGACATTTTGTATGTATCCCAGTCTATCGTAACACGAGAAGATATAGGCCTTGCTGTAGGCTATTTTAAAAGCTGAATTAATATTATGTTATGTAAGACGCAAATAAATTGTCTAGCGTAACCCTTTCTAATAATTATAAAATTTTCCACAAAATGAGTTTTTCAAAAAAAGTAAAGAGCTCCATTAAACCAAAAATGAGGAAATATAGAATCTATTAAACTACCAAGCATAAAACTACCTCAAATCAGCTTCAATAAATAAATGAAACACAAAACGAACAGAAATTACAATAAACAACCGGGTCAAACTTAAAACGAAAAGGAATTAACATTGGTAGGGCTGAAAATCCTTAAACTGTCTAAGAGCCAGAACGTAATTTGCACTTTACTGAAAAAATACAAAAGCCAGAACATATATGGCTTTCTTTCCTTTTCTTTTCTCATATATATTCTGGCTTTTTTTTCTAAAAGCCAGACCAAAATTTGCACTCTACTAAAAAAAAAAAAATACAAACGAATGGGAATTGTCGGTGTAACATACATATACATATGCTGATATTTATTCCTTAAAATCTGAATTAATTTTTGATTTATTAAAGTTATAAAAGTGAAAACATTAAAAAAATCAGTTAAGTGCAAATTGTGCTCTAGCTTTCAGAAAGCATAAGGGTTTTGAGCCCTACTGAAAAAAAACTTTTTTTTAGTGTTGTTCACTTTTATAACCTTAATAAATCAAAAATTAATTAAGATTTTATAGAATAAATAATACCATATGTATGTTAAACTGACAGTGTACATTCATATGTATTTTTCAGTAAAGTGCAAATTAGTTGCTGGCTTTTAGAAAGCATAGGGGCTTTGAACCCTACTCATGTTAATTTCTGCTCGTTTTAAAATTGACTCAGTTATTTATTGCAATTTCTGTTCCTTTTGGGTTCCATTTATTTATTGAAGCTGGTTTATGGTAATTTTATGCTTTGTAGATCAATGATTCTATTTTTGCTCATTTTTGGCTTAATGGGGCTCTTTACTTTTTTTGAGAAACTTGTTTTGTGGAAAAAGTTTTTTTTAATTAATTTCTGTTCTTTTTTTATTGACATCATTTTTTTTAAGTAAAAAGAAAATAACAGTTTGAATCTTTCCAGTTTTTCTTTAAAAATGTCCCTTCCACGCCCACCATTTCTCCAAACACATCCAATCAACATTTTGAGATAGCCATTTTGTCCAGCGTAGTTACTTTCCAGATAGAAATTATTTTTTTGAGGAGGACACTCCCCCACAGTCCTCAGGGCAAGAGTTGTAAGTTATGTCCTGGGGGCATATTAGGTTTCTATAGAAAGTGTTGTCGTAGAAACTTCAGAAAAGGCTCGTTCGATTGGAAATTCAAAGGGCTAGTGCCCTATTTAATAATCGAAAGTTATTGGAGGGCAACTAAACCCCCTCTCACGCCCACCTTTTCCCCTAACAAATGCAATCAAAATTTTGAGGTAGCCATTTTGTTCAACGTAGTTGAAAGTTCTGGAAATTAGGTCTTTGAGGATAACAACCCCCCACACCCCTCCGGGCAAGGGTTGTAAGTTATGCCCTGGGGGCATATAAGGCTTTTATTGAAAGCATTGCCGTAGAAACTTAAAAAAGAACTCATTTGATTGGAAATTAAAATGGCTAGTGCCCTTTTTAATAGTCGAAAGTGATTGGAAGGCAACTAACACCCCTTCCACGCCCACCATTTATCCAAACACATCCAATCAAAATTTTGAGATAGCCATTTTGTTCAAAGTAGTTGAAAGCTCCGGAAATTGTATCTTTGAGGACGACACTCCCCCCAAAGCTCTCAGGGTAAGGGTTGTAAGTTATGTCCTGGGGGCATATAAGGTTTTTATTGAAAGCTTTGTCGTAGAAACTTGAAAAGGGACTCAGTCGATTGGAAATTCAAAGGGCTAGCGCCCCTTTTAGAAGTCGAAAATGATTTGAGGGCAACTAGCCCCCCTCTCACGCCCACCATTTCCCCAAACACATCAAATGAAAATTTAGAGATAGCAATTTTCTTCAACGGAGTTGAAAGTTCTGGAAATTAGATCTTTGAGGATGATAACGTCCTCAGAGTCCTCGGGGCAAGGGTTTTAAGTTATGCCCTGGGGGCATATAAGGTTTTTATTCAAAGCGTTGTCGTAGAAACTTCAAAAGGGCTCATTCGATTGGAAATTGAAAGGGCTAATGCCTTTTTTAATAGTTGAAAGTGATTGGAAAGCAACTAACGCCCTTCTCACGCCCACCATTTCCCCCAACTCATCCAATCAACATTTTGAGATAACCATTTTGTTTAACGTAGTTGAAAGTTCTGGAAATTAGGTCTTTGGGGATGAAAACCCCCTCAGAGCCCTAAGGGAAAGGGTTTTAATTTATACCCATGGGGCAAGTAAGGTTTTTATTCAAAGCGTTGTCGTAGAAACTTCAAAAGGGCTCATTCGATTGGAAATTGAAAGGGCTAGTGCCCTTTTTAATAGTCGAAAGTGATTGGAAGGCTTGAAATTTTTATAATAAAGATCGATGTGGGTACAATGTATCATTATTTTTTTCCTTTTCTTTTGTTTAGACCAGGGCACTTCGTATCGAAGGAGCTGTCTTAGGAACTTTGAAAAGGGCTGATTGATTGAAAATGGAAAGGGATAATGCCCTTTTTAATAGTCGAAAGTTATTGGAGGGCAACAAGTCCCCCTCGCACGCCCACCTTCTCTTTTGCCCATTAGTTTTAAAAACTAAATGTTGCCTTAAGATTAAATCAAAATGCACTGTGTTAATGCTAATTCCCAATAAAGCATCTCAGCAGTATCCCAAGAACGACTGAGGGTATTATGTTCAAACTTTTGGGGCTACGTCTGCTCTTGAAATTTAACCAAATAAAAATAGCGTAAGCACATCCAAGTTATCAAAGAAAGTAAACAGATTTTTTTTGCGAATGGTATCAAGTTTTCTATTTCAGGTCAACTAGAGGAGGTGTGAAACTAAATTAAACACTACTATTTGTGTCCAGATTTTTAAAAGGGTGTATGTTTTAAAAATTGCTGAAAATTTTTCTCCAGCATCTAAAAAGCAGGCAAACTATAAAGTCTTTAAAAAAGGAAACGATTTAAAGAATTAATTTCTTTTTTCCTGAAAAGACTATGTCAATATAAAATGAACAGAAATTAATTAAAACGAACTTTTTCCACAAGATAAGTTTCTCAAAGAAAATGAGCAAAAATAAAATCAAATAATCTACCAAGCGTGAAACTACCACAAATCAGCATTGATAAATACATGAAATATAAAACGAACAGAAATTACAATAAATAACCGAGTCAGACTCAAAACGTGCAGAAAATAACATGAGTAAGGCTCAAAAACCCTATGCATTCCCAAGGGCAGAGTATAGTTTGCACCTTACTGAAAAAAAAAAAAAATACAAATGAATGTCCATTGTCAGTTTAATATACATATACTGATATTTAGTAATCAAAATGTTTATATTATTTGATTTATTAAAGTTATAAAAGTAAAAACATTTATATTTTGTAAGTAAAGTGCAAATTATGTTTTCGCCTTGGGAAGGCATAGGGGTTTTGAGCCCTTCTCATATTAATCTCTGCTCGTTTTGAGTTTGACTCGGTTATTTATTGTAATTTCTGTTCGTTTTGGGTTTCATTTATTTATCGATGCTGATTTGTGATAGTTGTGGAGGATGTTTTGAGGAGAATCAAGAATTTGATTCTAATTCACTTTTTAGAGTAAAACGTGATCGGAGGGCAGCTAGCCTCCCCCCACACTCCATTTATTTTTCCCAGACACACTTCATATAGAAGGGGTCGTCGCATAAACTTCAAATTGGGCAAACTTTTTTCACTTTGATATTGTTACTTTGATACCAGTCTTGATACTTTGATGAAGATTTGATTTTTTTTAAAAGTTTGATTTTGAATAAGGAATTTTAAAAAAACTTGAAAGTTTTTGCAATCAAAAACGAACAAAAAATAATTAAAATAAAAAATTCCAAAAAATAAGTTTTTCAAAGAATAGTAAAGGCTATTCTAAACTTAAGCTCAGCAGGTACCAATACCTGTTAAAATTCAAACTAAAAACGACCAGAAATTACTACTAAAGAGTAAATTAAACTTATAACGAACCAAAATTAAATATCAATCATGCAAACAATGCAAACAAACACAATAGATATTAATGTAAATGAATAAATGAATCTTAAAACGAGTGAAACTTAAATTGAATCTGCAAATCAAGCTTGAAACGAACAAAAATCACTACAAACAAGAGTTTGGGTATTGCCTCCTTCTCTCACAGATTTGGCGGAAATATGCAACAATGCTCAAACAGAAAATTTCTTGTCTATTGACTTTATTTATCTCTTGGTGGAGAGATCATTAACAGTATGCTAGAGGAACGATTTCATCATTTTCCCTCTGTATAAGCATGTATTCTTAAACAGTTGAATCCGATAAAATAGACACAACTAGCTCCGTCTATTAGAAGAATTTATAAGAAAATCTAATCATAATTATTACAAATGTGAGTGGGTATTTATTACCGTTTTTATAGCAAACCAGGGGCGTAATTTGCTATGGAACAGGGGGGGGGGGCAACTTTCCCTCCCAGACGTCGGATTCCCCCCCCCCCCGCTGAAATGTATTTTCTTCAAAAATCTTGGCGAAACTAAAGCAAGCCTGAAAAATTCAAGAATCCGCTGAAACGGGTCAGTTTTCTTTAGTATATCTTTACCTTTATGGTATTATATGGCCCATTTTTCAGTTTTCAGTCTCATTTTGACTTGATTTGGGAACATTGCCCTCCCCAACCCCAGGATTTTGACGAAATTACGCCACTGTAGCAAACAAGAAAAATCAGATTTTGAAATTGTGTCCTCTCTAGAAGCCAACACAGGCTTGAGACTAATCCCAGAATTGTACATTAAATAAGTGTTTTCGAAGTTTCAATACGATACCTACATGAACTATTTGAGTAACTTCACAGAGTTATAATAATTTCACGCAGAAGAGACGTTACCTCGAATTTTTTTTTCTATAAATTTTGACCTTCACATTGTTTACAATGCCTTGAACAAGAAAATGGTTGTAGGTCATAAGTATTTTTGTATTCACACCATTTCCATTGTTCATTTTTCGACATCAGATCCCCATTAAAAAAAAAAAAAATAAAAAAATAAAACCAATTTAAGCAATAATCCAAATCAAATAGGAACAATTTCTAATTTTAATTTATAAAAGGCACAGACAGAATTACACATAAATGAAATAATTTTTAGACTATATACCGTAACTTTCCTTCACAAAAACTTGCGATTACTGTCCTCAACTGACCATTTTTAGATTTGAACCAACAAGCAAGATTTCGTAGAACCACAAGTACTAGTTTGACGCTCATATTTCCAAGATATCGGTAATCTGAGTAGGTTATATTCCCAGTTTCCCTCAGATCACTCTTTGCTACGAGTCGACTTCAGTTTTACCATTATTTGATTCCATTCAGCAGTAGATTAATAGCCAGTGAGCTTTTTTTTAGCAGCTGTATCTACAGCTGTTACTTTGCTACAATTTTTCAAGTGGGGGTCTGCTCAATTTGCAAAAAAAATATTTAACCATAACCATTGCATTTGAATTCATAGCGCAATGTAGAGGTGTATTATTGTCAGAATCTTCTTCTGGTGTGGTTATTTTCTCTTCGTCCAGAAGAGGCTCCCAGTTGTCAGATATTTTTTCCTTTGTTGCTGGCTCTGGAATAAAGTCATTGACTTTTAATTGCCTCTTCTGGTTTCGTAACGGCAAAATGAATTGACTCTTTCTTTTTTAGGCCTGATTCTTGTTCCAGGTCGAGCCGTCTTTTCAATTATTCTTTTCTGTTCAGGAAGAAGAAAAGATGTTGAATCGGCCCATGCTTCTAAAGTTGCTGCCATTCTTTGCTTTTTTGATGAATTGGATGACCTTTTTTCTTCTTTACAGGGGTTTTCTTCTGTTTCAGTCTGAGCCACATTGTCTTGACGCTGTTCTTTTTCTTGTGTGGTTATTTTTTCTTTGTCCAGAAGCTCCTCCCAGTTGTCTGGTATTTTTTCCTTTGTTGCTGGCTCTGGAGTAAAGTAATTGACTCTTACTTCTTCCGTCGCCTCTTCTGGTTTTGTAACGGCGAAAAGGGTCGACTCTTTTTCTTTTTTAGGCCTGATAACAGCACCATTTGACACTAGAAACTGACAAATATCTAATGCGCCTTGTCGGGCAGCATAATGTAAAAGGAAGGAACTTTTAAAATCTAAAACATTTACAGTTGCCCCGTTTGAAACTAGTAGCTGGCAAATATCTAGTCTACTTCCTTCAGCAGCATAATGTAAAGCTGTTTTCTGGAAATTATCCTTCAAATTAGGTTGTACTTTATTGTTTATATGAGATTCCACTGCATCTATTTGATTCGTAAATACAGCCATGCGTAAATTGGATAGCATGTTTTCATTCGCATCCGTTTGATCTTGGCCTACTTCGTTTCGACCCAAGGGCTCAACTTTATTTTGCCTTAAACCCGAACCTTCTTCTTTATCTTTATCTTGTTGCATCTTTCCCATTTATTTTTCCAAGTCATCTATGGTTGAACTCAATTTGGCTATTTGAAAATAAAAGCTGGATAAAATTCAGTCTATATCACGTGTTCCAATTTGGCTTTGGCATCTTTTCAGTTTTTCCGCAAGTGAGTTTGTCTGTCGTATAAAATCCATTAATTGAGACCACTAGACAAAGTCCATGGAAGGTAAACCTGTTGTTTTTAATTATTTTGGTATTGGCCCTCTCCCTTCCCCCCATAAACAATAATTCTAGATACGGCCTTAATTGGAGAACACATCTCAATCGGGTCCTATCCTCTTGAACAATAGTACTGATCGGGCACCTTTGCTATTTCTAAATGACAGCATTGATTGGACATCAATGGCGGTGTTCTACAAGGCCATCCAACACCCTCCCCTCCGACGAGCTAATTTTTTCTTGTACTTTTTGCCAAGCATAGACAGTCAAAAGTGCACCTTAATTTCGGATAGTTAAGCTTAGCCAAATCATAGGAAATGCTGTCCAATCTTGAACACAGGAACTTGAAGTTGGAACAAAGTATCTAAATAATAGGCAGACTTAATCTTGGACAACTTTGATTCAAGACAAAGATTGTTGCACAGAGTAGTTGTGTTTAAATAGACTAGCCTGTAAGGCAAGGGGTAACTTTTTTCTAAGTGTAAATGTTGAAAACAAAGTTTGATAGTCAAAACAAATAACTTCAGTTTCTCTATAAGACAACAGGAATACAGTCAATTTTACCAATATTCTGCTTCCAGCTACATATAGTTCCATTTTCCAACTTATGAAAGACTTCCGTCAGTACAGGGCGAAACAGGACACCACGAAAAGTGTCAGGAATCATCCCCAAAAGAGTGTCCGGAGTTACCCCATGTTGACGCCATTTTGAAATATTTTTTTTTCGTAGATAACGGCCTGATATTTACTGGAATACGGCCTGATATTAAATGGAAAAACTACGGGAATTTTTTGAAAGGATTAGCTCAAAAACTTTAGATGACAGGTCAAACGTACGGAGTCACCCCCGTGCGGTATCGCCCCTCTCTCCCCTAATGGTTTATTTGGTATGAAGAAAAATGAAGTGCCAGCTATTTTCTTAGGTAAAAAATGAAAAGCTCATCCGTTTTAAATGTAATTAAATGAAATAATATGCATACTGAAGTAGCTCCAGGAAGACGTTGAGATTTTCTTCCTAGTTTGTCACTTTTAATCAAAGCAAAATGTTAGGAGACTTAGTATCAGTTATTGAGTTTAAGCTTTGATTTCGAAATGCTCACAAAACTACCAAGTTTAAGATAGTCGCAACAATAAGTCACCTGTTGTCAAAATATTCAATGACTCCTTTTTGATCCCCACCCAGGCTCAAAGCTTCTGCTATGGTCATATCCATGGAAATCTCCAAAGAGTTTCTTTTTAAAATAGCTTTCAAGCATTGTTAGAGGTATTTAGCCTTTTTAGCTTTTCTTCAAAGCTTTGAAAAAAGTGTTATAATATTCCAAGCGTTACATTTGTGCATATTTTTGGTCATCATTTGCGGGGTGATCGAATTTTTTAAACCACTGTAGATACGTAAGAACATTGCAACACCTAGTACCCTGAGGTCATAAGACTTTCAGACTCCTCCTTGAACCTCTCAAATTGAAAGCTTTTATTATGGCATGGCCCTTTAATGTAACTTGGGCACTGTCACTCGAGCGCAACGTTAGGTGGGAATGTCGATATCACTTTCAACACAATCAAAAACACAAATTTTCTCGCTCTCACGAATTTGCATTGGAGAGGAGCAGAGAATCAGTTTCTGGCATATTTGATGATGCCAGCCATCATGAAAAATTGGCTGCACTAGCCTCTTAATTTCCATCTGTGGAAACAACCCCACATCTCAATCAAACTGTAAATTACCCCTTGGCATAATTTCAAATAATCTAAGGCCGAAAATGCAAAGGCCAGTGACAACGATAGGGGTACAGAGAAATGAAGCAAAATTTTGAGCGAACCATGAATCGCTTTTTTCTGGGTCCCATCCCCTAAAATAATCGAATGAATAATGCTCGGCGATGAGGGATGAAGATGAAATTGAAGACTGGAAAGACAAGGCTTCAGTAAAGGTATCACAACTTGTCCGCAAGTTGTGCATTGCGGAAAAGGGCTATCTTTCACGTCTTCCACAGGGGATCTTCCCCAAGGGATTCCCCCCCTCATAAAAGAACAAACCCTCTTTTGAGTTGATAAAACCAGTCTCAGATTTCTTCCCAATTTTCTTCAATCCAACCCAAAATTTAGTATCTCCCAATATTTCCGTAACTCGTTGTTGACAAGTCAATTCTATGGCATGACTATCTGTAGTTTCTCTTAATATGTCATGGGTCTTCTCCTCCCTCCTAAGTTTTTTCGTCTTATTGTAATTCCGTAATTTTCCCAGTGTGTCTTTGACCTCTTTGTCCCCCCTATTATTTATGTTAGCTAGGCATAGCCCGGATATTTTTTTATTTTTCGCCACTGCAGGCTGGATCTCCAAAGTTTGTCTCTTTTTTGCATTTATTTGTTCTTTTTCACTTTTCTCAATTTTTTCCATCGCGCAAAATAAATCATCATTAAATTTGAATTGGACTCTAGTGTCCACCATCTTTGACTGCTTTTCTTCATTGTAGCTCCGTTTAATATCTCTTTTCTCCCTCTTAGTTTTCTTTTCTTTTGTAGTAACATTAAATAAATCGTCATGAAATCTGAACTGGACTCTAATGTCCATCATCTTTGACTGCTTTTCTTTATTGTAGTTCTGCTAGCGTCTTTTTCTCTCTTTTAGTTTTCTTTACTTTTACCACAGAAACAAATATTTCGTTCTCAAATGGGAACTGAACTCCGACATTTGGTTTTTCATATTGTACTAAAATGTCTCGAACTTTCCGAGGAAAAGCGCGTACAATAAACTTTGTCTCATTTTCTTTGGTACAGTCAGTGTTTCATTTTGGCCTGTACTTGTTAGCGCCTCATATTCATTAAGTGTTCTCAAGTTTTCTATTTTCTGCAAATTTCCCCGAAAAATCATTTTCGACGGTCTTATTTTCAATATTATGTTGTCTTTTTACTTCTGCATCCCATTTCTGTGGATTATCAATATTTTGAACACGCGTATCAAGCCTTTCGTTTTTCCGACAGGGCGGTGCAGCCTCCCAATTTGTTTTATGGGCCGGTCCACCTTCCCCCGTAGTCAACGAAGTTGTATATTTTTCCGTCTTAGTGTAGTTTTGTAATTTTCCCACTTTTAAAGAAGTCGCTTTTAACGATAGGAGATTTCCGATATCCCCAAAGTCTCCTCCTACTAAAACATCTACTGCTAGAGTAGGTACAAAGCCTACTTTTGTTGTTTTTCTTTGGATTGTACCGTCGTTCCTTGCAATTTCTATTCTAACCCAAGCAGACGGGCATTGGTGCTTTTCTCCATAATAACATGATGTTGTAATCTTATTTTTATGGTCTATCTCCGTTCTATTAATTAGATCAGTTCACACATAAGTTTGATCACTACAAGAATCAATTGCCATTTCAACTAATTCCGCGTTCAATTTTCCGTATATTTTATGCGACTCTGTAAATGCGTAATTTTTTTCCCTATTATGGGTCATGGCCCAGGCTGTCGTTTTATGTGGTTTTTGGTCATATTTACTGGGGCAGTTTCTTGCAAAATGCCCCGTTGTACCACAGTTATAGCAAGTTAATTCCCCTTGTGCTGTGTTATAGTGTCTAATTTTGTTATACTCTTTATATTGAAATATGTCTGTCTCCTCAACTTCCTCTCTTATTTCGGTCTACCTATTTGCCATTTCCGACATTTCTTCGCTTGTTTTTGGGTTCTTTTCTTTCAAATATATTTTCAATTCTCTGTGGGTATTTTCTAAAAATTGTTCCATTACTGTTTTATCTATCACTTCTGTCAATTTTTCTTCTATTTCTTCCGGGTCTTCAAACATTCTATAATTTTCTAACTCTAGCCATTTTAAACACATAGCTTTCAACTTGTACCCTAATTCTTTATAAGTTTCGTTGTCTCGTTTTCTTTCACTTCGAAAACTTCTTTGAAAGTGCTCGGGGGAGAGTTGAAACTTTTCAAAAATGGCTTGTTTTACCCTTTCAAAATCCATCGAGTAGTGCATTGGTAATGCTTTATATGCAATTTGTGCTTTGTAGTTAAGGAGGGGCTGTATTTTTGTCACCTAATTTTCTCTTGGCCATCCATTTAATTCCGCGGTTTTTTCAAAGGTGCAGAGGTACAAATGTACATCTTCATTCTCTTTCATTGGTTGAAAGTTTATTGCATGCATTAAATTTACTGTGGATGATCCTTGCTGCTCCTGGTAATTTTTCCCTGCAATTATTTGCATTAGTTCTCTTCTATTCTCTCTATCTGCCTCTTCCTTTCGTTCTCTATCTACTCTCTCTTTCTTTTCTATCTTCCTCCTATTTCCGTTCTCTAGCTATTCTCTCTTTCTTTCCTATCTTCCTCCTCTTTCCGTTCTCTGGCCATTCTATCTTTCTCCATGAAAATTAATAGTTGTTGTGTCGTATCTATTTGAGTACTTTTTCGCGAGCCCCTGCTGGAAATTGAGCTTCTACCACTGGTGCTACTCGGCCTACTATGATTATCTCTGTTTTTATATCCTCTTAATTCGTTTTCTGAGTCTGTTCGTCCTATAATTATATTTTCTTCTACCCTCAACTCCCTTACGTTTTGTACTTCATCTGAAGGGTGAGTTGGTTTTGCTTTACTCGTACTTTCATATAATGATTTTTCTTCATGTATTATTGCCACTGTTTCTTTTGTCTGGGTTTCTCTATCTGGGAATAACTCTTTCTGAATCTGCCTTAAACTCTTTTCTTCTTCCATGGTTTGTACCGGAGATCGCTCTATTACTGATTTTGTTTTGAAGATTTCTCCTTCACACGTGTCAGAAATGTCTATTTCACCACCTGAGTGATATAAGGTTCTATCTGATGGTGTTTTTCTTAGGGTATTTCCAGCGGGAGTCGCATACAATTGCGATGCGTCTGAATACGATTTTTGTCTCACTGCAGTTATTTTTTTCGAATTCCTATCCACTTCTTCCAACTGTATTTTCCTGATATTGTTTGAATTCTCCGTTTGCCCGCCTTTACTTCGAGTTTTACTTAACGTATCCTTTTACCAATGTTTCTTTTTATCTTTTCGCGAAAAATTGTTGCGTTTTAAATTGCCGATTTTACTTGGGCATCGCAGCCTTCTTTGTCTCACAAGTTAATTATTCACGTGGAATTTTGTTTCTTCAATTTTATTACTTATTATTATTTAACTAGGCATAGCCCAGATAATTAATATAATTTTATTAATTGATTCCGTATTTTTTTTCTTCTATTTATATGTAATCACAATAGGCTACTCAGTAGGCTAAATTAATTTATCTCTTCGAAAACACGGAATTCTTTTACTATCAGTGCTTTTAATAGCTCCTTTTCTTGCTGCCACCAGTATTGGTGTTCTAAGGTACGGGTGTCACCACTTATTGGTGCAAAAATGGTGCTATACCACTTGCTAGGGGGTGAGGCCCCTGACGGTGCCAAATATTAGTGGGATGCCCGCGCTTACCCCAACGGTTCTGTCTCTATCAGGTATGTCAGTACCCAATTTAAAATATACCCTGCCCTAGGGTACGATAACGTGATCGAACGGACAAAGGGGCCACTTTAAGGCCAAGGGTATCCGTCGTGGGTTACCATTAATATTTCTAACTATCTCCTTGGACTCTACCTAGGCTAAAAAGTCAAAGATTATATAGTATAAAAAATCTTACTGTATTCAATCACGCATGTAACAGAACTAAAAATTACACTTCTAATTTTCCCCCAGGTCACTCAGCCGCGTGCTGGCGGTGGGTGGTAGGTGGATTTTTCCAGCCAATCCAAATGCTTACCATTTACTGCCTTACTTCAAATGAATCGGCTTTATGCCCCTTCTTTCGCCCCCCGAGAATTCGGACCAAACTTGTTCTCTGAAAGTAGCTTTTTAGCTATAGTGAATCATTCCTAACTGCGCAATTAAAGCCTCGTGGTTTGTTTAACAAACTGCGCAGTCAAAGAAGGAAAAGAAAATGGCGCAGCCAAAATTAAGGGAAAATTAGTAATTATTACTAGGGGGAAAAGAGAATAATTAAGGGACCAAAAGAAAAGAATCTGGGAAAGGTATTAATCTGAAACAAACTAGGACCAACGGTCCCAACAATGGGTCTCATTTGATTTTAAATTGGAAGTCATAAGTGTCATTTTTAAGAGTCAAAAGTGATTTGAGAGAAAGCTCCACCCCCAAGCCCATCATTTCCCACAACAAATATCCAAACAAAGTTTTGAAACATCAATTTTTTCAGCATTGTTGAAAGGTTCAGTAATTATGGGTAGCAATAGTTGTAGTAGCAGTATGCAAATAGCACCTTTTTTTCAACATCCCCTTCAACACACCATGCAATTAACTTAATATCATCAACCGGTCCTGAAGCATTGCTGATACGTCCTCTTGACAACCTATATGGGCATAGTGTGTTTCGATTTATTTCAATACAGTTACAATATTGCCCAAAATTTCCACCTTAATACCCTTAGGTTTATTAGTTGTAGCAGTAGCACCAGTAAATAAAGTAGTAGCAGGAGTAGTAGCAGCAGCAATAGCAGCAGTAGAGGCATTAGTATTATGATGCAAATATTGTCCTTTGGTTAGTCCAACATCACCCTCAACAATCGTTATAAGTTTTAATTTCACACACGAAACTGTTCCTAAGATATTGCTGATATGCCCTTTTGACAACCTACATACGGATAGCAGGTTGTCATCCTTACAACAGAAATATTCTCTGAAAATTTCACCTTCATACCTTCATAGGTTGTGGATTAGCTAGCCAGATGACACTGTGTGTATTCATTTAATGCTGCTTCTACGGTTACTGTAACTAACGGAACTAATGACATTAAGTTGAAACGTTTAGGGAACGTTTAGGTGGAGTTTCAATTAAACAAAAAACTTATATGCATGCAGGTATTAAAAGGGCATATAAGGACATAGGCAGCGATGCCCTATCATAGCTAGTAATATCACTGATATTTTAAAGGAGCTAATTTGATTGAAAATTAAAAGTTATAGTGCCCTCTTGAGAGTAAAAGAGGATTGGAGGGCAATCAGCCCTCCTCTTTAGCTCATAATTTCCCAAACACTTCCAATCAAAATCTTAAGACAGCCACTTTGTTCAGCATAGCTGAATGGTCTAGTAACTATATTTCTAGGGTTATTGGGTAGGTCAACCCTCCCACAGTTTTGTAATTTGCCCATTATGCTTCAAAACAAAGCGTTGCTTTAAAATTAAATCAGAACATACTGTTTGTACACTGGTTGCCAATAAGAGATCTCAGAAATATACCAAGAACAACTGAGGGTATTAAGTTCAAATTTTCGGGGCTTCTTCTATTACTGCTTCTGCTGTTAAAATTTTATTAAATCAAAAGACTGTAATTGTATCCAGGCTGTGAAAGAGCATAGATATAATTTTTTGGGAATGGTATTAACTTTTATTTATCAGGTCAACTAGAGGATGTATATGACTAAATTAAACAGTACTATGTGTGTCATGATTTTCAAAAGAGTTTACGTTGTAAAAAATTGCTGAAAAAGATTCTCCAGCATATAAATAGCAAGCCAAACTAAAAATTCTTTAAGAAATACCGGAAAGATTCAAACTATCATTTTCTTTTTCTCTGAAAAAGAATATGTCAATATAAAACGAACAGAAATTAATTAAAAAAGACTTTTTCCACAAAAAAGTTTTTTAAAAAAAAGTGAAGAACTCCATCAAACCAAAAATGAACAAAAATAAAATAAAATAATCTACCAAGCATACAATTACCACAAATCAGTATCAATAAATAAATGAAACCCAAAACGAACAGAAATTAAAATAAATAACAGAGTCAAATTCATAACGAGCAGAAATTAATATGAGTCGGGTTCCAAACCCCTAAGCTTTCTAAAAGCCAGAATATAATTTGTATTTTACTGAAAAAAACTCTTTTGAATGTTTTCACTTTTATAACTTTAAGAAATAAAAAAGTAATTAAGATTTTAAGCAATAAATATCAGCATATGTATATTAAACTGACAATGCACAATCATTTGAATATGACACCTAGAAACGTGAAGTGTTTGCAGCATAATTTTACCACCAAAGTCATTACTAATGATAAATAAAGTATAAAAATTATTATTGAAAAAGAAGAAACAGAAACACTGCTGTCATACTATGAAGATAAGAAAGAGCTGCCAACCAGAAAGAGTTGGCAAAAAACGGCCAACAGCTCTTTGCCTAGAGAAAATCCGTTCGCTAGGACGTGGCTCCCTTCAACCGGATGATACACCATGAATCCTCTCACTAATGAAAAAAGCATAATAGTTCTTCGCGTAGAAAGGAAAATCATAACTACCTTCTCGTTATCTTATCATCATCCTGACAACAAACAACAACATCCTGACAACAAACAATAGATTCAACGAACAGCAATTTTATTAACAGATAAATAAATTAGTAAAAAAAGAAGAAACTTTACTTTGGCTTAGATGACTTGAATAGGCCTCTTTTTCCAGATTTGCTATCACCAGGCTGAAAAAAGAGTATGGATTAAAACCATTTTTTGTGATATTTTTATTTTCTTTATTCCAAAAACAACGATTATGTTCTTAAAGAAAGAATTAACAGTCATCTGAAATTATTGAATATCCAGCTTTTGTCTTTTTGCTTTTGATTCCTTTGGTGTTTTTACCTCTTTCAGATAATGGCATGTACACTACTACTACTACTACTACTACTACTAATACCAACTCACTGCAGCACCAGACTGCCTGAGGCCAACACCGCTAAGTACGCTCCTCCTCCATCCCAACCGATCAACCAAATCCCCCTATTTATATCCTCCCAAGAATCCCCTATTTCCCTTAAATCTTTCCTTAGGACATCCTCCCACCCCATTTGGGGATTTCTTTGAGCCATTGCGGCCAAAAGTAAAAAAAGCATTTTTAAATACGAATTCAAATGTAAAAGAATTGCCGTTTGACAGTGATTTAGGAATGACAACTACAATCCATGTTAGGCTTAATGGTAAAACTAATAAAGAAAATAAATTTATTGGGACTCTAGAACAACCCTGTAAGACGATAGCACCCTATAAAATGATAGCATATCAAGACTAAAAGTCCGTCATAGAAATTTCCATGTCTTGAAACCCTTGACTGAAGTTTGACAGCCATCTGACATAAAAAACCAAAGAAAATCAAATTTTAGCACTAATTAACACTAAACAGGATAGCACAGAAACTCGATGAGAAATGATTTTTACTGTATTTTCTATTCTTTACTCAGCACGCAGGCTGGCGAGGGAAAAATCGTAGATATGATTAGAGGCTCACTTGAAAGTTAATGTTTTCATCTTCCCACTTTTTTTTTTTTTTATAAAAAACGTTTTTGGAAAGAGGTTTTTAATAAGGAAGGACCTACTTATAAGGTGATTCAGGAATCTTAATAATTATCCAGTTTACAGCTGGCAGTAGAGGTAACAATACAAAAGAAGAAAAATTATCTACTACAAAATGTGGAACAAAGATCTTCAATACATGAAGGCTGTCCACAAGAAAAGATGGGGCAAAATCAAACAGCGTTGTCATAACGATAAAGAGTACTTTAAAAGCATAGCAAACAGAATTTTCGTTGAGTGTGGAAAAGATTAAAAGCTACCAGAAAAAATTACTAACAGAAAACCCCCTTCAATACCCTTTACTATACATTCAAAAAGTGGTTTGCTCTTTATTAAGTTTCAGCTCTGCATGATATACGCAAACGAAACTTTCTAAGGTTCGCGTTCTTACGAATCCCAGTTCAAAAATCACCACATATAGAAATTAGAAATATAGAAATTAGAATATAGAAATTTGAAGCAAAATAAAGTCCTTAAATCTGAAAAAAAACATGTTAGGGATGATCAAGCTCAGACTCGAATAGAGCATAAAATTATCTCTTTGAAATCTAAAATCAAAAGTTCTGTATCTCTTCCGGATTTCTAGGAAATAATGCAAGTGGGTCTCAATGACAACCTAATGCCATCAAATATCTGTTAAAGATGCAATGATAGATTTGGTCAAACAAGCAGTTGGGAAAGCTGCTTGAAAGAAACCTACAAATCAATCCATTGCAGAAGTGAAACTTTAAATCTCAGATTAGATTTAATAGCCCTGATTGAAACAGTGATTTGAAACCATACTTTCTCGAATCTTATCAAAACCCATTCAAAACTGCCCAAATTGGTAAAAGTGTTGGATTTGTTTTCTATAGCAGATTTTTAGCGGGAGTGCCACATGTAATTTGTACATTGCCACAATGCTTGAACCAAAGTAATTCCTTGTCAATGTCGCAATTGAGAGTCAATGTTCGGTCGAATGTCATAAGTGCTATTTGATCACACGAGAAGAATAGGTTTTGTTACACTTTCAAACAAGGTATAGATAGATTTGGTAAAGCTCAATAAAGTTTAGAGAATTAAACTTGAAGATTTACAAAGAACTTCCTAGAATCATCCTAGAATCAAAATACTAGGATGATGGCAGCCATGGGTATACCATCAAAATTGTTAGAAGAGAGTGCAAAATAAATATGACGATTGTAGAGCAAGAATGAAAAAAGGGTTCAAATGTCACTTCGTAACGATAAATAAAAGTTCAAATAGGGATAAAATCCTTTTAATAGACAGTGATGATGATAACAGTGGTAGAAATTCACACAAATACCAGATTTTTCGGTCGCATATGCAGTGACCGTCATCAGTTTTACTACTGATGGCAGTCAGTGCATGTGACCGAAATATCTGGTATTTTTGTGAATTTCCACCTCTGTTATCATCATCACTTATTAAAAGGATTGTATCCCTATTTGAACTTTTATTTATCGTCACGGAAAGGCAGTGTGGTCTCCAAAATTATCTACGTCACTTCGTAATTTATGGCTAGTAATCAGTTTTCATTCTAGCCCTGATTTTTATTGTTTCTACTTTCTTCTGCACAGAATGTAAACGTTTAAGGCAGGAAAATGGAAACTGAAGGACCCCCCCCCCCCCCAAAAAAAATCAATGATTACTAGTTCAGGCTCAAGTTAGAAATGATACAAATAAGCGAGAGCATAGCTCTCAATAAAACAGCTATCAATCAATAAAAAAACGAAAAAACGTCAATTATCTTGGAAGCTGATTTTTTTTAAAATTAATTAAAACAAACTTTTTCCACAAAATAAGTTTTTCAAAGAAAAGTAAAGAACTCCATTAAACAAGAAATGAGCAAAAATAAAATCAAATAATCTACCAAGCGTGAAACTACCACAGATCAGCATCGATAAATAAATGAAACCCAAAACGAACAGCAATCAGAGGCAACGCTGTAGCGTTGCCTATAGTAAAGGCCATACGGCTCCAATGTTTTATTATTTATTATTTATTTTTTTTCCCAGAGGCACTTCATATGGAAGGGATCGTCGTAGAAACTTCAAAGGGGGCTCATTCGATTGTAAATCGAGAGTTCTAGTGCCCTTTTTAATAGTCGAAAATGATTGGAGGGCAACTAGCCCCCCAATGCCCATCATTCCCCCAAACACATCCAATCAAAATTTTGAGATAGCCATTTTGTTCAGCGTAGTTGATTTCCAGATAGAAAATATATTTTTAAGGAGGACACTCCCCCACAACCCTCAGGGCAAGGGTTTTAAGTTATGCCCTGGGGGCATATAAAGTTTTTATAGAAGGCGTTGTCGTAGAAACTTCAAAACTGCTCATTCGATTGGAAACTTAAAGGGCTAGTGCCCTTTTTAATAGTCGAAAGTGATTGGAGTGTAACTAGCCCCCCCATGCCCATCGTTTCCCCAAACACATCCAATCAAAATTTTGAGACAGCCATTTTGTTCAGCGTAGTTGATTTCCAGATAGAAAATATATTTTCGAGGAGGACACTCCCCCACAACCCTCAGGGCAAGGGTTTTTAAATTATGCCCTGGGGGCATATAAGGTTTTTATAGAAGGCGTTGTCGTAGAAACTTCAAAAAAGCTCATTCGGTTGGAAACTCAAAAAACTAGTGCCCTTTTTAATAGTCGAAAGTAATTGGAGGGCAACTAGCCCCCCCCCCCCCACGCCCGTTATTCCCCCAAACACATCCAATCGAAATTTTGAGATAGCCATTTTGTTCATTGTAGTTGATTTCCAGATAGAGCATATTTTTTTTAGGACACTCCCCACAACCCTCAGGGCAAGGGATTTAAGCTATGCCCTGGGGGCATATATGGTTTTTATAGAAGGCGTTGTCGTAGAAACTTCAAAACAGGCTCATTCGATCAGAAATTAAAGGGCTAGTGCCCTTTTTAATAGTCGAAAGCGATTGGAGTGCAACTAGCCCCCCCCCCCCCCGACGCCCATCATTTCCCCAAAAAAATCCAATCAAAATTTTGAGATAGCCATTTTGTTCAGCGTAGTTGATTTCCAGATAGAAAATATGTTTTTGAGGAGGACACTCCCCCACAACCTTCAGGGCAAGGGTTTTAAGATATGACCTGGGGGCATATAAGGTTTTATAGGAGGCGTTGTCGTAGAAACTTCAAAAAAGGCCCATTCGATTGGAAATTCAAAGGGATAGTGCCCTTTTTAATAGTCGAAAGTGATTGGAGGGCAACTAGCCCCCCCCCATGCCCATCATTCCCCCAGACACATCCAATCAAAATTTTGAGATAGCCATTTCGTTCTGCATAGTTGATTTCCAGATAGAAAATATATTTTTGAGGAGGACAATCCCCCACAACCCTCAGGGCAAGGGTTTTAAGTTATGCCCAGGGGGCATATAAGATTTTTATAGAAGGCGGTGTCGTAGAAACTTCAAAAAAGGCTCATTCGATTGGAAATTCAAAGGGCTAGTGACCTTTTTATTAGTCGAAAGTGATTTGAGGGCAACTAACCCCCCTCTCACGCCCACCTTTTCCCCGAACACATCCAATCAAAATTTTGAGACAGCCATTTTATTAAACGTAGTTTTAAGTTCTGGAAATTAGGTCTTTGAGGATGACAACTCCCCCACAGCCCTCAGGGCAAGGGTTGTAATTTAAGGATTCTCTGAATCCTTCCCATTGTTTCTTATGGAAGGGATGCTCGTATAAACTTTAGAGAGGGCTCATTTGACTAAAAATTAAAAGTTCTTGTTCACTTTTTAAGAGTCAAAAGAGATTGGAGGGTAACTAGCCCCCCCCCCATCCTCCACGCCCTAAATGCATCAGATAAAAATTTTGAGATAGACATTTTGTTAAAAACAGTTCAAAGTTCTGATAAAAAAAAACTCCGGTGTCGACACAGCCCACCAGGGCCCGGGGGTAGGCGTTGTAAGTTATTCAAATTCACTTTATTTTTCCCTTAATATTCTTGTTAACAACAAAAATAACAGCGGAAGTCAAACAATTTAAAAACACTTACAAAATTAAAATATTCAAACCTGATTTATTTACAATTTTTCTGGGTCACCACTGTAGTGTTTTACGAAGTATGGACCAAATGACTTCAGGTAGCGCTCGGATGAGTGGATCGGCGGTCGTTCCAGCTTTGCTGCGTTTTTCGTTATTTCTCTGAGTCTCGTAGAATGTTGAGTTTGGCGCGCCTCAAAATCCGGAAGTAGATCGCGGTGTGTTTCAGAGTCGAGGATTTTTCGACCAAAGTCCATGACCAGTGTGTGCCTTCTCTCTTTGAGGGACTCCAACATCAGAACTTTGAGGCTCATCTCATAGTCAACGTAACTACTCCCCAGTATTATTTTGCAGGCCCTTTTCTGTAATCCTTCAATTTTGTCGCTTTGATCTATGGTCAGTGCGCTGTGCCACACAGGGCAGGCATATTCAGTGAGCGGTCTAATGTAGCATTTGTAGCATACAACCATGATCTCAGTTTTCATCCCAAAGCGGCGAAGGTAGGCAAAAGATCTTAGGAGGAAGGCGGTCTTCGAGACGATTGAGGATACATGGGTATTCCATTTCAGATCGGCATCCAGGTGGACACCCAGGATCTTCACCGTTTTTACAGCCTTCAGCCTACCGCATGGCGGTTCTGGAACTGGCCGTTTAAGGAAATTAACCCTAAATAGGACTGTTTTTTCCTGGCTGAGTGTAAGTTTCACTTGGTTTGCTTCATCCTCGATTTTTCGCATTACTGTTAGGATTGGGTCTGGCTGTATGCTCTGTGAGAGAAGTCTGAGGAGGAGGGTGGAGAGATCGTCAGCGAATTTGTAGCGTTCCATAATTTCGCGCAAAAGTTTGTTAATCACGATAAGGAAGGCTAAAGGGCCTAACTTCGACCCTTGTGCTGCACCGCAGGTCAGCTCCCTGATGTTTGACGTTTCGCCATTGGGAAGTTGTACTTTCTGTTTGCGGTTCGTCAGGAAACTGCCAACCATTCGCAAGACAATTTGTCTTGCTCCAAGGTAAGTTGCCTCGTCGATAACAACTGAGTGGTCGAGTAAGTCGAACGCTTTCACGAAGTCCGCGATGATGCAGTCAGTATAAGCACCGTCAATCTCCAGATGCTCCAGGATGTCTCTGATGAGGCGGATCAGGCAATGCACAGTACTATGACCTGGACGAAAGCCATACTGCCGAGGATCAAGATTTTCACTAATATCTTCGAAAAGCCATTTGAAGACAATTCCTTCCAGGACTTTTGAGAAAATCGATGTCTTTGAGATGGGTCTTAAGTAATTTGCAGATTCGACGGAGGATTTTTTCGGTATAGGAATGACCACAGCAGTTTTGAATCGTGTCGGGAAGGTGCCCTCACTCAGGCATTGGTTTACTACGGCAGTAAACGGTACCGCAAGCTCGTTGCTGCATGCTTTGATCAGTTTGATCGGCAGTTCTCCAGGAAATGAGGCCTTGGATGCGTCCAGTTTTAAGAAAGCGGTCTGGATGGTTTCTGTTTCAATGAAAGGGATTTCAGTAATGCTTGGAAGGCCGGGAAGTGATGTAAGACCAGGGTACTTTGTACAGATTGTAGCAAAGTGGTCGTTAATCGCGTTAGCGGTAAGTTTCTCCCCTTTTTCGTTTCTTAGTTCAACGTTTTTCTGCTTTCGGCCAAGAATGTTCTGAACCGTGCTATGAAACTTTTTAGAATCGGAAGATAGAAGCTTCTATACAGTCAAGCGGCCGTGCTGCTTCCTTGCATACTTTATCTTTCTCACCACTATATTTCGCAACTTGTTGGACTCTGCTCTGTTAGAGTTGTACAAGTTATCCCGCCTTAGGATAAGCTCTTTTATATCTGGCGTGATCCAGGGTTTCGTTTCATTTCCTACTACCCGTTTCTTTTCTGGAAAATGCTCTTCGAACATTTTCTGAAGTTGGTCGCAGAAGGCATTTGTCATGTCTTCAGCGGACGGTAGTCTGTAAATAGGGATCCAGTTCTGCAATGTTAGCTTTCCCTTGAAGGCGGGGATTTGTTCATCCCTGTTCGGTCGATAGGTTACTGTTTGTTTAATTACCTTTCGCCGTGACGAATGCGTCGGTCTCCAGGTCACTGTTAGGTGATCACTGAAGCCAATGCTTGCTGTGATTTCTGGCTCGTTGTAGTACTGTTCGAGGTTAGTGAAGACCATGTCAAGTAGGTTACTGCCGCGGGTAGGAGACTTCACCACTTGTTTCAGTGATAGGCTGGACTCTATCCAGAAAGGCTTAATATCATTGAAGTCTCCGCATATCACAATACCGGCAAAGGGATATTTACTCCGGAAGTGGTCGACGGAGTATTGTAGGTAGTTGACTAGAGTCTTCCGGAATGGGGCTTTGGGTGGGTAGTAGACGACTCCAAAGATTAGGGATGGCACTCCCCTTGGTAGGAAGCGCGGTCTTACCCAGACCCACAGCACTTCGAGTTCTGGGGATTTGGGTATTGGAGGATCGAATATTCGGCTGGGCGTATCGTTTCGGCAGATAAGACCAACTCCTCCACCGTGGCTGATTTCTTCTTTTTTTTCGTCTGCTGATTTCCGAAGTAATAAGTATGCATTGTAGCCATCGAGGCTGAGTATACTGCTATTTGTAAGCCAAGTTTCGGTAAGACAGGCCACATCGATCTGTTTACCTCGCATTAAGATGTCCAGTTCCTCGATTTTGTTTGTTATTGACCGGACGTTCGACAGCAATATAGAGGGAAATTCTGGATTCCGCTTTACTCTTGATTTCCTTTTTACAGGATCAGAGGTTTGGGTCCTTACCGCGTGACAGTTACTTGTCTGTGCCGGCGGAGGGACTTTCTTGTAATACGTCATCCAGGACTGATGTTCATTATCACTTGGTAGGTTTGATGGAGCGTTTGCTGTTTGTGGTAGAGTTGAAGTTAGACTTGGAGGTGGTGGGTTCAGGCGGTAAAGGTCGGGTATGGATCGTTGTAGCAGGTCGTGTTTTTCTGTTTCTACACCAGCGTTTCTAGCAGAGTGGTGGGAGATATGGTAGGTCGGTAAGTATGGGTGTGATTTGTTCTGGAAGTCCTTTGCTCTTGGTAAATACGATTTGGATGGTGGTGATTGGGTTTTGTGTTTTTCGTACCACTCGTTCTTCTCTCTCCTGGTCCTCCTCTCTTCTGGTTGACGGTTGAGGGTCTTAAGCAGGTCCAAGGTTTTGATGATTCTGGTTGGTGGTTGGTGTTTGCTATGCCAGAGAATCCACTGCTGTAGAAAACGCGAGTCCGGAAGTGATTGTAGTTGTTGACTGTCGGTGGGTGATGATTCGGGTGCATATAGTTTTTTGAACTTGTTTGTTCCGTGTCCGTTATCGTTTTCTGGTGGTTTAGTGCTGGTTTGATTGGGTGAAAGAAGTTGCATCGTTGTCCTTTGGTGCAACGCCCGTCCGCAAATCTCTTACATTTTTCAGGATGCAGTTTTTGCATTTTGCTGACTTGGCGTTTTGGCAACCATCTTGAGCGGAGTGATGTTCACAAACTGGAGGAGTCTCAACGAGATGAGAGAAACGACACAAGTTGCCCCATCTGCAGTGACCTTTTTTAAAGTAAATGCACTCAGTTTGCGTATTTTGGAATGTTTTGACAAGTTGACTGAGTACAATGACTGATCTGTCTTGTTCTTCTCCCCTCGTGCCTTCTTCAATGTCAGGATTTCTGAGTGGAACTTGGCCTGAGTTGCTGGGTTCTTCTGCTGCTGGTGCTCCTGGAGTCGGACTGACTAATCGCAGGACGTTTCGGACAATAATAGTCTCATGAGGATTAGTCATCGTACTCGCATTCTTCTTTTCAGGCTGGACCAATGATCGATTTTCAAGTTGCGATTGATTGTTCTTTAGAAGCATTTCCGTCATTTCAATTATTTGTTGCTTGTATACCGTGTTGGAAGCAGAAAGCTGCGCAATCAGCGCCCTTTGATCGAGAATGGTCTGATTCTGCAGCTCAATTCTTCCTGTAAGAGCGTTAATCATTGCAAATTCAAGAGAGTCTTCTGGGTTACGAACGGAGGTATAAACATTAAGACTAGAGCAGTTGAAGCTTGCTATGACCGGGACACCGTTTTTGAAAGGCGGTTCCGCAAGTTGAGTATCGAACTTTGGTGGGTGGTGAATGACGGACGATAAGAGACGGTTTTCGTCCGCTAAAGCCGGTTTCCTTGAACGGGCCTGTAGAACCTCGTAGGGCCTTGTTCCTGCGTCATCCCACAACATCGAACTTGCTGCCAGAGGGGAGGCTCTTGGACATTCAAACGTGTTAGAGAGGGCAAGCTAAGCGTTTTCGGTTTCCCTTCTGTCGCTTTCCACGAACGGGGTCGACGGCCGTAGTACTTATTTCTCCCAGAAACGGGAAAAAGTCGAATCAAAATTTGAATCACTGACAGGAAAGACATTTATCGTCTGATTTGCTTTTGTTAATTTCGTGTGCTGCCGTCTATCAAGTCCGTGAAGGTCAAGCGCTGTGATTAAATTTTCCTCAGTAGATGGTACTAGCGTCACCTTGGAGAGAGAGCACCTCGTTACTGCTGTGCTAGTTTCGAACTTTTCGGACTGTTTTTCTCGTCCATTTTCAAATGCTGAACAATTTGAGAAAGTAGTTACCTTAGTTTGAGTTTTTACGCCGGATGTGGGTTGACGCGGGTTTTCAGAATTCAAATTGTCCATTACTGCATCATTAGCGGTGGATATAATTGATTGGCATGTAGGTTGCGTCACTGCTTTCTTCACACTCCTGGTTTTCCACACGTCCTTCTTCATAGCAGGAGTTACTCCTTCTGGTTAACCTTTCAGAGAACACACAACACAAGTCCATTTAGGATCTGGAATATAACTCTTTGTGAGTCTAATTCCTGCACAAAACGCGTGAGTCCATTCCTTACATTTCCTACATTCCACGGAGTTTGAGGTCACATGTTTGTGGCAAGACACACATAGCCACTTAGGTTTGACTCCTGTTTTCTTCAGGGTAGACTTCGCTGTTGCTGCTTTCGTCATTAAGAGTCAGGTTACTTATGGTCAGCGATGTACGGGGAGGGGGGTTTGGCTATGCACCAGATTCGCGCCAGATCCAAGAGGGGGGCAGTCTTGGTCTTTTGATGCACCAATGCCACCTTATTTTTGAAAACAGTGCACAATCGTGGAGCTTATAGAAAGATCTATCATAAAACGCATTGATTTATTAATTATTAATTATTAAGGGGGGTTTATAACTTATGGGAAGGGGTTTTGTATGGGAAGAACACATAGGAAATCTATTATAATTATCCAATTATAAGGTTAAAATACATACTCTGAGATAGGTGTAAAATTGCTTTGGCACACAAAATCCTATTAAGGTCAATTCCAAACAGCGTGATCCCTTTGTGTCAGCAAGTGAAATGGTCTAAACCCCCTTATTGGAGCTATTTTTTCAATCAATTCATTGTTGTCAATCGCTGTCCATAAGTTATGCAAGCTGTCTATTGTTCATACATAAGGTTTTTATCAAAGAGGTAATCGTATAGACTTTGAAAAAAGCCTCATTCGATTTAAATTGAAAGTTATAGATCCGTTTTTTAAAGTCAAGAATAATCGGACAGTAAGCACCCCCCCCCCATGCCATAAAAACTTGAAACTTTTTGCAATCAAAAACGAACAAAAATTAATAAAAAAAAAACTTTCCGAAAAATAAGTTTTTCAAAGAAAAGTAAAGGCCATTTTAAACTTAAGCTCAGGAGATACAAATACTTGTTAAAATTCAAACTCAAAACGACCAGAAATTACTATTAAAGAATAAATGAAACCCAAAACGAACAGAAATTAAACAAACAATCATAGCAAAAAACATACAACAAGCAATAATATAAATGAATAAATAGATCTTAAAGCGAGTAATGCTTAGATTGAATATGAAAATCAAGCCTAAAACGAAAACAAATATTTTGCTATTAAAGTATAAATGAAACTTAAAACGAACAGAAATTAAGTAAACAATCAATGCGAACAAACATACAATATATATTAATGTAAATGAATAAATAAATCTTAAAACGAGTGAAACTTAAATTGAATATGCAAATCAAGTTTGAATCGAATAAAAATAACTACAAACAAGAGTTTGGGTATCGCCACACTGCAGAAGCCTAAAACCTACTGCGTCATAGGCGCTTTACTGAAAACGAATTATATTACAAATGTTTTCTTTTGTACTTAATATTGAAAATAAATATTAAAATTACAGTAAAATTTTGAACTGATGAGCTTTTAGCAATTAATATCATTATGCATCAAATATTCAGTTTAATTTATTAGTTCTTTTCAAGATTAGTAAAGACAAATATAGTTTCACTACAAACAAAATTTGGATACTGCCGCCTTCTTTAACTGTAAAAACCTCAAGCCTTCTGCGTCATTGGTGCTTCACTAAAAACGAATTACTCGTATATTACAAATTTATTATTTTCCAGTTCTTACAGCATTGGAAATGAAAATAAAAATTACAGTGAAAAAAAAATCTTGAACTGATGGATCTTTCAACAATTAATATCATTATATATCTAATATTCAATTTGATTTTGTTTATACTTTCCAAGACTGTTCAAGACTCATATAGTTTTGCCATTTTTTTTAACTCTGCCATTTTTTCTAACTAATCGTGTTGGTTTGTTATGAAAACATTCTATGGCTTCTAGGCATTTCTATTTGAGCGGAAAACTGCACCTCAAACTTTGTGGAACATGCATTTTCTTGCATGAAACACCAAAATATAATAAAATGTCAAGTTTCGGAGTGTTCCACGACTCGCAAGCAAGTGCCATTGGTATTTTTGAATCCGCATGGTCAATTTAGGGGGTGGAGGGTAGGCTAATTCTCGTAGCAGCCCCATTCCGTCGTGGTATGGTTCACACTTTCAACATCTGGCGTCCGGACTATCATATAATCTACCAAGCATACAACTACCCCATAAAAGCCAGAATATAATTTGTACTTTACTGAAAAAAAAATTCAAATGAGTTAACTGAAAAAAAATGTGCATTGTCAATTTAATATACATATGCTGATATTTATTCCCTAAAATCTTAATTAATGAAAGAATTGTTTTCAGTAAAGCGCCAATGACGCAGTAGGTTTTAGGCTTCTGCAGTGAGGCGATACCCAAACTCTTGTTTGTAGTTATTTTTATTCGATTCAAACTTGATTTGCATATTCAATTTAAGTTTCACTCGTTTTAAGATTTATTTATTCATTTACATTAATATATATTGTATGTTTGTTCGCATTGATTGTTTACTTAATTTCTGTTCGTTTTAAGTTTCATTTATACTTTAATAGCAAAATATTTGTTTTCGTTTTAGGCTTGATTTTCATATTCAATCTAAGCATTACTCGCTTTAAGATCTATTTATTCATTTATATTATTGCTTGTTGTATGTTTTTTGCTATGATTGTTTGTTTAATTTCTGTTCGTTTTGGGTTTCATTTATTCTTTAATAGTAATTTCTGGTCGTTTTGAGTTTGAATTTTAACAAGTATTTGTATCTCCTGAGCTTAAGTTTAAAATGGCCTTTACTTTTCTTTGAAAAACTTATTTTTCGGAAAGTTTTTTTTTAATTAATTTTTGTTCGTTTTTGATTGCAAAAAGTTTCAAGTTTTTATGGCATGGGGGGGGGGGGGGGGTGCTTACTGTCCGATTATTCTTGACTTTAAAAAACGGCTTGAATTGAATTTATTCATTTACATTAATATATATTGTATGTTTGTTCGCATTGATTGTTTATTTAGTTTATGTTCGTTTTAAGTTTCATTTATACTTTAATAGCAAAATATTTGTTTTCGTTTTAGGCTTGATTTTCATATTCAATCTAAGCATTACTCGCTTTAAGATCTATTTATTCATTTATATTATTACTTGTTGTATGTTTTTTGCTATGATTGTTTATTTAATTTCTGTTCGTTTTGGGTTACATTTATTCTTTAATAGTAATTTCTGGTCGTTTTGAGTTTGAATTTTAACAGGTATTTGTATCTCCTGAGCTTAAGTTTAAAATGGCCTTTACTTTTCTTTGAAAAATTTATTTTTCGGAAAGTTTTTTTTTAATTAATTACAATAAATAACCGAGTCAAACTCAAAACGAGCAGAAACTAACATGAGTAGGGCTCAAAACCCCGATGCCTTCCCAAGGCCAGAACATAATTTGCACTTTACTGAAAAAAATATAAATGTTTTTACTTTTATAACTTTAATAAATCAAATAATATTAACATTTTGATTATTAAATATCAGTATATGTATATTAAACTGACAACGCACATTCATTTGTATTTTTTTCAGTAAAGTGCAAATCATGTTCTGAGGAAATCAACTACGCTGAATCTCAAAATTTTGATTGGATGTGTTTCGGGAAATGGTGGGCGTGGAAGGGGTGTTAGTTGCCTTCCAATCACTTTTGACTATTAAAAAGGGCACAAGCCACTCATGGGCGTAGGCAGCATATTGTCAAGGGGGGGGCAGACATTGTCTAGGGGGGCAGTCGATAGTGTGATGGAGTTTTATCAACTGCTTTTTCCAAACCATCTGCTTTTTCGGCCATATCTAATGTAAATTTGAAGGTCTAGGGGGGCAGCTGCCCCCCCCCTGCCCCCCCTCCCTACGCCCATGAAGCCACTCCGATTTCCAATTGAATGAGCCCTTTTCGAAGTTTCTACGACAACTTCTTCGATACGAAGTGCCCTGGTCTGAAGAAAAAAAATAAATAAAAACAATACATTGTGCCAACATCGTTCTTATATGCCCCCAGGGCATAACTTAAAACCCTTGCCCTGAGGGTTGTGGGGGATGTGTTTGGGGAAATGGTGGGCGTGGGAGGGGCGTTCGTTGCCTTCCAATCACTTTCACCTATGAAAAAGGACACTAGCCACTCCAATTTTCAATCGAATGAGCCCTTTTCGAAGTTCCTACGATAACTCCTTCGATACGAAGTGCCCTGATATGGAACAAAAAAAAAAAATACATTGAGCTAACATCGTTCTTTACTTAGGCAGCGCGATTGCGCTGCCGATGATTTCTACAACAACTTTCTATATAAACCTTTTATGCCCCCAGGGCATAACTTACAACCCTTGCACTGAAGGCTCTGAGGGGGTTATAGTCCTAAAAAACCTAATTTCCAGAATTTTCAACTACGTTGAACAAAATGGATATTTCAAAATTTTGATTAGATGTGTTCAGGAAAATGGTGGGCGTGAGAGGGGCGTTAGTCACTTTCCAATCACTTCCAACTATTAAAAAAGGGAAACTAACCCTTTCAATTTCCAATTGAATGAGCCCTTTTGAAGTTTCTACGACAACGCTTTCAATAAAAACCTTATATAACCCCAGGGCATAACTTACAACCCTTACCCTGAGGGCTGTGGGGGGGGGGGGAGGAGTTGTCATCATTAAAGACCTAAATTCCAAAACTTTCAACTACGTTGAATAAAATGGCTATCCCTTTTCGAAGTTTCTACGACAACTTCTTCGATACGAAGTGCCCTGCTCTAAAGGCGAAAAAAAAATAATAAGTAATACATTGTGCCAACATCGTTCTTATATGCCCCCAGGGCATAACTTAAAACCCTTGCCCTGAGGGTTGTGGGGGAGTTTCCTCCTCAAAACATATTTTCTATCTGGAAATCAACTACGCTGAAAAAAATGACTATCTCAAAATTTTGATTGGATGTGTTTGGGGGAAAGTTGGGCATGGGGGGGGGGGCTAGTTGCCCTCCAATCACTTTCGACTATTAAAAAGGGCACTAGCCACTCCAATTTCCAATCGATATAGCCCTTTTCGAAGTTTCTACGACAACTCCTTTGATACGAAGTGCCCTGGTATGGAAAAAAAAATATATTGTGCCAACATCGTTCTTTACTTAGGCAGCGCGCTTGCGCTGCCTATGATCGTCATGTATATAGTTGTTTTTCACAGAACAGAATGGGAAATAGTAAAGCACAGGAATGTTTGCAAGAGAAATAGATACATTGCCCATAAGGAGAATTTTGCCCAATTGCACAAGGAGAAATTAAAACGCATTCAAATAAAAAAAAATCATATTCCAGCAATTTTTATGAGGTGAAAATAAAGCTCTTCAAATCCATGTCCCCTGTAGAATTTCTATACCCCTTTCTGGAAGATGGCTTTGGCCGCCCTTGAACTCCGTCATTAAGATATTATAGGACGAACGCCCTCTATCATACAATTTCAACTCTGTATGGTTTGAACGATCTGGGATAGTTGGCGCATTGGATTTGCTAATTGAAAATATTTTTCTCCTTTTAATTCTGTCATTATTTCTGTAATTCCTGATGCCTTGTCTAATCATCTGATAACTATGTCTGATTTTTAGATTGATTTCCAGATTTAGAAAAACCCAATCAAGGGGTAGAAAATTTTCATCAAAAAAAAAAAAAAAAAACAAAAAAAAAAAAAAAAAAAAAAAAAAAAAAAAAAAAAAAAAAAAAAAAAAAAAAACAAGATACAAAACTAAAAAATAAATAAATTTTGTTTTACTGTTAATGAAAAGACTCCGTGTATTTATTAGGAAAGAACGAAGCTAGATGCTAAGAAACCTTGGATAAATGAACCATGATTGAGATTTATTGATGAGAAAAATCGTTTATATAAAGTTAGAATCAAGCGCCCTGCTGAAATATAACATTTTTAAAAGTACAAAATTTCAAAAAGTACAAAAAGCGAAACTTTTAAAAGTACAAAATTTCAGGTGATGATCAGGATGGCTTTATGAATTTTTGCGTAAGCCAAGTGTGAAAGGTTATACTTGATCTAACGCAACTTAATCACTTAAGTTAAAAAATTCCATATATACAACGAAAAACCCGCTTTAACCCTGTGCGTTCATAAGAAAAATCTCAAAAGCTACGGAGAAATACCCCCCCCCCCCTCCCCCAAAAAAAGAAATGTTTTTTTTTTATTTTTAAGAAACCAATTTGAATAAAGCTAACATTTAACGGAAATATGTTCTCCAGATCTTAAGGGAAACTTTAAGTGAAATAAAGAGAAACATATAGTTAAGTTATATCTATAATAAAAAGGAAACTCATTCTTTGCCTAAAATAAAAACAAACAAAAAAAAACGCTTTTCCTCGACAAGATTCCAATAGCTGAATTGGATTTATTTCAAAATCCCGTCACGATTAAAGAAAAAAGGAAAAAAAGAGACAAATAACTAAAAACACA
Source organism: Artemia sinica (assembly GCA_027921565.1). Taxonomy (NCBI): domain Eukaryota; kingdom Metazoa; phylum Arthropoda; class Branchiopoda; order Anostraca; family Artemiidae; genus Artemia; species Artemia sinica. The sequence continues at coordinate 43,475,091 of CM051267.1, forward strand.
TGAATAATCAAGTTAACACTATATTACATTAAAAAAGTAGAGCCTGGGGACGTAATAGCAAGTGAGATTCGAATTGACTTAACACAATTTTAACAGGCAAAACTTAAGCCATCGTATAAGGTATTGTCATTCTCAAAGCCTTTGGGTAGATTCTTTTCTTACTTTGTTTTATATTTCTTACATGTTTTTTTTCTTACAGAAAAAATATAAATGAGACAAAGCTAAAATACATGAATAACCAACTTAGCACCATATTCTATTTAAGAAATAGAGCCTTCAGACACCGAATTTTTTTTCATTAGATATGAATTACTTGTAGGCAGTGGAACCTCGACTAAAATTCCAGGCACATGAAAAATACACTTCTTATATAGCTATTTTGTTTTCTGTATTAAATTATTTCCAAAACGGCAAAATATACTGAATTTGAGGCAATGCAACCACTACAAATTTTTTTTTATCCTGATGATTTATTCGAATTCCTTTTTGAGGAAAAAAAGCTCCATATGCAGAACGGATTTTCTTTTCTATTTGTTTTACAATAAGTGCTCATGCAAATTGCATAGTATTACCAATTGGTAAACCCAAATAAACAACTAACAGACTCGGGAGGTATGAGCACTTGTGACCCCAGATGAAATCTTGGGTTGGACGGAGCTACTCCAACTACATAAAAGAAATGCACATATTGACTAGCTAAAACTAAAACCAATTCCAAAATATTCTTTTCCTAATATTCTGAAATATGAAACTACAGAAAGTAAAGCACTCGAGAACTTAAGAAAGTCATCTGAAAACCCAACTAGTGACGCGTTTATAGCCTTGAGTATACAACTAGAAGTCACTCTGGATAGTAAAGAGGAAATGCCATCATTGAATGGATCCGGTAAAGCAAAAATTCTATGTTCAATTCTTTCTTTTACTGAAACACTCCCCTGACTTAATTTACCAGTCTAATACAAACTTAGAGTCTATTGGACATTTCATTCAAAGATCAAAAACTCAATTTTCTCTCCCTTTATCAAGAATAATATAACCTGAGAATGAATGTCTGAGTCAAAAGCCCGTCCCACATCATATTCGTTGATAGCTAGACTTTCTTTAGTGATGAGTGTCAAGCAGGACATTTGTCACTACATGGAAGGCGTCGGCGGAGCCCAATCCAGACTGGAATCCAAACTGATGGAAAGGTACATTACACTTGGCTTTGATATCAGAAACAATTAGCTTCTCAAATAGTTTTTAAAATCTAGGAAAGGCAGTGATTGGTCTGTATGAGGATGGATAATCTAAAGGCTTACCGTTTTTCAACACTTGACTATTCGCCTTCAGCAGAGCACGTTGGAAAAATGCCATGGATCAGGACGGTATGCAATAGCAAGATGCTGGGCCAAAAAAGGACACCATTGAGTGAGTGTAATGCACAAATTTGATCAGCATCGATCAATAGTCTTTTTCAACTTTTGGCGTAGATACGTTGTCATAGCACGTGGGATTGTCAAGGTTGCAGTTGAAGTTCACAAAATTAATAGCAGAAAAAGGATTCTTGACCAAAATTAAGGGGTATTTTAAAAGTTGCTGGAGGGCATCTGCAAACATTCCCTCAGAACAAATTTCATAGTGATTTGCTGGTAAATAAACATTTATCTTGCAGCCACTGTTAGTTTAGACAGCAAAAACACTAATTTTAACCCATAAATACCAGAGGCTTTGAATAGGAACATGCAATCAGGCCACCAGGCCACCTGGCAGGCAACCACGAGTCCTCGATCTCCGAGCATGATTTCGTCCGAAATGAATTTCATTAGGTTTACATTCTCCTTCTGTCAAAAATTGTTCTTGGATCAACATGTAGTCGAATTTTGTAGAGAGGTCACTTAAGAGAAATATCTTGCTTAATTTAACGTTAGTATTCCAGTAAAATATCCAACTTTCCACTTATCTTTTTCTCTGAAACTTATTGAAGAGACAAGCAGCGTGGCAGCACGAGTGTTTATTTTACTTTTTTAAAGAAAGAAGGAGTTTATTCATAAACAATAAATATAACAAAACCTGAAGCAGAGCTTGTTTAGGTAAATAGTCACCTCACTAGGCCTAAATATTAAACAACTTATGGAAGGTGACGATATTTAACCACCAAAAAACAAAACAGAACGACATAAAACAACCATTCGGGACCTCCTATCATCAATCCATCAAGCCAAAAAGCCAAAAATCTTATAAATAAAGACACCAGACAAATTATCACCCTACCTTTTCATAAACCCAAAATCAACGGTCTTTCAGCAACCTTCGTAACTCACTCGGGTTTGATGCAACATTCCGTTGCAAAATGCCAACTATCGGAGCCATAATTTAGACATTTCTGTCTGATAGCAGTGACTACGTTCCGATGACACGGAGTCATACCTATCACACCGAGCAAGTTGCGAGATCTTTAGCGGGCTGGTGATCATCTTTTCAAGTGCCTGTCAATTTGAGCAGAAAAGCTTGAAAGCTCTGGTAGATCCCTATTTGTGACTTTACTAAGCTAAATATTTGACAAAGCTCGCTCTCACTAATCGCTTGTGGTAATATTTTTTCAAAAAACTGGTCATCTTCCACCTTAGTGGTAATGTTCTTTCGGTTCATTGCTTCTCCAAGCTTAAAAGCAGTGTCTTTTGGCTGGACTAGAATGTTCCATTCATTGTTATTGCGTTTCAGAGTAAGAGAATTCGAGTTAATGTTACCAGGGTATACCTTTGATATGAACCCTTTCCAAGACTGTGGGGACGTTAGCTCAGGTAGCATATCCTTGACAATCACCAAATAAAGCAGTTGAGACGGCTGATTCATATGTGGACAGAGGGTGAGAGGATCTTTGGAAATAGTATCGGATAAGACACTAAACTAACGCGAAATCTCTGTTATTTGCTTGACACAATGTTTGGAAGCCTGTTTGTTTTGTCTGCTGTAAACTTTAGTGAAAGTAGGTTTTTCCGGGTTAGATCTCATAATTAAATTCTAAGGATCTGTCAAAAGGTCCATTTCCTAAATAAAGCCCATTTCCTTGATGACTATATTAATTCTGAATATTTGCTATAATTCCTAGAAGTTGACAGACTAAAATAGAGCAGTGCTGTCAAATGTCCTGATGTGTATCTACATGTTGTGCTGAATATAAGCTATCAATTTAGATTACTTGAATCAGTTCGAATTCTGTATCTGTCCTCGTCACATGTACATTTACTGTATTATATGTATAAATAAACATTTTATACTCTAAACATAAACTTTGTGATGGTTAGAGACTCTAGACATCCTCCACCGGTCGAACCCAGATAATAGGCCAGCGCTATCAGATGACTCCAAAGAGAAGAAGTCACACTTTACAGAGAAGTAGACAATTCACAGAGAGGTGATCCAAACTTGACACTGCTACATAGACTAGCATGACATTAAATTTACGTCTCATTCCGTTAACTTTCATTCGGATACAGGCACTAATTTCATCAGGGAAGGGTAGGCAATTCCTCTGAATCGCACATCACAAAAAAGGCAACGATTTGTGCTCAACGTTTTAGTCATTTTTAGTCGTTTTAGTCACGTTTTAGTCAACGTGATCAACGTGTGCTCACACATGCTCAACGTTTTAGTCATTTCCCTCACGCTGTCTGAGTCAGGTGTCACTATTTTGATAAACAAATTCATAAGCAAAAATCTGCAAGAGAAATTAGCTTCTCGCAGTAAGAATATCAGCATGATCAAACAATTTAACCGCTCGCTTAATAATGCTGTCAGTTTTATTCCCGTATGAATAGAGCGCATCATGAATCAACACAACCTTGTGTACGAGTGACCGTTTCCGATGTCCCCCCAGTTTGACATACTAATCCAACCCAGTAAGAGAAAACGAAAGAGGCACTGAGAGTTTTCCACTTACTTTTTGCTAAATATGGACAACGCTTGTAATTTAAACAGCAAGAGGGGAAAATTCCGACTAGCAATGAAAGTGTGAGTCTCCGCTTAGCTAATCCCCATTGTTTAAGAGAATTTCTCCCGACAGGTACACCAGTGCTTCTGACTGCCCCTATTCTGTTTGTCTAATCGAAATTTCGGGTAACATCAGAAAAAGGAACAGCATTGGTAGCTCTGTATAAAGTAGCTTGGCAACATTGAGCCGCAAAAACGCAGCTTGCTGCACGTGCTATATTGACAGATGGTACAACTCTCACCTGATGCTAATGGTCCTTGGGAATAACCTTTACAAAAGATCAAGATTTTTAACTTCCTGGAGGTAATGGTAAGTAGCTTATGCTACTAAATTCAAATACAAAGATAAAATGTCATACGAGGTATAAATCACCATCAATTATATGTTTAGTCACATCGAAAAATAAGACAGAATAAACCTCCTGAATCAATTGTCTAATCAAGATGGCTCAATGTTTTTACTCAATTTTGGGAAGTAGGCTGCTCAAATTTCCAATATAAAAATTGAATTTGAGCATAAAAAGGAAAAAAAATGAGGATATGAACAAAAAGAGGATTGATGAGAAGCCAAAAAGTAAGAAAAGACCTTACAACAAGTTGTGATCCGAATAGAAGTCTCGCTTTGTCTTCCTCTTGCTGTAATTTTTGTTCTTCCTCAGCAGTTGTTCGTCGACGAACCCTCAACTTCTGCTTCAATACCTAAAGAAATGACCTTAAAGTAATAAATACAAACAAAAATTCTATTGAACAACAGCAATCAGAAGTTATAAAGTAATTACAGTTGATAGCTTAATTTTCCAAAACAAAAAACTATATCCACCAAAATCGTCAAACATTCGGCAACATCGGTTGACGCAACAACATTTTGTTTTGAGTGAATGAAAATATTTTGTTTTATTTCTCAGTTGTTCGCTAGTATCCGTCGATGGCAGTTCTAGTTTTTTTGAAGTTGTGCAAATCGCGGATATTGGCGAATGACTCGCTTTATGGTTGTTATGTATTTGGTTTTAACTCTTAAAATTTTTGGCTTTTATTGAATTTTATTTATCTTTAAATGTTTTGCTTTTTTCATTGGTTTTAGTTTTTTCACATCGCTTTTCCGCGTTTGTTTTGTTGTTTTTTTTCTTCGGTATTTTCATTGAATACACTATTTTGTTCACGCTGAAGAAGAGAGGCGGTTGTCCTCTCGAAATATTCGCTTTGTGTGTTTTTTCAATATTCTAGTTTACCTTAAAAACCTCATTTTGGATCGTTTTCTTTCTTTATAACATCGGTTCCAGAGGTTGAATTCTTGAAGTCCAAAAAGCCGCTATTTTAAATATAGCCTAGCATCCTAGAGCGTGTTTCAGTGTTAATTTTTCAACTAATCGTAGGTTCCATAGTGTATTCTAACACAATTTGAATAGACAAGAATAAGAACCACCTACACACTAACGTAAACGTTCAAACAGAACATAAGTCAGTTAAAAATAATATGACCTAAGCAGTTTATTCCTTTTCCAGACCCCTTCATATCGGAGCTGAAACAACCCTTTGAACTCCACCAGAATCTGCTGTCTCATACCAGTATCCTTGAACTAAAAAAAAAAATTAAAAAAATTTAAAGGGTGGACAAAAAAATCGAAGCAAAAAAAAAGAGCGGAAAAATAAAAAAGCTTATTTTGTTTGTAGTGTAGGTGACAAAGGTTTCTTTCAAATACAAAGGTACAGCAGCGAACCGGGAAAAAGGCGGGGGAACGGCCTGAGGAGAGCAAAATATGGGTTGGGAGTGTTTTATCGGACAAATGTGTTCCGTGTGAGGGTATGAAACACCATATTGCTCCTGAAACACAGAGGACAAGGAATCGTACTTAGTTGATCTGTAACCACAGCGCTTTAGAGCACGCCGCTAGTAACTTTAACTATCTCATAGCTAATTTTTTTGGCGTCTTCAATTCTAGACGTCTGCCCTACGAAATATTTGTCTGGAGAGCGATAAATCAAAATAAAAGATATATATCTTTGGGCCACTATATTTAAGTTTTTTGGGTGGTTGAATAAATTCTTTCCAGTTATTAAAAGTTACTGTAAAACTTATAAATATTAAAATTGTCAAATTTAAATTTTCATAGATAAAATAACCTGATTGTTAGCTGTGCCAATTTTTTAAAAACACTTCTGGAGTTTCTTTTTCCATGGTTACTGCTGTAACTGACACAAAATAAAGAGCGAACAATAGCTTTTTGTAACCGAAAGTTAAAAAAAACATATCTTGAAAAATCTAATACAAAGATTATATATAAGAGACATTGGTTGGGGGGAGGGGTTTGGCTATAAAATTTGTGCCATACGAAAATTATGCACGAATTCTCGATTTTGATTTAGAGTGAGGAGGGAGGCTCCAAATTGAAAAATCAATTTTTAAAAATTCTGTAAAAAAAAATTAATGCTATTGTGCATTTACCCCATTTCATAGAGGGGCAGCTCACACTTCGGAACTACCCCCCCCCCCCTCCCTAAGATACGGTGTTTATGAAAATGTTAAACCGCCCGCAAGATCCACATAATTCAAAATCCTAGGTATTGAATGATTATATCCTTCGAACCTTATGCTACATTCAAGATGCTGATGAAAAAAGCTCCTTTATCTCCCCCAGCCAGGAACAATTACAGGTTTCAAAACTGAAAATAAACATACGAGGCAGTCACTGAATATTTAAAATTATATCAGACTTCCTTACGCTTTCGTTTTTAGTCTTTAAATTTCAATTGTTCAGAATAGAGGGGAAAGAACAAAGGGTTTTTTACTTTTAATTACAATTGCCATTTCTGATGGCAATTGCCATCTCTATTCTAGATGACACAATGCCATCTCTAGTATATTCAATGCTATTGTGACTGAGTTTGCATCTTTGCTGGTAACTTGAAAAAGTTTCTGAATTATTTTAAGGTTTTTTTTCCTGTTGCTGTTTACCCTCTAAAGATAGATTTTTTGCCAAGTAGTGTTTGTATGACCTTCTCTAATTACTAGAATAAGCCCTTTTCCCTGGGTATTTTCACCAGCGCCGTCTGTTTCTCTGGTTGATTGGCAAGCCATCTATAACATCAATTTTTATAGCGCCAGTTTTGATTTCTTATCGCTAAGAAGCGTACTGGGAACAAGCAGAAGAGGGGAAGGAACCTTCCGCAAGCGATGTATTGTACCCGCCGGTATTACGTTAACCGTAAATTGCGGAGGACAGTTGAGGGGGTCCTTACACTTCACTTGTTCCTAGGTTCCTTCACTTTGTATGTATTTAGCATTCGGTGCTGATGGCGTGGACCGCTGGATCACTTGTTTATTGTCCTGTTCTGAATTTTGTCCAAAACAGTATCGAAAAAAGCTTTTCTCCAGATATTATGAAGAAACATGTCTGAATTTTTACGCTCGCCCAGGTTTCTGATCCGAGGAAGCAAATCTTCCAGTTTTGCCATCCTGGGGAAATTCAGCCTAAGAGAGTGGGTACAAATGCGCTTATTAATAGTGTCTCTGATATTATCGATACTATCGCAAAGTATGATGCTGATAATGTTGGTCTGCCAGTCTTTGTTATCCGCCACCCTAGCGAAGTACCACTTATTCCTGCCGATGCTTTTTGTGCGTTGAGTCGTCGTGTAAACTCCTGTTTGTCTAAGCTACGCTCTTTGTCTGAATGTGTGAGAACTCTCCTGCCTGGAACAATTGGATGTCCTCCGTCGTTAATGCAAGAGTGTTCTGTCTCTTCAAAACCGTCCTATGCAGTCATTCTAAAAAACTCACCTACTGACCTCAAAGATCCTATTGAGCGCAAAGAGACCCTTGATACCCTGGATGGTCATGACGGTATAGAAGTGTGAGATCCGATCCTGTCAAGAAAAGGTGGGTAGTCTATACCCGAGATAAAGCCTCAGCTGTCTCTCTCACCGCCGCTGCAACTAGTCAGCTAAATGTATCCTCTCATGTCCTTAATCAAAAAGTGTTTGGTATTGTGAGTAACATCCCTGTTCTTCTGCAAAAATCAGAGCTTATTAGTATGATTTCCGGTCTTGTTGATGCAACGAAAATTGGAAATTCCAGATCCTTCCACCTTGAATTTCTAGACGATGCTGCCTTAAATAAAGCTATAAATGAGGGTTTGCATTTGGGATACAAGCTTTTTAAAATTAGACCTTTCCAAAAGTTACCTCCTAGATGTTACCGTTGTCAATCACCGAACCACATTGTCGGAAATTGCCCACTCCCAACGACTAATCAAAAGTGTTCACGGTGCGCTGGTGGACATTGCAACACACGAGATAATCCTTGCACTGAAAGCCTGAATTGTGCCAACTGCGGGGGAAATCATGTTTCCTATAGTCTCAGATGCCCAGTGTTAAAAAAAGCTCTGAATAAGGATAAAAAATGATTGCTAGTGGCAATAGATTTCGCTTTGTTTCACTTAATTAAATAAAAAAAACAAGTTTTTTAAACTGAAAGTAAGGAGCGACATTAAAACTTAAAACGAACAGAAATTATTCCGTATATGAAAGGGGCTGTCCCCTCCTCAACGCCTCGCTCTTTACGCTAAAGTTGTTTATTGTTTTAAAAAATAAAGTTGTGAGACAGAGTCAAACTTTAGCGTAAAGAGCGAGGCGTTGAGGAGGGGACAGCCCCTTTCATATACGGAATAATTTCTGTTCGTTTTAAGTTTTAATGTCGCTCCTTACTTTCAGTTTAAAAAACTTGTTTTTTTTATTTAATTTCTGATCGTTTTTTAGTTAATGCAGCTTTTATTTGCATAAAAATTTTACTTTTCTTTTGCTAAATGGATGTCTTTACAAATTAACTTACGTAACTAACTTCTATATTCGTATATTTTTCTTCTGGCAAAAAAAACAAAGTTGCAGATTTTTGCAGATATGAGCTTGAAACCTATGTAATAGGGTTTTCTGATACGCTGAATCTGACGGTGTGATTTTCATCAAAATTCTTTCACTTGTAGGGGATGTTTCCCCCCTCTTTAAAAAATCGAGTAAACTTTCTCAGGCTCGTAGCCTTTGATGAGTAATACTAAACTTAATAAAATTTATATATTTAGGATCAGCATTATAAACACATTCTTTTGATACATTTATTGACATCAAAATTTCGTTTTTAAAAGTTTCGATTACTATTGAGCCGTATCGCTTGTTTTTTTATTGTTTTTTTTTTTTATTACGTATATGTTATTACTTATATGAAGGGGTTCTCCCCTTAGTCAATACCACGCTCTTTACGTTAAAAGTTAAAAAAAAATTTGATTCACAAACCCCTGAATCACAAAGGCCGTTTAATTAGAATAGATAGCTCTTTTGAAAGCACTAAAAAAAAACTGTAGCGTAAAGAGCGAGGTATTGACTTGGGGGAGAACCCCCTCACATACGTTATAATTTCTGTTCGTTTTAAGTTCTAATATTCCTTCTTACATTTCAGTTGAAAAAACTTGTTTTTTTTTTATTTAACTTCTGATGGTTTCTTAAATAATGCTTGGAAATCCGGCGCCCCCTTCATAGAAATGTCCCTTACCCCAAAGAAACATCCTCCACGGAAATATTCTCCAGAGTAATCCCCTCCTCTAGCCCCCCCTCCAGAAAAAATCCTTCCTGAAAATGGTTGTATACTTCCCAATAACCAATAAATAATGCTGGCAAGTCCGGCGCCCCCTTCATGGCATTTTCCCTTCCCCCATGAAAACTTCCTTCATGGAAAGATCCTTCCATATAGCCCCCAACCCTCTCCTTCCCCCACCTACCAGAAAAAATCTCCTCTGAAAAAGTCTGTATACTTCCCAATAACCAATACTATATGTTAACATTGAGTAAAGTTCATAACTTTCAGCCCTCCCCCTGGGGACTTTGGGGGATCAAGTCATCCTAAAAGACATTTTTATCATATTTTCGACCATGCTGAACAAAATGGCTATCTCAAAATTTTGATCGGGTGACTTTGGGAAAAAAATGAGCGTGGGAGGGGGCCTAGTTGCCCTCCATTTTTTTTGGTCACTTAAAAAGGGCACTAGAACTTTTAATTTCCGTTCCAATGAGCCCTCCCACGATATTCTAGGACCACTGGGTCGATACGATCACCCCTGGGGAAAAAAAAAAAAAAAAAAAAAACAAACAAATAAACACGCATCCGTGATCTTTCTTCTGGCAAAAAATGGAAAATTCCACATTTTTGTAGATAGGAGCTTGAAACCTCTACAATAGGGTTCTCTGATACGCTGAATATGATGGTGTGATTTTCATTAAGGTTCTATAACTTTTAGGGGGTCTTTCCCCCTTTTTTCGAAAATCAGCCAAATTTTCTCAGGCGCGTAACTTTTGATGGGTAGCACTAAACTTGATGAAAGTTATATATTTGAAATCAGCATTGAAATCTGATTCTTTTGATATATCTATTGGTATCAAAAACCCGTTTTCTAGAGTTTCGGTTACCATTGAGCCGGGTCGCTCCTTACTTACAGTTCGTTACCACGAACTGTTTGATATTAACTGAACCAAAGACAAAGATCTTCTTATTGACGAGCTTCTTGATTATGATATAGTTTTTCTACAGGAACATTTTCTAACTAAAGCCAATACAGATACTCTTAAACGGTCACCCACCCACCACACGTTTGTACGTGAAGCTAAAAAAAAACGCGCGGTCGACCCTCTGGGACCTTACAACTTTAGTTCGCCTCGCTAAGAAACCTGAGCTTATTTATTCTGATAATAATTTACTGGCAATAAAATGCAGTAATATGGTCCTCATCAACGTCTATATTACATGCAATCGCAAGAACATTTCTTCCCTATCTGTCTTCGCGGGTTCTTGCAATCGACTCAGGGCTCTTCTGCTAAGAGTGACCAATCAGGGAATAAATTGGATTGTGGCTGGTGATATTAATGCCAATCTTTTGTCCCAATCTGAAAGAAGTGACCTGTTTTTTGATGCTTTGCCTAGTGGGTATCAGTTAGTCAATAAAGATAAACAGTTTACCTACATTCCTAACCGTGATGGTTCTAGATGAAACCTAGATCATACTATAGTTTCAAGTGGATCACTCGTGATTCCTCCTGTCATTGTTTTGGATGATAAAATTGAGGATGATCACTTGCCTTTATCTTGCGAAATTTAGTCGTCTGCTCTACTGGCTTATAACCATTTTTCTTACCGTAATACATGGTTTTATAAGCCAAATTGGAAACGAGTAAAATCTGAAGTTTATTTGTATGTTCTTTGCTCGTTATTATCAAGCCTGAAAGTGCCTTTTCACCTTTTACAAACCTTTGTAAGGTCATCGACAGCTAAGATCGATTTAAATTTTTACTATTACCAGATTGTACATTGTTTGAAGGCAGCTGCTTCGGTTTCAGTTCCTGTTGAACGTGTTAGATTTGGCACCAGAAAACCATTATGGAATGTGTGCCCAGAAGTGAAAAAAGCTAACAACGCGCGAAGTTTTGGCTTCGCCTTTGGATTGCTTGTGATCGGTCCAAGTCTGGTGAAGTATTTAAAATTAAGCAAAATTCGAAACGTCAGTTTAGATCTTCTTTGCGTCAAGCCCGCCTGAATGGTTTGGATGGTCCCTCGGATCGGAAGTCTTGGTCCAATGTAATTATTAGCAGCAAGCGTGTGCCCGCTACCGTTTCTATTATCAAAATCAGTGATTTTGTTGCTCATTTTACTCGTGTTTTTTCTACATTTAATCATTCTATCCAGTCCATGTTTTCTTCCTTATTGCATAACACTGTCCCTCGAGTTCTTCGGCAAGTCGAAATATTGTCAATATCTAGTTGTGATATCTGTCGGGCTTTTAAGAGTGTTAAGAAATCAAGTGCTCCTGATATGGATGGTCTGTGTTACAATCACTTCACCATTAAGTGTCCATTATTGTTAACACACGTTCAGCTTCTATTCCAGATGTGTTTAGCCCAGGCCTTAGTTCTAGATAGTTTTCTTTCGGGAATTGTAACATCAGTTTTGAAAAAGGGAAAGGACGCAGATCAGTGTTCCAGTTATCGACCAATTACAGTGTCCTGCTTCATGAGCAAGCTGTTCGAGTATGCCGTATTGCCTGAAGTTTTGACTAAATGTGATTTTTCTGATTATCAAGTTGGGTTCAGAGCCGATTTTGGTTGTTCTCAAGCCCATCATATACTTGGTCAGTTGCTAGTCTCGGCAAAAATGCAAAAAAGGCCACTTTATTTTTGCTCGGTTGATATCTCGGGAGCTTTTGATAACGTTGTACATTCGCAAGCACTTCACTGCTTAGTTAAAGCAGGAGTTAATTCTTCCGTAGTAAAAGTTCTTCAATATTGGTATTCCAATTCGGTGGTTTGGTTAAAATGGATTTCTGATATATCCGAGCTTATTTCAGTAAAGAAAGGGGTCAGGCAAGGTGGTGTGCTGTCTCCATATATTTTTAAAACTGTGCTTGCGGACTGTTTGCGAATGCTGTCTCCTACTTTGTTTTTAGAAAATACTGCTGTTAGTCACATTGCCTATGCTGATGATGTTCTGCTAGTTAGTCATACTAGATCAGGCCTCACAAAAAATCTAAATGTTCTGATTAATGATTTGAGCATGATTGGGCTTTCTGTAAATGCTTCAAAACGCGAGTTTCTGTGTTTTAATATTTCTAAACCAGCTCCTCCTTTACATGTGAGTACAATGCTACACAAGTGTGTCTCAATGTTGAAATGGCTTGGGATTACTTTTTCTGATACGCTTTCGACTACATGCTCGTCTCTGGTTGCTAGTGCTCTGCAGTGTATTCGCTTCTCACATGGTAAAATCTCGCCTAATAGAGGGAGGTACAGCCGCCGAGGCTTATGTAAACTTTAACATATTTTTTTTTCTCCTACAATTTTTTTCTTTCCGGATTGCAGCCTTTAATGCGCAAAAAAGACCGTCTTCGGCTAAGGAGAGGCTATTTTAAATATTGTAAATTCCTGCTATATTTACCAAGCTGGTACAGAAATCACAAGATTATTTCTCATTTTGGACTTATTCACCCTCTAGTGCTGCTTGACAACATCGCTAAGGATCTGAGGATTAATACTCCAAGGAAGATGTGTGCCAGATATTGCGGGTTATAAATGAACTTACTTACTTACTTACTTAATTGAAGATAAAAGTCTTTTCAGTTTTTTTCCCTCCCAATGTCAATATGATGAATAAAATATCTGTAAATCAGTTTTTCATGTTCTTTGAGAAGTTTGAGAAATTAAAGAATTTTGAGATTGGTTTCAGGAGCTTGTTTGAATGAAAATCATTCGCGCATTGCTGCGATCTAAAACAAAAGGAAATTCAAAGATCCCCCTCCCCCCAAAAAATTCCCTAGTATAAAACTCACGCTTTTGGAAAACTCCCTCTCGCCTATAAGGGCGAGAATCTCCCCCAGAAAAATCCTCCCTCCCCCCGTATTAATAAACCTCGTGTTTTGAAAGTTAAAAGCATTTGTAAAATATTCTGCCAAAAATAACCAGCTCCCCCACGCGAAAAGTAGTCCCTTATAATTCCCCCAATTGGGCAATCAAGTCTATAAATAGAAAAATATGATAATGCATTGAATCTATAAATTGGAGCCTCGATTTTTCTCAAACGTCATGCTTTTTACAATAGAGTTCGTTTCTTCGATTCGATTTCAAGTTCGATTGAACAGTGTAGTAATACATAGAGGGCAGAAAGAACGACAGACGAACAGACATATATCCAATTATATATACATATATATGTCTATATATATATATATATATATATATATGTATATATATATATATATATATATATATATATATATATATATATATATATATATATATATATATATATATATATATATATATATATATATATATATATATATATATATATATATATACGAGTAGATAAGAGACTGTACAGAATTGTGGGTCGATCTAACTTTCTCAACTATATTAAGCAATATTTAAATAGTAAGGACACTTTTACAATGAAAAAATATAGCTTACCATACACTGATCTTTTGGCCAGCCAGGTGGGGCCAAACGAAAAGGGGCCATTCCATCCTCAAATGGGATAGGAAAATGGCCAAATAAAATTTTTAAAAGATGCGGGAATTTCACGGGAAGGAGCACAAAGAAAAGTCCTAAGTATAGTAGGGTGGAGGAGAACATGCGGTTGTGGGGGCATTATGATGCGATAATAAATTGGTGTTAGACTGTAATGATATACAAGCTTCGCATTAAATTATAATTATAACTGAATTATCCTTATAATTATAATGAACTGCTGTATTAAGCTGTAATGATATAATGAGCTTAGCATTAAATTATCATTATAATTACTTAATTGTAATTAAATTATAATGAACTTGGTATTAAGCTGTAATGAGAATTATATTATGGAATACGGCATTAACATTAAGTGTTGGAATAATATGGGATGTCACTATTAAAGTCATAATGTCACGATCAAATGATGTCACAATGAAAAATGTCATGAAATTACCTGGTGAACTAGTTCAGACTTGGTGGTATTTCTAACTGAAATGAGGAAGTCAAGCCACGTCCATGTAACATTATGGTACTCAATAGTTGGTATAAGCAGAGAGAATTCATGAATATCAATGATATTCTTCTCTTTCAATCCTTTATAAGAAACTTTGACAGGAACTTGTGGGATTTTTATATAAGTGAACACCATGTTTTGCTCAGCTCTCTGCTTCATTTTTTCGACATCAGACTCCATGGGGACATAAAAACTGGACCCTTTTTTCCCAGGTGTGGCATGGCTCTTAGAGCTAGAAGAGCCACTTTTTCCAGCAAGGTGAGAGGATGACCCAGATTTGCTTGTTTTCTGGCTAGAGCCCACTTCCTCGTCGTCAGCAGACCGACTCTTTTCCGGGAAGCAGAATAGCATCATTTTCATTAAAAACTGACGGGTAAGTGCTAGAAAAAAGCGGCCAAATTAGTTTTGAAACCAAATTCTGACTGGGGTTTGATATTGAGTAAACGTTCGGTTTTGGAACATTATCTTGGAATGAATATAATAAAAAGGAACTTTAATTTTTCTTGTTTGGATGTTATTTCTTATTTTTAATTCGTCTTAGCATTGGTTCTTTCAATTTACCGTTTTTTTACTTTACTATTATTTTTATTAAGTTAATGATTTAACTTAAAGCTTAAATTAACAATTATTTATTATTTCTTGTAATTTTTGTCAATTTCTGGGTTTTGAATCTAACTAAGTCAGATTTTTATTATAGCCCTTTTGTTTCTTTTTGGTAAGGTGCTGGATTAAATTGCGGTAACCGAACTACAGTTTTAATTAATTAAATTAATCGATTAATAAAATTAATTAGGAGGAATCTCTCTTTTTCAAGGCACATTTTCTTCTATTTGTTTTTCTTCTTTTATGTATGTTTTCTTCCTATTCTTATTCATATTTTTTCTTATTAAATTTTATTACTCTATTACTTTAACTTTAATTAATGTTACTTACTTTATTATTTTATTTATAAACGACAGTGCAAACTCTTTTCTTCAATATAAAAAATTAACTAGTGCTCAACTTATGTCACTTATTATTTATAAAACTGATAAAAATATGTAGGAAATATCTAAGACAGGATGATGAAAAAAAAACCTTTCCTGCAATTTATGCATAAGTCTGCGGCTTGAATTGGCTACGATGAACATCAGCCTTATAAGTGCGAAAGTAAAAAAAAAAAAAAAAAAAAAAACAGATAGGAAGAAAGGAAGAAGAAGGAAAAAAGAATTAAAGGGGTGTTTAACTTACCAGAGTTCTGAATGCGGGAGAATTATTTACTGGCATTCAAGAATGGAGTGCTTTTTTCTTCTTAAAAAAAATCTTCATTTTTTTTAAGAAGTATTACTGTAAGAATGAAAAGTCCTTTGTGCGCTATTATACAGAAAACTAAATGAGAAACTAAAAATGGACCAGTTTGGGACGCAATTCTCGATAAAACAAATGTCACATAGCATATTTTGAATTGCCATAGTCAACATTTTGCGCGACATAAGTTTTATATAAAGGAGGGAACGCTGAGGACCTAAGACATACTAAGGAGTTGAAGGTCATCAAAAAATTTTCTTTTTTCTATATTTTGGGAAATCTCACATTCACAGAAAATAAGTGGTACAACGTCAGTCTAAGAAACAAAATAGGATAAAAAGAAGAGAGAAAATTAAAAACTAAAAATAAAAGTAAAACGAAGCAATTAAAAAAATAATAAAGAAAAACACAAAGGTTTTATTACAAGCGCGTACACAGGATTTTTTTTTTTTTTTGGGGGGGGGGCAGCAATTAATACAAACAAACATTACATGTTATGAAAGTTATCTACATATTACATTAATAAAGCTAACATTAAGATTACCAACATAGAAACAAAACAAGCCACGAAAGTTGTCTAAAAATTCATCATTTTAAAGCTGAAACGAATTAAAGGACTTTGCCATTCACAGAGTTCTCAAGCTCCAAAGAAAATTGGAAACTCCACACATTTCTTTATCCATTTTGTAATTAATTATTAAGCATTTGGGGATTGGTATGAAACTTTTAAAAGATGTTTAAACTGTTAAGCCTTTGGATTAATTAAAGTTGGCGGGGCAAAGGCCACTAGAATCTTACTAGGGGGTAGTTTCAGGGGAACGTGCTTCTCTTCCCAGAATATTGGAAGTTGCGCTAATCAGATGGGCGAAAAATAACGACGAGGAAACCCAATTTTCGCAGGTACCCTATTCAAACATTAACGCTGTATCAGCCATTGGATTGGATATTTTCTAAAGATTTTGACATGCGAAGAGCTGTATTGCAGCTTACATTTACTGAGCACAAGAAGTTTAATGAATAAAATGAAGTTATTTTCTTAGGGCTACAAAAAGGCTAAAAACAGGCTACAAGTGTGAGAATTTAGATGCATTCCCAAAGTAAATGTATAAATACAACCTACTTAATAGACAGGGAGCTGCCAGCTTTTTAACTACTTAATCAGTGCAATGACATTCAAATGAATGTCATTTGACATTC
Organism: Artemia sinica; assembly: GCA_027921565.1. Lineage (NCBI taxonomy): Eukaryota > Metazoa > Arthropoda > Branchiopoda > Anostraca > Artemiidae > Artemia > Artemia sinica. The sequence continues at coordinate 43,492,102 of CM051267.1, forward strand.
TTTTTTGACAATTTTTTTTTCTTCATATCAATCTAAGCGTTAGAGAACGGTTTACAGGTTATTATTGATGACACACATACCATTCATGCATATGTTTGGAAACTAAGAGGTAAATAAAATTTTTTTTTTCTAATCTGTGCTGCAGCTTAGATTATTTGCGTACTTTTTCAAGATCAATTAGCTATGATCTACTTGATTTATTCATTTCTTAATTTTTCTCTTTCACTTTTTATTTACAAAAATTTGCATCAAAAGTGAAAACGAAATTACAATATATATATTGTAAGCCGCAACACCGATTGTAACATAGTTTTAAACGAGTGAATCGATTTACATAAGTATTATAACGGAAAAAATAAGGATAAAGATCCTCCTGAGCCATTGCTGGCACATACGATGTCAAAATAACCTTTCAGATGCCGGGTCTATTTTTTAAATCGAGAAGTAGCAAGCCTGTTTCCCAAACAGAACTGCTGTTTGCTGTTGCCCAAAAAGAGGTTGCTGTTGCCTGTTGCCAAACAGAGCATTAATCCTCTACTACCTCAGTGTAGTATTATGACTAAGAGTGCGCTAAAAAACTCAAGCTTACCAATTGTCATTGGTTCAATATTGATTTCAAAATGTTCCTTAATATGAATCCCTCCAACTGGGGCCCTATCACGAGAAAACACTCGGAGGGCTTTCTGTCGGTCGAAGGGCATTTTGCGATTCAAATCTGTTGGAAAAAGTACCTCCCTGTAGACTTGGTTTGGTAGGAGGTTGGTAACAGATATATAGCCCAATTCAATTGTGTGCTCTACGGAATCGTCACTTTTTGAATTATTTGTATACCTAAAATAAGAGAATCATATGAGTCTATGCTACAATTTGGGTCAGTTAGCATGACAGAGAGCGCCAAGAAAGATGAAAATAGACACACAATTTTCAAATATGTTATTTCTTTATTTTACTTTGAAATATAGACTAACGAAAGTTTACAAATACAGATAATGAAAAGAAAAAATTGAAACTGGGAAAAAATGTTTGTCGCACTTCAAATAGAGTAGGTTATCACACCAATTGCATTCTGGAAACGAGATTGACCACTTCGGACCAAAAACAACAATGCTGCAGTATAGGTAAGAGTGATTCGACAACATCTCGGACTATGGTACTATTTATGGCGATTTAGTCCGAAGTTAGTTTTGTCAATTACGATATTTATGGCGGTTTAGTCCGAAGTTGGTTGTGTCAATTACACTATCTATGACGATTTAGTCCGACGTTGGTTGTGTCAATTGCACTATTTATGGCGGTTTAGTCCAAGTTGGTTGTTTCAATTACACTATTTATGGCGATTTAGTCCGAAGTTGGTCGCGTCAATTACATCATTTATGGCAATTTAGTCCGAAGTTGGTTGAGTCAATTACACTATTTATGGCGATTTAGTCCGAAATTGGTTTTGTCAATTACGATATTTATGGCGATTTAGTCCGAAGTTGGTTGAGTCAATTACACTATTTATGGCGATTTAGTCCGAAATTGGTTTTGTCAATTACACTATTTATGGCGATTTAGTCCGAAGTTGGTTGTGTCAATTACACTATTTATGGCGATTTAGTCCAAAGCTGGTTGTGTCAATTATTGTCAGAACAAAAACTTAAATTTCCAAAAAGTGTTAGAGGTAAAAACAGGGCAATTTTTGTGGATAATAGAAGCTATAGTACTAAGGGGCCTTAACATTCATCTTTAATGTAAATGTTCTTAACATTCATCTTTTGGGCTGCTATATGAGTTTGAACAAGTATGAAAAAAATTTTTGTCCAAAAAGTAGTTGCTTGTCTTAGCAAATCTGGATAGTCCCAAAATATGCTTTCGTGTGTTGATAACAACTTTCTGAGTTTGATAGTGAAATCGTATCATCGCATATTATATACTAAAATTATAACAAATAATTGAAAATACTATAAAATTTAAATAAATAAACTTCTTTTATTTTATACCTTTTGAAATTTTATTAGACGCGCTTCACAAATGCAACTCGATTATTTTCCTTCCAGATATTAATAGTATCTTTGTTTGCTATTATTTCCTTTACCTTTCAATAGAAAAAAAGAACAAATCTTATGATGTGAAATTGAAATATTTTTGAGGTATAAAAATTGTCGGTAGTGAAAATAAGGTTTTCTCTTATTTTGTCTCACACAGGTGTAATGAATTGAATTGTATTCTGAATTGTATAAAGAGATCTTTGAGCTTCAAAAGAAATAAGGTTGCGGCTTAAAATACCTCGAAACGAATAAGAACAGCCACTTAGTTCGTAGAAAAGGTTGATTTTGGATAAAAGAATTAGCCTTAGGGTAAACTGTGAGGGTCAGGACCCTAATAAAGACAGATATACAGGTTGACCATGGATAGAAAATTATCCCAACAAAAAACGGGAGAAGAAATTCTCTGGACGATCCTAAGATACAATTTTCCCTCATTGGTGATAATTACCGCCCAAACTTAAACACAGTCAAACACGACCGAGCATGTTGTTTTAGATTTATAGATAAACACAAATTACTGAATAAATTCTAGCTCCTATTCCAATAACATAAACACCCGTAATTAAATTGCAAGATTTTGCCCAAGGCCGAGTCACCAAAAATAAAAAACGCGTTAAAAAAAACTGGGCAGTGAGAGAAAATTGTAATTTCTAGCTGATTCACGAATAGTAGCTAGTATATAAATAAGTCTTAAGAGTAAAATATACTTTTTGGATTTCTTAAAGCATGACATCACTTCATTTGGAGATTCTATTTTTCTTTGACTAAGAGACTCGTATGCCATCCCCCTTTTATGACTGCTTACAGCTTTAGAGTTCCTGGGAACTGCTTATTACCAATTTTTGTCTAATAATAATCCTGTTACTGAAAGATCCTGATGTAGAACTATATGAGCCCTTAAACAGCTCTCTATGATGTTCCGTACACTGCTTTTCGCCTTCTAGTAGTGTAGAAGGAGAGAAAAAAGAGGACACGCCAGTGCTACCGATGCAAAAAGTGAGTTTCCTTTTCGTTCAAGCCAGGGGACTGTTTTTCTTCTGAATATAGTTTTCGCCCATGGCGATTCCAAAGGTGCACTTTTTATTTCAATCCAAAGCCATTTTTGAGGAGTTTCAGGCTATTTTTCGAAATTCCACTTAAAAAAAATAATTAATTGACAGAAGTACGTCCTACTCCAATAACAAAAAAAATACAGTAAATAAATTGCATAATTTTGCTCAAGGCCGAGAGGCATTGATATGATTCAATACTAACCACAAGAACCCACTTAACTTGATTGGTATTGCACACCATCCAGTCACAGCATTGCCACCCTTATTTTTTGAAAAATAAGATAAGATATAATCATGACTAAGTACACACACAATAAAACACTATATTATTCCCCTAAAGGTTATTTGGCTTGTAAAAAGGGGGAAGACATAGGAGTCACTTAGTAAAAGAAAAAAATCACTTACTACTTAACAGAGAGAAGAAAAGGAAAAAAAGACAAGAAAAAATTTTATAACACAAACAGTAATTAGATTAGACTGATAAGATAAAATAAATATATTATATAGATTAAATAGACTCCAATGAATCCTATGCGAAAAAAAATAAAGAGGAAAAAAAGCTACTAAGAAATCAACATCTCTTTGACAATTTTTTGAACAGCCTGAAAGAGTGGCACCTTCGAGCTGATTAAGACATGTCGTATCAGCTCGAAGGTGCCACATACATACCATTATGCCATACATACCATGAGTCATATTATATGAAATACGACTTGTCTTTATGTGGAATATTCCATATAATACGACTATGTTTTCCTAGAATAACCATTAAAAGAGGACTTTGCCTGGCTTTCAACATTTTTCGCGAATAGCAGAGATCTTCCTCCCAAATTTCTTGCCGCCCAGATTGCAGCCCAACTCAATACCAAGTTGAACAGGAGGAGGGTGAGTGAGGAGGGTGAAGCCGAAGAGACGGAAGGAAGTGAGTTAACCGTCAATAAAATTGCGGTTGTAATCGATATTAATGATTTTCCACAACAAACCCGGTGGAAAGTTATACCCAGAGTAAGTTTCTTGTTTTTTTTCTAATTTAGAATTATTGGTACTGTTTATATGTTTTTACAGTCCAGTTTATTCATCCGTTTCGAATGTCAAGATTATTCTCTGATCAAATTGTAGCAATGCATTGTCGTCCAATCGCTGAGTATTGTAGATAGTACAATAGCGCCAACTTGTTTCTTTTCACTTTTTAAAAACAATTTTGAATGTTTTTACTTTTCTTTTTTTCTGAAGTCCTACGGTTAGAAAGTTTCAGTATGTTTTTCTTTTGTAATGAGAAAATTATAATGAGTGTAAGAAGAAAATTTTGGTATCACTTCACAGCTGAGACTCAACTTTATCTTCTTACCTCTGGTAGTTGCTTCCATCTGTTTTATATTGAAAAATAAGTTGAAAATAAGCCAGAAATATGCGTAAACACAGAAATTTTTCTATTTTTCAAGTAAAAAGTCTAAAAAAGGTTCTGGCATTATCCTAATTCCTGCTTCGTGAATTAATAGATCTGAAACTTATGAATTCAGATATAAGTATGTTACACTTTCGGTACAAGCTACAGCTAGTCGCAAAATTGGGTGTTTTAGAGGGAATATAAACCTTAAGACATGGTGCACTCATAATACTTCTTCTTTACAACGTAAGAGCCTTTGAATCTTTACAAGTTTAACAACGTTTACAACGTTCTTCTTTACAACGTTACAACGTAATTTACAGGATACGCAAACGGGTCTTTGAAGATTTGACAATAATAGGTTGAAAAGTTGCTGGAAATTTTGAAAATTCAAATTGATGCAGTCATGGTTGAAACTTGACTGAAACTTTATGCCAAGCAAATTTGACAATTCGATTGGGGCTGAGGAAAAATAGGACGCCCTTGAATATGGTAAGAAGAGGTTAAAAGAAAAGGTTGAAAGGAAAAATAAATTTTACAAGAAGATGAAGAATGAAGCTCCAAGTAGAGCTGGGTGGAGGAGGAACCTGTTCAGCTTTGCTGCAATGCAGTAATAGTAGCAGCAGTAAACTCTTTTGGAAAGTTTTAGCAATTGGTTTGGACATGTTTGCAGCCACCCTAGATCCATACAGTAAATGATTCATGGATAAGAATTGCTTTCTAAAAGTAAATAAAAAAAGAAAGCACGTATAGACTAAACATCAATCCAAAATTACGTACTACTAGATATGGACCATTCCAAAATTTTGGACTGTATCCAAATTTTGGACTGTACCCAAAATTACAGACTACTAGGAAAAGTTAAAACAAAATCAACTTACAGGAAGTTGCTAAGAACCAAATCGGCGATTCCCAGTTGCCCATCAGTTTCAGTAAGTCTCCATTGAGCATGCTTAAAACAAATTTCTTGAGTTCGAACAAGGCTTACGAAACCTCCAGATTGGCGGCTAACTCTTTTTTGATTGGCTGAGAGTTGTGCCTCCTGTACGCAAGATATCAACATGGCTAGTTCCTCATTGACGTTATTAACAATTTCTTTGCATTCTGATTCCTAGAAGCAAACAAAAACAATTAGTAAAACAAGAATGATCCCAAGCTTAGCTGGGGCAAAAGCGTAGAAAATAACAATCCCATTTACACCGACCATCCTAAGTAGTAAATTTATTTGTTTAATAGTAATATTAGGCTAAAACGCCCTTCCAATAACAGCACGAGGAATCACCATGCAACAGAGGTACAGAGTACTATCAAGCAACCTTTTTAAAATTAAAATAATTATACCATTTCCTTCGAAAATATTCAATTGCATATACTAGTTGTTTTTTTGTCACTGTTAGGGTTGCTCTGCTGCCCAATTCCTCTTTCATCCTAAGATTAGCACCAATAACAGTGATTTGCTTACCCCTTCCTTCATCGCTCTATTCAATATTTTGTGTAAATCTAAGCATGGAAAAAAAAACTACCACAGAAATTATAAAAGGTGTTGGAATAAAGACTTACAAAAGAAAACTGTAAAAACGCATCAAAAATTTATTTATATGAATTTTTATTACGTTTTTACGGATCAGACAAAATATTGGGAGGAGGTTCAAAACCAGTAGTTCCCCCTGGAAACAGCTTTGTAAAGAAGAAAAAATTCTATATCTAATTAAAAAATTCCACCAAATCTATTCTTATGACCAGCTCCATTTGACTAAAATATTTGAATAGTTCTAACCTTTTTCTCGAGGGCTTCAATTTCCTTGACCAGCTTCTCATCAGCCTGATTTTCTAACAGGGCCTTATTGACAAAAAAGGACTCTTTTTCGAGGCGTCTTAACTGGGACAGAAGAAGACTAAGTTGATTTTGCAACTGCTGAATTGGCTTTTTTTGATCTTCAATATTAGAAAGCTGCAACTGGAAACGCATCTTTTGTCGCTTCTCCATTAAGGCCTTTCTATGGGGCTCCACATATAGGATCAAATTATTGATGATGTCCAGAACCATTGCATACTATAAAATATTGAAGAATAAAAAATCATGAAGACAGTACAGAAAAGGGTGACATTTATTTATTTAAGGCAAGTCATTGCACCTTAGACGTGACCAGATACCGAAATAGTGCATCCACTCCGTATTATGACTAAAATTACTTAAAGCGATGATATTTCCAGCTGGTGAAAATGAAAATATAATGCAAATATTTCGACAGAGACCTCCGCTCAACCGTCCTCCGTACAAAAATAGAAAATAAACACACCGTAAAAACAATCACTAAAAGAAACAAAAAGAAACCGTAAAAAAGGAACGCTATCAATGCAGCGGTGAAAGGGTAACTGAATAAAATATCTGATATTTCAGACAATGGTAGAATCATGTTTCAGAAAAGGGCAATATTTGTGACATGGAAAATATCGACACTTTTCAACAGTATCACTCAACCAATATTGTACCGATGAGTTTAGATATTTATGGCATCGTATCAGATCTCAGTAGACAGTAGTATTTGTAGTCAGGAGTATTTGCTAAATTTAAAAATCATAAAGATTTTTTATCAAATAAAAAAATCATGAAGAGAGTAAAAAAAGTGTGACATAAATTTAATTAAAGCAAATCATTACATCTCAGACGTGATCGTGTCCCGGGAAAGTGCAACCACTTTGTATTATTTCTATAGTTGTTTGTGCATCAAAAGTATCGTTAATATTTGTGCATCGAATATCGATACTTTTCAAGAGTATAACTCAAACAACATGGTACCGATGAGTTTACATATTTGCGGCATTGTATAAAGTGTCATTAGTATTTGTAGCTAAGGTATTTACTAAATTTATTTGGCAAGTTTTGTTAATTTCAAAAGTGACTGAATAAATAGTCATGACGGGAGTTTTTAGGCTTTGAAATGACTTTGTCATTGTTCAATAGTGACATTGTGAAAGTGACTGAATAAATAGTCATGACGGGAGTTTTTAGGCTTTGACAATGACTTTGTCATTGTTCAATAGTGACATTGTGACAATGGTTCGACAGTGATATTGCATCTTGGACGTGACCGATTCTAGACGCGAGTGTGGTCACTTTGAAACGAGGCTAAAATCGGTTTTGCTGCAGTATTAGTAAAGATAAACGATCACGTTTCGGAAAAATGGTACAATTTACAGAATTTAGTCTAAATCAGTACTAAATTGTATGTCATAAGCAGTCGTTTAATTCGTTCAAAATATTGATGGTGAAAATAATATAAAAACCATTGATTAAATTGAATGGATAAAATTGAGTTAATTAAAAATTAAGTCTTAAATTAAAAACCATTAAATAAACAAATATATTAAATGTACAACTGTTATAATGGGCATTGGACGCTATAGCAGTGAGAAGTATATAAATCATTCTTCCATTCTTTTTCTTTGTTTGACTAAATATTGGAGAAAGCTGTATCCGGGAAACAATTGCTCTTCAGAGTTCAAGCTGATCATATTTGTACAACAAATGAGAGAAAAAAAAAAAAAATTAAAAATACGATACGTTGCCGATTTTTAATAGTCAGATGAAGACGAACCAATTGATTTGAACATATTTTTAAACAACAGGAAGAAAATTAGCAGCACAATATCTTTTGGTATAGGCCTAACATAAAATCGATATTAGAGATACAGAACACAAAAAGCAGAGAAAGGCTAAAATGCAAGAAAAGGCGGATAAATTGTTCAAATCAAACTTGTTAAATAAAGGTCTCAACTTTTTTTTTTTTTTGAAAATTAAAGCAAATACATTACAGCAGGGTTTACGTGGGAAAGCAAGGGGTATACATGCAAAGAAATAACAAAACAGGCAAATTATAGGAAACAATACAAGCATTTCGGAAGAAATAAATATATTCAGAGAGGTGGACACGGAACCGAATACCCCACTGCATACTCGCCAGTAGCAAGGTCATTTTCATTATTCTTAACTGAGTCATTTTCTTTTCCTGACAGTTTTCATCACACTTTCCTATTTTTATTTTTTGTCACTTAAGACAGACAGTAAACATCGATCCAAAATAGATTATTTTTCCCATACTATTATTAGAGCCTTACCGCTTATTTTCTTTTTTTTTATTTGAAAACTACATTTTTCTTAGTCTTCTTCGCTACAAACTTATGCCTCTGTCACAGCTGGTATTAGAAAATAACTTTGTTATTCAAGGATATTTATTCATATCCTTTAATGAATATCCTTCAAAGGATATTTATTATTCTAAGTTTCGTTCACGAAAGATTTCACTAATACATTTATACCAACAACAACATTTAGAACTAGATAGATGGAATTTTTACTTCAAACTCACGCTTGCAAATACTAAGCAGCATTTCCTGTCAAGGACAAGCAGAATTTTTATTGCAATTTATATGAAGTAAACAAGAATAAATGCCCAAAACAGGAAATTTGATAGGTAATAACATTAAATACAGAAAATTATACGATATAGTAAGGGAAAAGAGTGCAAGGGAGTGTATCCGTGTGGCAATACACATCAGATTTTTTGGAAAATGGGAGATCGGCGGGATAAGGTCGGTTTAGAGTGAAGAGATAAGCATAGGGGCATTGGGTCGGAGTAGTTATTTTTTTTTTTATTGATCCCGTTTGTTGTATTCTTTATGATCCATAGCCAAGGCCGTACCCAGAGAGGAGGGGGAGGTTAGGGGGGTTTGAACCCCCCCCCCCCCCCCCCGAAATGTTTGTCTGACTCGTAAAAACTTAACAAAAATTGATATGAACAAATTTTGTGTGCGTTTTTTGAGTTTATTTGTGTACCCCCCTTGAAACTTTTTTTGAGTAAAACCCCCTCCGAAAAAAAAATCCTGGGTACGGCCTTGTCCATAGCCCATGTGGCAATAATGTTAGAATGGATCAAATCATAACACAAAGAAGAACCTCTAAAATGACCAACTGTTAAGACTATCGTTAAAACAATTATAAAAAATAATATTGAAAACGAGTGATAAACTAGACAAAACTCAATGTCAAAAACCGGCCTGTATTTTTCAAATTTGTAAAACTATTAAACTTCGCATGGTGAATATGACTACCACCTAAAAAATACAGCCGTTTTCATATTGAAACACGCCATTTCTTTTCAGGGCCTTAAAATATGAAGTTGAAAGAAAATGACCCAAAAAATCTATGATTTATAAAAAGAAGGTCAGGTAAATTTCAGGTTTAGAAGAGAATTTGGAAAAATAATGAAGGAAGGAGGAAAAATAGGAGGTAAAAGGTTTTAAAAGATAGATAACCGACAAATTAAAAGCAAGAAATGATAATCTAAAAATTTTGATCTTTTGAATAAAGCCAAATTCAAAATAGTTTATAAAAGAGGGCTTTATCCCCCCCCCCCCCCATCGCTAGAAGACCACACAAAAATGCATAGTATTTTTCGATGGATAAAAGAACTTTTTTAGAAAAAAACCTTTCTTCCGAACTAGACTTTTCCCGAGAAACTTTTTCTAAGATTCCTCCCCCCTCCTATACAAAAATTTTTGTTAACATTTTTCTGAGAAAGCCAATGTTACCTGAAGGGAATTTGTGCAAATATTTATATCATGATGGGTGAGCGTCACCGAATTGACAGCCCTTTCTCTCTTGGTCCAAACATCACTAGGTCGTCTAATGAAGGAGAGGGGATGTAACAATCCCCCTCCTATACAAAATGTTTTGTGGACATTTTTCTAAGAAAGCCGATGTTACCTGAAGGGAATTTGTGCAAATATTTAAATCATGATGAGATCGACAGCCCTTTCTCTTTTTGTCCAAATATCGCTAAGGTCATCTAATGGAGGAGGGGGGATGTAACAATCCCCCTCCTATACAAAATGTTTTGTGGACATTTTTCTAAGAAAGCCGATGTTACCTGAAGGGAATTTGTGCAAATATTTAAATCATGATGAGATCGACAGCCCTTTCTCTTTTTGTCCAAATATCGCTAAGGTCATCTAATGGAGGACGGGGGATGTAACAATCCCCTTCCTATACAAAATGTTTTGTGAACATTTTTCTAAGAAAGCCGATGTTACCTGAAGGGAATTTGTGCAAATATTTAAATCATGATGAGATCCACAGCCCTTTCTCTTTTTTTCAAAATATCGCTAAGGTCAGCTAATGGAGGAGGGGGGATGTAACAATCCCCTTCCTATACAAAATGCTTTGTGAACATTTTTCTAAGAAAGCCGATGTTACCTGAAGGGAATTTGTGCAAATATTCAAATCATGATGAGTGAGCGTCAGTGAATCGACAGCCCTTTCTCTCTTGGTCCATATATCGCTAAGGTCATCTAATGGAGGAGGGGGGATGTAACAATCCTCTAGCATCGCCGGATCAAGATTATCATCACCATAACAAACATAGAAGATATCACATTTGCACCTGGAGACGATTCTTTGGAGCTAAAAAAAAACGACTATCAAAACAAATAGAGGTATATCACCGAAAAGAAAGACAGTAAATATAATATTAAATTTAAAATAATAGTTTACAGCATTTACAAAGTTAAAAATTATGTATAATAGCTCATATTTATAATATTTATTTCAAATGCCATTGAAGGACAGGTCAATGGGACCTGTCCCGGGAGAGTGTCCCGGGAGAGTGTTGTTAGTTTTCATCTTTCTTTAACCAATTGTACTGCTGTTTCTAAATTTTTTTCCTGATTCTGTCCTCTTTTTTTTTTTTTTTTTTTTTTTTTTTTTTTTTTTTTTTTTTTTTTTTTTTTTTTACTCCAAAATACGAATTTTCTGGGCTTGTGATAGTGAATTTGAAATAAACATCTTATGTTATCTTTCTTGGTTAAGTTCCTCTTAATGACATGTAAATGGAATATTAATCAAATTCTGAAAATTACTATTACTATCCGTTCCTTATTGGTGCAAATTTTCCAAATATATACTAACTTATATCTTTTTATGTAATACATTAGTGGAATTAAGTTATATGATTTAATTGAACACACAGTCTAAACACATGTTGTTATTATTTTTTGGTGAAGTTCCATAGTGAAAACAAAGGGGGATAAAACTGCAAGCATACATCACTTGTTTGTTTAGGTCTAGCTTTCTTATTTCTTACTTATTTATCTTTTAAAATTATTTTTTCTTTTATTTAATATTTTATTTCATCTTTTTAAAATTATTTTATCTTTTACCAATTTATCTCCTCCATTATGAACCATTTTGATTCTACCTTTTATGTGCAGCTGGTGGTCAGAAGCTACAAAGCAGCTAGATTAATTTGAAGGTTGTACAAATTTTTTATATGAGTGAAAGAAACTCAACAAAAGTAAGCAAATGGTGGACGGAGGAGTAACTACTCATACAATGTGTTTGAAGAGATTTCACTCAAATTCAATCAATGTCTCTGTATATTCAATTATATACACAGTTGTAGTGTGAGTATCTTATATAGATATACTTGTGTATATATGTGTGCAGACATGTGTATATCTATGTGTATATCTTGTATATCTTATAGTTAAACACAATTCTTATAGATTACACATAATTCTTATAGATATAAGTAGAAATAGTAAATACATAGTTAGTAAATACTAATACTAAAATGAATAGTAAATCGCTCACATTATTAAGTACAGTGAAAATCAAAGTTGATTTTTTGAATTGGTTAGGTGGAAACTGACACAACTACAAAAATCTTCAAGATTAGGAAAATCGGGAATTTGATTCTTAAAGTAAACGATCTTCACTTACAGTTATGCAGTTTCAGTAGTATTGGGTGAAACAATAGAAGCATTTATTAAAAAAAAAAAAAAAAAAAAAAAAAAAAAAAAAAAAAAAAAAAAAAAAAAAAAAAAAAAAAAAAAAGTGGGTAAATACTGATAAATCAGCAAAAAATAAGCTAAAACGCCTGAAACTAAACAGCTTACGAAGGTGGAGCTTTCGTTCCAGATTTTAGTTGTTTTTGCAAACCAACAGATTATGTTTGAAGTTTTCTGGACGAAAAGCGTTGTCAAATTTAACTAATTATTTTTGAATATTTATTTCTAAGGTTCAACGTGGCAACACTGACGAAAATATTGTAATGCCTTAAAAATTTCATTAATTTGGACAAACTAAAAGAAATATCTTAGAAGATCGCGGTTTTCAGGCATGTATAGTCCAAAGGTGGGCTCAAGAGGCAAAAATGGTTTAGTTGAAAATGCTGATTTTCATGTTCTTTGTACTTTAAAATGTTTTTTTTTTTGTATCTATGTACATCAAAATGTTTCTCACCATATTTCTTGCCTCTTATACTTTCTAGTGGTGAAGAAGTAAAAATTACACTAATTCTCGAGGTTATTCTTCAAGGCAAACACAATATTTTGAGAAGGGCCCAAAAGCCGAATTATGGCCCAGATAGGTGTTTTTTCAGATAACATCTCCACCATCCCTACTTGCTAAGTTTGAAAGATCCCTGGTTACACTTGAATTTTGTTTTTGAGTTTACTTATAAATTATTTTATGCAAACTAATAGCTTTGGCAACATGATTCTCAGCATTTGGCTGGATTCCAAGTCCAAATTTAAGAAGTCTATCAAGAGATTCGTCACCTTATCTAAAGTAAAAAGAAACACCCGATAATATTAAATAGAACTAAAAAACCAACATGTTCTGTTCTATTATTATTTACTTGATAATAATTCCATACAATATTTCAAGCCTTAAAAATAGAAATAAGAGGGGAGGTAGGAGCTTGAAAATAGCTTTCAAAACCTAGTTTGGTCTATAGATTAATTTTGAAAGTTACGTTCACTATTTAAAAAACTTGCAGTTTCAAAAGCCTTAGAATATAGGACATGACTCCAGCATGCATTCCATTTGGAATTTGTTCGTAAATCATCGATAACTGACAACTCATCAAATCATCAAGCCACATAAATCCGACGCTACCGCGCATACTCATCTTCCATCCTACCTTATTCTTAGCTTCACTCTTTCCTCCCTCCCATGAGGCCTACTTACTTTAAATATTGTCTTATTACCTCTTTCCGATCCATTCAAGAATGTCCGACCTTTCAACCTCCCTGAATGTCCAAAACACACGATTTGTGCTACCCACTATCCTTCATCCATTAACAATTACTTAGCAAGCTTAACCATTTTTCCACTATAGTCCAAGGAATTGGGATCAAATTGCACTTTATGTGCAGGTTACTGTTTGATATACTATCCTTCAAACGAGTGCGTGTGCGGCAGTTATTTAATCCCTCAATTTAATAAGCAGCTAAACAGTTCAAGCTGGTAACCGAGTTTTTGAAGAACAATTTTAGATTCAAGAGAATAATAATGGATCCCAAAAAGAACTAGAAATGCGACGTCAAGATAAAAATGATAATTTTACAATTCATTTTTATTAATAGAATATAATAATTTTTGTTACAAAACAAAATAACTTATAAAACATTCTTACAGTACTGTACATAAAGTGGTATAAAGAAAGCTATATTACAAAAGTTCGACCACCCCAAAAAGACGTACAGATAAATTTGTGAGGGCCGAAGGCATGAGTTGTCGGACTTAGCCATTGGAAGGGGATCTCCTCAGGCATTTGCAAAGGTCGAAGGCCCAATCACCAGCCTAAAGAAGAAAATGTAACTTATGATAACAAACATGCGAGATCTGGGCCAGCACTGCCGACCATAGCGAGCGGAGGGAAACTAAGTTTGATAAAATCCATATTTTTAGTGTCTTGTTTTCTTTTTATCTTAAGATTTTTCAGAGGTGATAGGATATTAAATTCTTCACTCCTCTTTTAACGCTATTTTTATTATAACTGTCTTGATCGTTAATCAAAACTCTTACTTGGATTGGGGTATTATCCGGGTCGTTTGAAGGTCCTACAGTTTCACTCACAACTCCACCGACAGACTGTCCTGATCCTACCATGTCTAGTATGTGCGATACCTCTTTTTCACCAATATGTTCAACACCAAGCCACATAATTGCTGGAAGCCAAATCAAAATTAATTCCTATTTGGACAAGACTAAGTGTGACTACAATACGAATTATAGTACATGGTGACGCCAAACTAGGTTATTTATATATAGATGACGTCTTAAAAATAGACCAAGTATAGCCAATACCAAAATTTTTTAATTTTATTCACCAAATTTTTATTAGCCAGCGTTCAAAAGAAAAAATATATTTATGCATCAAAACAGATTTTGAGTTGAACTTAACGTAAGTATACCATTTCTTATATACATGACATATCTTGTGTATAGCTGGTTTGTGTAATAGACCTTTAAGATAAGAACATTCTTTACTCAAATTTCTTATATTTTTATGTCAAATTCAAGATATTTTTTGCTTTGGATAAGCAAAAGCACAGAAAAGGCCAGGTGAACAAACGCAGAAAGCCGCAATTCTGGCTTCCCTAAGGTGCTTGAACCGTGCTCAGGTAGTTATTTAGGTGTACCTCTGTACTATCACCCTTGATTTCAACTGTTCTTGTTGGATATCTGGTTGCAATTTTATCAGCTCTTCTATTGTAAAGCGATGCTATTGAAAAAAAAGGGAGAGGGGGAAGTATTTTTTTAGTCTTTTGAAGATACTAAAACTTGCTTTAAAAATCAAAAAGGGGGGGATTTTTTTTTAAATGAAATAAGATATCTCACAATTTAGGAAGCAAATGTCCCTACACCTTCACCCCAATTCGCACCCCTGGTGTTGCAATGAGATTTCCACAAAGATCTGTGTATGCTCTCACATCAATAGACCAACATCATCCCTAGGTAAGTGTTAAGATTAAAATGGAATTCATGCACTTCCATTGCTTCCAAGCATCAACAATGATAATTTTCTTAAAAATAAAAGTTTACACTTTGCAGCAAGTAATGCCAAGAGCTTTCATTTTACATTAAAAAAAGATAGCGTTTCTATCTTTAAATTAATAAATTATTAATAATTATTAATTAATAAATAATTAATATCTTATTTATTAAACTTTGTCTCCCCTAAGTTAAAAAATAGAATTTATGTAACCATTGATTATAGTAGGGAAAAGGAACTAATATCAATTAAAGTTTGTAGTGGTGGTGAAATGTTCGATTCAGAATATAAATAAATAAATAGATGGTGTTTTGAAAAGTAGCCCAGGCAAAGCCTATTCCACAGGTCACATACTATTTCATTAATTTTTTAATGTACACGTAACTACCCAAATACATTTTCAGTATTTGGGTAGTTAGTAGTAATTCAGTAGCCACTCCGATATCTTGTCCTTGAGTTTCTGTAGGTATAGTCACTCTGGATAATACTTAGTGGAACCTCAAAAAATGGTGCAAAATATGGGGATACAGACTCACCACTAACAACAGCTGCCCAGCTGTTGCGAGCAGTGCCCTTTGTCATAAGCAATCGAGGAGCAACCCTCGCTCTTTATACTAAAGTTTGTCTTTTTGTCACAATTATTTAAGAAACACTGCTCAAACACAAGGGCTGTTGAATTTGAATGAAAACTAATCCTGAAAAACTTAAAGACTTTAGCATAAAGAGCAAAGGTTGAGGAAGGGACAGCCCTGTTCACATACGGAATAATTTCTGGTTTTTTCTTCTAATTTATCAGCAACAGAACCACTTAAAAAAAATCATAACGTGATAAAAAGTTTGCCAAATAGGACCACCACTGCCTCAACTCTCTAAAAGGACAGTAGGATTTGCTTTTTAATGGAAAAAATATTTCTTACGAACAGTATGTTTTCTATTTTTAAAAATATGAAAAAAACAACAACAAAGAACAAAAATTAAACAAGAACACCATAACGCTAGAATCAGAACTCAACATGCACATAATAGGGCAATTCTATTTAAAAAGGTCTGTGATCGTTCCTGATTACGTGATGTTGTTTTGTGGTTGATAATATTAGACACATTATTATGAGTTGTCAAAAAAGCATGAAAGAGAATGGGATTATTTTCTATATTTTTAATCGTAAAAGAATTATAATTGAATTAGTTTTCAATTGTAAATGGAAAGGCAGTATGCAGTAGTAGTACTAGCAATTTATCAGAGGCAACGGAATGTACATAACCACAATACTAGTGGTACGAATGATTATTATACTTCACCTGTTGTGTCTGCCAAGTCTAAGTTTTCTTTTATTATGAAGGGTATAAAGTTATGGAATAACTGGGCAAATGAAACGAAGAAAATAGAAAATTGAAAGAAAAATTATTAAGTAAGTATGAATTTCAGTTTTGTTTATTTGGAGGAGATTTGATTTGAATCGATTTATATCAAGTTGTAATAGTGTGTTGGTTGTTGACCCACACTCCAGAGTATGGACATGATATGTAGTTGCTGCACCGTAGTATTAATATTACTTTACATATTTTATATTTTTTCTTTTCTTTTTTTCTCTGTTTTTTTTTCTTTTTATTTTTCTTATTATAGTAAATTTAAATGATGTTATATATATATGTGTTTTTACCTGATTCACCCACGTCAATCGTTTGGTTTTGGGTGAATTTTGATTTTTGTAAGTAAATTGTTGTTAAGGTTAAGTAAATACATCATATCATATTATAAAGGAAATTTAAAGGAAATTTCCTTTAAAGGAAATTTAAGGAACAGGAAAATTTAATGAGTGAAGGTTCCCTCTTTATTTAAAGAGAAAAAATCATAAAGGGAATAAATAACGAGCTTTTTTCTTTATTTAAAAAGGAAAATCTCAAGAAGAAAAATTTTAGGAAAAAAATCTAAAAAAGAAAAAATTAACGAGGCAAAATGATAAGAAAATAAAGTGTGAAACTCAAATCTTGGTATATATTACAGAGTATTTAGGTTGTCTGAATTGCCCAAAAGTATTCTACAGCACATTAAGTAAGTGTTCTTACTTTTGAGGCAACCACCAGTAAAAAGTGGCGGGTACAAAAGGCAATCCGCCTCAAAGCGGTCTCAAGAACAACAACACCAATAACATCCACAAAGTCCTATTGTAACCAACGTTTCAGAAGTGTAAAAAATAAAGTTAGAAGCAAAATCAGCGAAGGAAAATAAACAGGAAAATAAATCAGTGTAGGAAAATAAATAGGAAAATCAGCAAAATCAGGAAGCGAAAACCTGTCGAAATTCAGTAAAATTCAACAAGAGTAAGTGAATTATTTGTCATCAGTAAGATCATTGCTTGTCTAAATGTCTTGTTAAATATGTTTACTTTAGCCTAGCCTTCGGTTTTTACATATGAAAATTCAAAATATTTTATAATTTTCTCTTTCTTTTTGGAGACCAGAGACCAGCATCAACTTTAAATGTAAATCGAAATTTGTGTTTTTTTATTATTATTAACGATGGGTCACAAAAAACATAGCAGTTAAAATTCTATACAACACTAACAAAACAAAATAAACATTGCCACATTACATTTACAATAAATCCCAACACAAATTAGTATATTTGGGACGACCCAAAAAATGTATAATAGATAACTTTTAAAATAAATTCCCATTATATCTAAGATACCCTAGGGATTACATATCAAAGGTACTTACTTTCCAAATCATCCTTACTGCCTGCACTAACAGTGGCATAATACTGCAAACCTTCTAGATTGCAAATCCACGATGTTTTACTCACCAGTGTCTGATCCTTCCAAACTGGCTCATGAACTCTGTTTAAAAGTTGGGCTATGGCGGCACTTAAGATCAGATAGCCTTTGGTTTCACAACCTTTGAGCAAAACTTGACTGTTGACGAATTCAACTGAAAAGTAAAATGAGGACAAGGTAAGTGAAATAACATAAATGTAACCACAGTGAAGTGATATGAGTGTGAGTAAAGAGAAGCAGTACGAGTAGGAACAAAGGGAAGTAATGTCAGTTTATCCAAGTGAAATAATATGAGTGTCAGCAAAGATAAATAGTATGAGTGAAAAAAAGAGAGCAATACGGTTATTAGAAAATAGAATAAAAACGAGTGTATACAAAGTGAAATAATATGAGTGAAAGCAAAGTCGAATAATATTAATGTGAGCGAAATGAAGTAATATTGGTCTGAGCAAGATGGCGCACAAGAGTTTTATTGCTTGGCTTGAACTTTTAGTTTGATAAATATTTTAAAAAAGACACGAAATTAATCTGCAAAGAGAGTTGTCTCACGGCAGCAGTGAGCCAAATAATACAAATAAATCTCAAACTGATGTTTCAAAAACAAATGGGCACATCCCAAACTTGCGCATGTCACAATTCTTTGAAAATAAGTTAAAAAGTGAGAAAGGTCCCTCAAGTGGATAACTGTTCACTAGTCGTATTTCCAGAGGCCCATTTACTTAATAAAAGGCGCTGAAGACCAGACATGATTGGCACAACAAATATTTCAGTACCCCTATTTTAGAGTTTTGAGTTAACATTCACCTTAGCTCAAGACCGGCTCAAATATTTTTATAAATAACTAGAAACTGTTTATAAAAAAGAGAAGACTTGATGAGTTTTCAGACATAAAAAATAGTTTACTGAAATAATGGATGCATGTCGCTGCTATTTACCCATTCCGATGGAAGCCTAAAAATAGACAAAAGTACAAAAATATTTTAATGCATGGAAAAATTTACTTAAAAAAAAGAAAGAAAAAAACGAGAAAGTGTTGGCATCCATACAAAAATAACCTGCAGGGAGATAAAACCATCTGCAGATAGACTTGGCTCATGTATGCAGTGAATATTATAAATAATAAAACCACAAATGACGAAAAAAAACTGTGCTAGAAAACATTGTAAGTTTCATAGTAGACCCCGGCGCCGCGCCGGCGGATCGACCGAACGCCGCCGACAAGAGGTCCGGTCGAACGCCGCCGAAGTGTCGTAACGCCGCCGGCACGCCGCCGCCGACAGAGGCGGCGGTGTTCGGTCGACTTTAAATTAATTTTGCAGCAATTCTTTATTGTGTCAACCGCAAAGTCGGAGCTTTTTCTTCTCGTGTGGTTTAGTATTTCGATTTTCCTGATTAGAAATCAAGCAGGGCTTGCACTATCCCCAAATTTTCGGGTATTTCCCCGAAAATCTATCCGTCACTCCGAAAAAAAATTTGGTTCCCCGAATCCCCGAAAATCACGCAATCACGGTGCCACCCCAAGCGATTTATCACCAGTGACTTTCCCTGCCAAATATTACTTTGCATACCATAATTCTTCACTACTCTCTTGTTCATTAATTTTCGTCTCTTTTGTTACTTTGCATAAAAACCAGACAGATGCAACATGCAATTGTAAATATTGCAATATACACAGTTCTTCATATGCTGACAAAAAACAGTATCGTCTTTATGAAATGAGTTTAAATCATTTCGAATGTAGTTTCCCAATCGCTATTTCTAACATCGTTCGTAGTCAAGAATTTTATTTTCAAGTTGAATAGAATTATAGAACGAATTTACTACTATACAGCTTCAGCCTTCAGTTGGATTTGAAATTGAAAGCCGACAGATTATTTCTACAGCTGAATTGTAAGTTTGCAGATTTTTTTTTTTTTTTTTTTTTTTGCTGTTTTTAGATGAGATTTTCTTAATGTTTAATACTCAATTGTTGAACGCCTGAATGTTTAATACTCAATTGTTCGGAAGCTACCCCAAAAATATGACTCATCAATAAATTGTAAATTATTGCCTATGGGGGGAGGGGGATAGGGGGGTTATCATTTTTAAGTGATAATATTTTTTTTTTATTGAAAGCAGGGATGCCAAAAGGATAATTATTTTTTTCATTTAAAGTGGAGACAGAAGAAAATGATATCAAATTCCCTGGGAAACGATTGAAATATTTTGATAGACGCAAAGCTCCCCATTAATACTTCTTCATTGTCTTGTGTATTTTGCGATTTTTCATAGGCTACTGGCCTAATTTGGCTTTTGTGTGTGCTCCCTTTTAATTAGATTCTTTGGATCTTATTGAATGCCACGGCGAATCTATGACTCAGTTTTCCAATGATTTGAGGTATATCTGAATAATTTCGACATTTTTGTTGTTGTCTTTTTACCCCTTTACTCATACCCTAAATTTTTTTCAAGGAACATTAAGCTGTTTAACGTTATTTTGCGTGTTTGTTTGAACCATATAGCGACCTAGTTATTTATTTAGTAGCTTATTTTTCTAATGAAAGCTGAGACGGTATCCTATTAAGGTGGTATCCAGAGGGGGAGGGGGGTAAGGGGTATTACATTTAAATGATAATATCTCGAATTTTTTTATTGAAAGCAAAAATCCCAAAAAGTTATTTTTTTTTAATTTAAAGCAGAGACGGCATTTTATCAAGGTGGTATCCAGAGGGGGGGGGGTAGTGAGCTATCATATTTAAATGATAATACCTCGATTTTTTTTCGAAGGCAGGGGTGCCAATAAGTTAATTATTTTTTTTAATTTAAAGCAGAGACGGTGTCCTATCAAGCTATTACATTTAAGTGATAGTACCTTGATTTTTTTTATTGAAAGCAGGGATGCCAAAAAGTTGAAAAGTTGACAAAAATTAACAAGATTTTCGTGAGTTATACTTGATACAGCACTTGCATGGTTTTATCGTCCAAAGGGAAAGGGAAATATGCGTCCAACCCGTTTTTTTTCCTTATTGATGAAACGGGTTTAATTTGAAAACATTCATTCATAAGTACCAGGCAGATTCACACTAAAACAAATTGGTGTGGCCAAAGCGATATCGACATCCCCACCTAACGTTGCGCTCGAGTGACAATGGCGCCCTTGGTCCAGTTCCCAAGTTACATTAAAAGGCCAGGTCATAATAAAAGTTTTTAATTTGGGAGGTTCAAGGAGGAGTCT
Source organism: Artemia sinica (assembly GCA_027921565.1). Taxonomy (NCBI): domain Eukaryota; kingdom Metazoa; phylum Arthropoda; class Branchiopoda; order Anostraca; family Artemiidae; genus Artemia; species Artemia sinica. The sequence goes on from CM051267.1 coordinate 43,513,403, forward strand.
TTGACAGTCTTATGACCTAAGGGTACTAGATGTTGCAACGTTCTTACGTATCTACAGTGGTTTAAAAAATTCGATCGCCCCACAAATGATTACAAAAATTTGCACAAATATAACAAATGTAACATTTGGAATATTATAACACTTTTTTCAAAGCTTTGAAGAAAAGCAAAAAAGGCTAAATACCCCTAACTACGCTTGAAAGCTATTTTCAAAAGAAACTCTTTGGAGATTTCCATGGAAATGACCATAGCAGAAGCTTTGAGCCTGGGTGGGAATCTAAAAGGAGTCTTTGAGTATTTTGACCACAGGTGACTTATTGTTGCGACTTTCTTAAATTTGGTAATTTTTGTGAGCATTTGGAAATCAAAGCTTAAACTCAATAACTGATACTAAGTGTCTTAACATTTTGCTTGGATTAAAAGTGACGAACTAGGATGAAAATCTCAACATCTTCCTGGAGCTACTTCAGTCTGCATATTATTTAATTTAATTACATTTAAAACGGATGACCTTTTCATTTTTTACCAGAAAATAGCTGGCATTAAATTTTTCTTCATACCGAATAAACCATTAAGTGCTTTTTGTTTCATTGTAATTGAAGTGTTCTCATGTGAAGTGTTCATGATGTATTTTTCAATTTGATATATTTACTTCTTTTAGATGCAGTTTATAATTTGACTGATATTAGGTATTTATCAATTTATAATTTGGAATGAATCCCCAAAAGAAAAAAAACGAATAATATCCAAAAGAGCAACCAAAAGCAATAAAAAAACAGCAGTTCAGGCTTAGCCTACATGACATATATTCTATAAAGAAGCCAAAAAACTTTAAAATGCATTTTTTAAATTGTAATTAAAAACCAGTTTTTAATACAAGAAGTCGTCTTTTTAAGAATCCAAAAGAGCAAAAAAAATAATCAATATCAAAGTCGCCCATTTCAACTGCTTTAAAGTGACAAAACAGATATAGGCAAAGGGCATTATGAAAAAATTAAGCTTCTAAGTTCAAAGTTATATTCAAAGTTTTTACCCAGATAACTGACGAATTTTGTGATACGGTACTTGAAGTTGTATATGCAGTAACGCTCGATGAAAAAAACTACTAATTTTGATAATTATTTATGTTAAGAATACATAACTAATAGATACTTCAACTACTCGTATTATGCAAGGGTTCTGAAACGACACAGTCATTTCGTTTCTACCACATTTCTACTTCTCTTGATGAATAACGAAGAAGACCAGTTTCCAGCCAGCGATTTGTGAATTTTTGAACTCATGAATAGGCTCGAATCTGTTGTAAATTTAAGCTGTGATTTGAGAAAGACTGATGAAAACATTAATGTTTGCGGTCAATATTGATCACGCCGGCGGCACGCCGCCGACATCTTACCGGCGGCGCACCTCCGACATCTTACCGGCGGCGCGGCGTGCTGTTTTTGGCTCCGCTGCCACCGGTCTTCCCTCATCGGCGCGGCACCGGGGTCTATTTCATAGCACCTTCAAAATAATCCGAAAATTGAGTTGGATATTGGAAAGAACTAACTTAGTTCATTTCTTTGCTTTGGATTATAATTTCGTCACCTTCGAGCCCTAAAGAGCTTAGGACTGTCGTTTTTACTTTACTCACTTCACTGTGTACTATCTTATTTTCCATTGAAGATTTTACCTTCTCTCCTTTATCCTCTTTCCCCAGTCTACTCTCTTTGCCCTCTTTAATCTCTCTACTTTCCTTTCTTTCGCTTTGAGTGCTCTTTTTTTTAGGGGGGTTTTCTCTTTTTATTATTTCTTTACTATACAAATTCGTGTAACTCTCACTTTGCATTCAAGTCTTTATCTTATCACAGGCATAAAAAAATTCTTTATATTATTGTTCATAACAATATTTCTCTAAATAGCGCAGACAAATAATGCGACCCAAAATATCTACCTAGCACACAGAAAAAATATACAAATGAAAAGTAGAAATGAAAAAGAGAAATAAAACAAAGAGAATAAACAAAAACCAAATATCAAACAGCCACAGAAAAACAAACAATTAACACAAAAAAGAAGAAATAAAACAGGGAGAATATATAGCAGCCGGACGGTACAAGAGCAAACTAAGTATTTCAAAATTAAATTTGTTAGGATTTCTACGTCACATATCAAGCGGCAGGAGCCTTAAGTCAAGTGAGTCAACTTATCGATTGGTGACATCCTAGAAGAAATAATAAAAAGAAGAATAAACATTACAAACATAGAAACAAAAATTGAAAACCATTTGTCTATTTGCCAATCTATGAATTTAACGATCTTAGAAGCATCGGTTCCAGCAGTCCTGTATACCAATCCCCCCTGAAAATACTTTTCATTTCTACTTGGATTGAAAACTAACAGCTCGACAACCTTAACTAATGCCGAACCTAAAATGAACATAAAATGTATACTACAACAGAATAAATGAAACCTAAAACAAGAAGAACTAACAATAGACAATGAAGCCAAATACCAAATAGCCAAAAAACTGTGGTGTTCTCAATCCTCAATTATACCCCCCCCCCACCAACGGTTTGAGCGTCGTTCGTACTTTACTCATTGCTAAATATGTATTTATTTATATATTTTTTCTAATTTAATGCAGCACGAATTTCCAAAAATTATTTTTATCCCTTTAGCATCTTTGTCCCAATTAATTTAATGCAATTAGTCTAAATCAATAAGTCATTTAATGCAATAAGTAATTTCAGAAATTGCGTACACCAGATAGTGCAAAGTGGGCGCTCCCTTGGTTCATCATGAGTACCCAGAAATAGCTTCTGACAGAGGAAGGAAGGGAGGGGGCTAAGACTCCAAGTTTTTGGGAAGAGGGGGACACGGTTCCATTGTAACTGAACCACCGTGTAACTGAACCCCAAGCAACTGAACCCCTGTAACTGAACCACCGTGCAACTGAACCACCATACAACTGAACCACCGTGCAATTCAACCACCGTGCAACTGAACCCCCGTGCAACTGAACCCTCGTGCTACTAAACCCTCATGCAACTGAACCCCCTTTAACTGAACCCTCGTGCAACTCAACCCCCGTGCAACTCAACTCCATCTAACTAAACCCCTGTGTAACTGAACCACCATGTAACTGAACCCCCGTGCAAGTGAGTCACCGTACAACTGAACCACCATGCAACTGAACCACCGTGCAACTGAACCACCATACAACTGAACCACCGTGCAACTGAACCACCATGCAACTGAACCACCGTGCAACTGAATCCTCGTGCAACTCAACCACCGTACTTACATTGGGTAAAACACAAGTTAGAATCTTTACATATTCAACCTTGTTGGAATTGTTTGCTTTTTTAAGTCTTTATATAAATTACTGTCAAGATGATTTATAAAAATGCTCTGTTGTTGTCACAAAAAACAAAGAAAATCGGACGTCATAAACTTTTAAATCCAGATTTATTTCTCTTTTTTACGTCTGTTAATTGGGGCTCCCTTCACCCTGTCACTTTCTGCGGGTCTAAGCGTTTACCCCCCTCCCCCGCGGAAAATTTCCCCTCCTCCATCCACGGAAACCTCATCACAAGGAAAATACCCCCCTCGCGGAAATTATGGTTTTCAAAATTTAAAAATATTCTTTGAGTCGTGTTATTTTTTAGTTTAATTGAGAAGTTCCAAGGGAAGTGGAAAAGAGGAATTTATGTGTAAATCTTGCCCCCCCCTCCGTGCAAATAATTTCTTCTCATGAAAGATCCTCCAGAAAACCCCCACACAAAAGATTTCCGTGTGTTTACCAATGACAAATACTATCTGTAAGCAATAGACAAACAAAAAAAAAAAACTTAAAAAGGAACTGAAACTTCTGCAATGGGGTTATCTGACTGTTTTGTAGCTAGGAAGAGATGGAGATATCTCAAAGGGTGCTTTTTGATGCCAAAACAGCTCAGCTCTCATTGAGCCTTCAAATAAATACAGAATTAGCTCTAAGGGAGAGACGACAGGAGGATGGAGGTAGAAATTGTTTGACAATCCCCAGGCATTTCTAGTCTTTTTTTATAAGCCGAAAGTGATTGGAGACTAACCAATCGCAAGAGATATTTTTTTTTGTGGGGGGGGGGGGGAGATTTTCCAGTGGTAGGTATTTTCTGGGAGGGGGGTATTTTCCGTGAGGTGTTATTTTCCGCGGGGTATTTTTCTTATGGGAAGATTTTTTGCGAGGGGGGGAGGGGGTAAACGGCGGCTCTCACCGTCTACATACTGTAATTTTTTTACCACTTTGCTTATTTTGTTGTTTTCATTTTGTGGTATTTCCTACGCTCGTAGTTGTTCATCGTTTGGTTTGAAAAAGGTTAATTACCTGCTTCGGTGCAGTGGTTCAGTTGCACGATTGTTCAGTTACACGAGGGTTCAGTTGCACGGTGGTTCAGTTGTACGGTGGTTCAGTTACACGGGGTTAAGTTACACGGGGGTTTAGTTACATGGGGGTTTAGTTACATGGGGGTTCAGTTAAATGGGGTTGAGTTGCAGGGGGGTTTAGTTACACAAGGGTTTAGTTAAATGGGGTTCAGTTGCCCGGTGGTTCAGTTACACGAGGGTTCAGTTGCACGGGGGTACGGTTATACGGGGGTTCATTTACACGGTGGTTCAGTTACAGGGGTTCAGTTGCTTGTGGTTCAGTTACACGCACACCGGGGGAGACTAAATACTAAAAACTAAGTACCGGAACCAAACAACTAGCAAAACAAAGAAGAAAAAAAAAACGAAGAGAAAATCTAGTAGCTAGACAGTACCAGAGCAAACTGAATATTCAACAACCACAGAAAAGAAACAACTAACATAAATGAAGAACAAATAAAAGAGAAAATTTAACAGTATGACGGTACAAGAGCACACTAAGCATTAAATAACCAGAAAAAAAAGAAGCTACAAACAAAGAAATAAAACTGAGAGAAAGTTAAGCAGGCGGGTGGCACCAGAGCAAACTAAATATTAAGCAACAACAAAAAAGCGAACAACTAACACACAAGAAGAAAAGAAACAAATCAAAAGAAAACTTAACAGTCTGACGGCGCAAGAGGATACTAAGCACCAAAAATAAAAGCAAAAAAAAGAAAACAAAGAAAGCAAAAAGAGAGAAAGTTAAGCAGTCAGCTGGTACCAGAGCCAACTAAGCAGCAGCAACCAAAGAAAAGCCAACAACTAACGCAGGAGAGAAACAAACACATAAGATAAAAAACAAAATTAACAGTTAGACAAGAGAAGAAGAAACTAAGTATTAAATAACCACAGGCAATTTAAAAAAGATATATCAAGTATTAACGCCAGTAAACTTAAACAATTAATTAGCAATGCTGAAAGACTGATTAGTATAGTGTTAAGGTTTGAGTATAAAAGGTATCTGAAATCAGTGAAAGGTATCTTAAATTAACGAGAACAAAGAATATTCAGAGCTGGAGAATGAAAATTTAAAGGCTAGACGATTACAAAAATAAGAAAAACAGCTGTTAATAAGAATATTCCATTTATAAAATTAAGAATTTTAACTTTAGAATTTTATTTCTTAGTTAAAATAGAACTATGCCAAAAACAATTTCATTTTCCCTTTTATCCAGAATTTAAAAAAGGTTTTATATATTTTTTTCTTACGTATTTTATTCAGTTATGTTGTTAAACATATTTTAAACCAAGGCTTTGTTCCGTCAATGAAGCATTTTCTTTGTTTTTGCAATTTTATGTATATAATATATATATTCCTCGATTCTGAGGGAAATAAATAAATAATTAATAAATAAATAAGAAGAGTGGTTGCAAGGTTAGGCAAATAACAAAGGCACACAGTTTTCAGTTTTTATTTTCAGTGAAGCTATAATTGTTCCATGCCCTGTGACCCCATTATAGACTCTCTTGGGCCATTTTCTGCTGATACAGCATAAAATTTCCCCTTAACAAAGTGAATTCTGATGAAAATAAAGCCTCTTATGGATTCCCGGAGTTCTGAGAACGAAATAAAAATTTACTTTAGAACTAAACTTTCCGTAAACTGTAAGGTGCAGGATATATTATACCAAATATTCGCCAAATACAGTAAAAAAGAAATTTTTTTAGATCGACTCCAAGATACGTCAAATAGATCAAAGATAGTAGTGATGGGCATAGCAGGTCCAAGGTTGAGATCATTTTAGCTAAGCAAAGCAAAGATTACAAAAGCAAACAAAAGATGACAAAGTAAAAATCTAAAGCTAAAGATTACTTTAACACATTTTACGAGAGCAACTTAGAGATACGCCTGTTAGATTACAATAGTTGTGGTAGCATGGTAATAATAACATAAATGTCGGGCACTACCGAAAAATTACCATATTATAATTTAGTGGACGGTACTATCCTACCCTATAATACCTCTCACCATATAACCGCTGTTCACTTATACAATCAGTCCCCCACCCCCCAAAAAACAGGGGAAAAGTCGCGTGGCTAAATAGAGCTGGATAAATGTCTCGGTATTTTTCTTATTATAATAATTTCTTTTTTTACACTCAATTTCTTTATATATATTTAAATGAAATATAAACAAAATCTGAAAGAAGATATAACTGCCCCTATTCTTTCCACTCGGCTCTCAGTTTTAATATTTATCTCCGGTGCGGAGGACATTTGCCACCCAACACTCTCCTCAGCCATTCGAAGAGATGCAAATAAGAACACTGATTATTATACCTTTTAGGCTTAAGGGGGCACTACTCTAAAGCTAGTACTGTCAGAGAGAAAATTCTTGACATCTTACTTAGCCAATTATTATGCAGGACATCATCGGTTTGACAGGCAGCAATCCCCTGCAACGCTGGTTCATTCGCATCAGCGACAGGATCTTCGCTAAAGACAACGGAACTGCTGTCAGCTTCAGCAATCAGTTTCTTCAGCATTCCAGCAGCATGTCCAGATTGAAGGCGAGTAATTGGAGATGGTGTTGCGATGCTTGCCTTAAAAAAATAAATGGAAAACCAATTTAAAAATAGATATATCAGGTTAAACTGCCGAAATCATTGAAGAATCAGGTTGAACTGCACAAAATATAAATGCAAGTCAAAGCGTAAACAAATTTTGTGTTGATGCAAAGCGTAATTGCTTACTTTAAATTACTTACTACAAACCTTACTTTACTTTAAAATTTTTAGCATGCTGAACTCTGCGTTGCGCATCTCCAAGATCCACTGGGTGTATTTTAGAATCCTTCAATAAACGAGTTTATTGATATTAAATAAAAAGACTACAACTCAAGATGTCTATGGACAGGGTGAAAGCCGTCTTCTCTTAGGGCCCCTGAGAGTAGCAGACAAAGATAGAGATCTACTACTGCTAATTTCGGTTGCCATCCAGACAATGGTCGACCTGTCCAGTGCCTGACCATGAGGCAGGGTGTTGTGTGAATAAGTTGCCGTAATTGGATGGATCAAAGCCAGTAGTGACTGCAGTATCATGCCTTGGGGAGGTCAATCATTCTGGAAATCAATAGCGCCAACTATGGCACAAGAAAAGGCGTCTTGAGGAGCAATTCGAAATGGGATAAAGAAGTTCAATTGCTAATACCGGCTCGGAGAATCAAGTACTTTTGGCTGCAGATAGCTGACAAATGGCGGGTGGCTCTCCCTCTATTTTTAGGTGCATTTGTTACCAGCACGAGTTGGTCTGATGATGGACAAAAACAGTGGTAAACTCCTTAAGACAAACAAGGAAAGAAATAGAAGGAGAGAGTAAGGAAGAAATAGATAAGGCTTATTTCAAAATACCACACCCAAGGGGCAACCAATAATCTAGCTGCTATTAGCACAATATTACTGTTATTATCTCTTGGTGTGGGGTTAAAGCGCCCTTGGGGCCAGAGTGACATAGTTTTGCGGATTTGCCCATAATATTAATAAAAATAATGCTGTTAAATATTTTTTTAATTGACTAATGACAGCTAAGCTGCTTGTGGCACTAGTGAAATTTTATATTTTTTGTTTAAAACAAAATCACTGGCCCACTTTTAGTATCAGTATTTTCGTATCAGTAGAATCAAACATAATGCATTTTAAATGGCTTCAGGTTCTCTAACCTATATCTATGACACTTGTATCACCTACCCCAATAGTCGTTGCAGGAATCGGACTTCCAAGGCCATGTGAAGGGTCCATATTTCTTCCACGAGGTTTCAAAGGACTAGGATTGCTTTCGGTGCGGAATACATTCAAAACATCTGGTGACAAATTTTCTTTTAACATTTTTGCCTTAATTAAGCTGTCGTATAATGCAAATACCATCTCCCTGAAAAATAGGTTCATTTAACTCAAAAAGTCCAAAATGTGGCCCTTACTACACTCATTATTCTGATACAATAGCTATGTGTAGACTTTCCTCCTCCTGATCAGATATAAAATATTAGTGAGACAAGTAAGCAAATTGTTATACTTTGATCTTTGAACTAACAAGTTTCTCTTTATTAATGTAATTGCGAGCCTGTCTAAAAAACATGAAAAGGACGAAGCACAAATGCAAAAAAAAAACAAAAAAAAAAACGAAAACTTAAGCTAGCAAAACAACAATGATCATAGCTCAGAAAATATTAGCTCAAAGGCCTGGCAAAGGGGGCCGTTTTTCCCTCCTTGATACCTAACACCTGGAAACATTGAAAACGACGACAAGTTCTGTTTATTTTGGTTTAGGTAGTAGGCCTGACAGTAGGCCTGTCAGTTTTGGCACACCCTCACCTAGTACTTTACCAACATGGTAGGTCTCTCAGGATAAATTTTTAGTTACAAATGATAAATCAGGCGCCGAACTGAGAGTTCAGTATCAGTTTCTGAAAAAAAAAAAAACAGTTCGAGTTTGAAATTTAGACCGGCAAAGACGGCAAAATGGCCATACATATTCTTCTCTTTCTTCCTTTTAAAGTATTTTCGATTTGTGTACGCTTACAAAAATAATTGAAAGGTGTTTGCAGAAGTGGGGTTTCCTAATTAATTTTTGTAATTTTTTCATTCACAAAATGAATTTTATCAAACACAAGAGGGCTTTTATGAAAAAAGAGTGCTTCTATAATTCTTCAGTGAAGAATCTCGAGAACTCTATCTTCTCCACCGGGTTCAAAGTTCCTCAAATACCTAATTACCAAAGCGCTGTCTGATATTTCTATAGGTCAAGGACCCTAAGCCATTTTCTAAGAGAAAAGACAGCCAAGGATCATTCAATAGTGCCAGGATGATCCCTGAAAGCAAAAGAGTAAAAAATAAATCAGACATTTGGGAAAGACTATCAGTTCAATGACGAGTTACTGAGGATTTACTCAACTAGATTTACATATAAATAAATGCCCAATCATAAATACATACTTTCTAACTTCCCTAGTTCACCTAGTAAAACTGATTCATTCAAATCACCAACTTTGACCCCCCCCCCTCCCCCCCAACCCCTCTTTCTGGAAAATACCAAAACACACATTTTGCGAAGCTTTTACATTTTTACATATTAGAAGGCCGAAAATTATTCACCCATATCTTGTATCTATTAATCCTAGTTTAAAAAAGAAGAATAAGAGAATGCCATGCAAGAGCTATGAACAAAGCTATGAGTTTACTATAGACCGCTATTATCACGTACTATTTTTAGTATTTTTTTTTCAAACATATTATCTTCAACTCCGCCTGTAGACATACAGCCAGTCCCAAGCCTGGATAAAGGAGGAGGGTTGGGCGGTAGACCAGCAGCCTGCCCCCGGAAAAAAAGCCTTGCTACAGAAACGTTCAGCAAAAGCCACATGATACCAACTATGCAACCTGATGACGACCATGGACCGCCCCTGGACCCCTTGATGATGACTCACGACCGCTCCCGGACACGATTCTTAAAAGCAAACTGTCAATTAAAACTTGGTTTCTGGAACGTAAGGACCATGGCTCAGCCCTCGAAGACAGAACAGGTCCTAGAAGAAATGGAAAGTTATGGTTTAGACATTCTGGCTCTGTCGGAGGTCCGTTGGACTAATGCAGGAAATCAGAACCACAAAAAAGGATTCACAATCCTGCACAGTGGCACCGACAAAAAGAAAGAGACAGGCATTGCCGTAATGCTGTCAAAATCGGCGTCTCGAGCCCTCATGAAATGGACTCCTATAAATGAGAGGATTATCGCAAGACGTTTCGCAGGTAGCCAGGCAAAACTAACAGTACTCGCATGCTATGCGCCAACTAATGATGCAGACGAAACCTCAAAAGACGACTTCTACAACACCCTGCAAGCCGTTGCCAAAGATATCCCCCGTCCCGATCTCGTCTGTTTGGTTGGTGACTTCAATGCCAAAGTGAGGAGCGACAAGTCATACTGTCCTGAGGTTCTTGGGAGCTAAGGCCTCGGCGAAGTGAACGAGAACGGGACACTGTTAGTTGATTTTGCGATAACGAACGACCTTATCATAGGAGGAACCTTTTTTCAACACAAAATCATCCATGCATGGAACCCCCCAGACGGAAGAACACATAACCAGATTGACAATATCTTGATCAACACAAAGTGGAAATCGAGCCTCCAAGATGTAAGAGCCTATAGAGGAGCCGATGTTGCTACAGACCATGCCTTGATGATTGCATAGCTAGCTCTCAAGTTGAAAGCCACGCAGAAAACCCAAACCAAAGAAAGTCCTGCCTACGACTCAGCTAAACTCTCCAACACCAAAGTGCAACACGAGTTTACTATACAGCTAACAAACCAGTTTGAGAGCCTGGCCCTAGACCTGGACAACGCTGTTAGCGTGGAGACAACCTGGACCGCCCTAAAGGAAACCTATTATCAGGTAGCCGAAGAAAAAAATTGGGCACAAAAAGCGACCTAAAGACGAGTGGCTATCTGATCGGACATGGACCCTTATTGAAGAACGTCGAAAACTAAAATATCGTTTGTTAGATGGTGGGGACAACAGTGACACAGTACTGAAAAATCAACTATACCGAGACCAAGACAAGCTAGTGAAAAAGAGTGCAAGAGGGGATAAACGGAATATTTTAGAAAAAAAGGCAGCTATGGCGGAAGAAGCAGCCAAACGTGGTGATTCTCGAGCCGTCTACAGAATCACAAATGAAATCATCGGGAAACGTCGTAACCTTAATGGACCAGTGAAAGACGTAAATGGGAAGACAGTCACAGCCCCCGACGAAATTTCTGAAGTTTGGGCCTTGCACTTCGAGAAAGTTGTCAACAGCCCCCCCCCCCCCCCCCGACACAGCTGATAATCCCACAACACCTTTCCTAGAGCTTCAAATCAATGCCGCAGAGCCATCGAACGAGGAATTGACACAAGCCACTCGCAAATTAAAAAATGGCAGAGCGCCAGGAAGCGATCGGATATCAGCAGAAATGATCAAAACCTCGTTAGGTGCCTGCATAACTGTGTAGACTGCACTCTTTTCTTGCATTTGGAAATCAGAGAAAGTCCCCGAAGAATGGAGGAAATGCACACTGATTAAACTTTTTAAGAAAGGAGACGCATCAAATTGCGATAACTGGAGGGGCATTAGTCTCCTTTCAATCCCTGGGAAACTTTTCTCGCAGATAATCCTCCGCCGTATTCAAGCAGCCCTAGATAACCACTTACGAGATGAACAACATGGCTTCCGTCCATCTCGCTCGTGCTCCGACGTTATATACGTCCTGCGCATGATGATCGAGGAATGTAACGAATGGAACGTACCTTGTCTTTGTGGATTTCGAAAAAGCCTTCGACTCAAAACATCGAGAGTCGTTTTGGAAAATCCTCCGTTATTACGGCATCCCTGAGAAACTTGTATCCTTGATCATTGCTCTGTATGAAAATACCGAGTGTTGCGTTCGGAACTACGAAGGAATTACAAGGTATTTCCATATTATGTCTGTTGTTAAACAGGGGTGTGTCCTCTCTCCCCTCCTTTTTGTCCTTGTAATTGATTATGTGTTCCGAGATTGCACGGGGTTTGGTATTCAACTCCGTGACAATAAACAACTAGCAGATCTCGATTTCGCCGACGACATCACCCTGATGGAGGCAAACAAGAAAAGGCTCCAGGACCTTCTCGATGTCATCTGAAAAAAGGCGAGCTTTTTAGGATTGAAGACCAACTCGGGAAAGACAAAAAGCATGGCAACAAGCGACTCGCCACTGGACATAAGGTGCGGGGATACCGCAATAGAGCAGGTGGTGGAGTTTATAACTAATATGTATAATTTTTACAACCCTCCCTCAGCTTTGCCTCCATTAGGTGGGAGTTATCATCTTTCGATTCTTTTATCCCCCTCCTCATATTTTAAGCATTCTTTCTCAATAACTTATGGCAGTTATCGCCCTCTTCAAAATTCTGGTCTTCTTTCTTTTGATATGTGGCTGAATACTGAAGATTGGTCCGATGTTTATAGTTTAAAAAATCTTGATCAGAAAATGGCTTTGTTCCACAAAAAGCTAATTGACAAATATCAAATTTGTTTCCCTGAAAAAAAATTTAAAAAGTGCTCCAGTGATAAACCCTTTATTAACCAAACTATAAAAACACTAATTAGAACCAAATTGAAGCTTTTCAAAAATGGTAAACAAGATGAAGCCAATAAACTAAGAAAATCAATTAAAAGAGAAATTCGCAAATTGGCACGATCGTACTACAAAAATAAGGTCGAAGTATTGTTTACTAATAAACCAAAAAACTGGTATTCTGAGGTTAAAAAGCTATGTGGCAGGAGGTTTGAACAGCTTAACTTCAATCTACCCGAGTCCCCTGATATTACTGCCAATAATCTCAATAAATTCCTCGCTTCCATTGTCCAGAGCCTTCCACCACTGTCCGACCAATTACCATCAGGAGCCCTTTCCCCTTCTTTACCCACTGTTTCCCCGTCTGAGATAGAAAGAAGAATTCAAAAACTAAGAAAGACAAGTATTTGTCCTTTGGATATCCCCTTTCCTCTTATTAGTGCCTTCGGTGATTTCTTGTCTAAGCCCTTGTCTTTCCTGTTTAACAAAATTACCGAGTCTGGGCAAATTCCTACAATTTGGAAACAGGGTTTCATAACCCCTTTGAAAAAGAAAAACGGAAAGCCTGGTTTTGAAGGCGTTCGGCCTATAACTCTTACTCCTATTTTTTCGAAACTTTATGAAGGATTACTTGCAGATTGGCTAAAGGAAAAAATCCTACCTCTTACTGACTTGAAACAATTTGGGAACCTAAAATCCACCTCTACTTCCCATTACCTCGTTTCTCTTATTGATCACATTGGGAAAATCCTTGAAAAGCCTAATTCCTGGCTAAATTTAATTTCCATTGACCTTCAGAAAGCATTCGACCTTGTTAACCACAATATTTTAATTGAGAAACTTGTCAACGAGTTCAATATTGATCCCTTACTGGTGAAATTAGTTGCCTCCTTCTTAACAAATAGATCACAAGTTGTCAAATACCAAAACCATTATTCAAATCCTCTCCCTGTCCACAACGGCATACCCCAAGGTACTCTTCTAGGTCCCCTCCTTTTTTCAGTAATGATTAACAGCGTCGCAAAGGAATTTCCTGACCTATGGAAATTTGTTGATGACCTAACGGTTGTTGAAACTTGCTTCAGAAATTTAATAAGTGACCCTATGAGTATCCTCAATGAAATTGGAGACGAGGCCTTAGACTTAGACATGACAGTAAACGCCTCTAAGTCCATGATAATGCCCATTTGTTTCCTCAAATCCTCGCCCTATTTTCTTAATCCTATCCCTCCTGAAATTTCTGTGTCCTCATTTAAACTACTTGGCGTCACAATTTCTTCAAATTTAAAGTGGGATATCCACGTTAAAGACATCATCCATAGAGCTAATGTGTCTATCGCCCTCCTTAAGCTCCTAAATAAATTCAGCGTCCCCCCTTCCCACTCCTTACGAATTTAAACGTCTTTTGTCCGCCCGCATCTAGAATATGCTTGTCCAGTTTGGCACCCTGGTATCTCTCGCGAAGAATCGGAAAAAATCGAATCAATTCAAAAAAGGGCCTTGCGAATAATTTTCAAAGAAGGCAAGGTGCCATACTCTCTGCTCCTAAAAAAAGCTAGTCTGAAAACCCTGGAGCAAAGGAGGATTTCGTTGTGCCATCCTTTTTGCAAAAAATGCCATAAGAAACCCTCGGACGGCAAGTATTTTCCCCAAACGTCACTCCCCATCCAGATTACTGCCGCCTAGAGCTGTTTCTGAGCCCATCCCTGCTTTGTCCCCCATTCGCTGCGTTACTTCCAGATACGAAAGAACTTTTATCCCCTTCATTACAGAAAAAATAAATAAAATGTCTCAATAGTTTCTTCCCTCCCCCCTCTTTTTTTTTTTTAGCTGATGGTACTGCCCAGGTTCTTGCACTCATTTGCTTGCCCCCCCTTTTTTTTTTGACCAGTTTTTCTTGTTTTTAACTCTTTTATTGATTTACTGTAGTTGAATTATTGACATTTTCTTAGTATCCCTTTTAATTTAAATGCATTTATGTCTCGCTCTAAGTTTAGTTTGACTAGTTTTTATCTTTTTAATTTTTTAATTGACTTTTTACAGTTTTAATTATTGACTTTTAAATGATTGTTCATTATGGTTTTCTCTATTTTGCTGTTGTTCTTTGCATTTTTAGTGTAACCATTTATGTTGCCGACTCCAAAGTCCGAATTCGGCCCTTTGTGGGCTTGTGATAGCGATTTTTTTGAAATAAATATCTCTTTATCTAAATACCTTGGAAATACAGTTGAACGAACGGGATCTAGCGAAAAAGAGGTGCAGTCAAGGATTGGACAAGCCAGTGGAGCTTTTAATCGACTAAAGCCAGTTTTGGCGATCGAAAAAGTATCCACCAAACTGAAACTAAGGCTTTTCAACAGTAACGTCCTCTCGGCCCTCCTGTATAGTAGCGAGTGCTGGAAACTTAACCAACAACAGGAAAAGAGGATTCTTGCATTCGAGAACAACTATTTCGAAGAACACTAAACATCGACTGGAGAGCACATGTAACAAACCAGTCAGTTCAATCTATGTCGTGCCAGCCCCTGGTAACAGATGTCACCCGCCAACGAAGATGGCGTTACTTGGGGCATAATATCCGTATGACGGAGGATAGACTTCCTAAAACTGTACTTGAATGGCAGCCGCAGGGATCCCGTATAAGAGGACGGCCGAAAAATACACTTCGTCGCACCTACCAGCGGGAACTCAAACACATCAATACGACAGACCAGTCCCAGTGGGAAGATATATGGGCAGCAGCACATATGAGGAATGATTGGCCGCTCTTCCTGGATGCCCTGGGTGCCTATGGTGGCACAGAAGGAACTAAGGTCTAAGGTAAGGAAATATCTTGAAATAATATCTAGAAAGTGGCAACTTTCCAGTACTTTTTTTGAAAAACTAATATAATTTTGAAAAACTAATAGTTTTGATGTAAAAATCATTTTCAACCACCCTCTGAGCTCAATATTATATTTTGTTTTTGGACAATAATATATTAATACAAGTTATTGCCAATACTCGGAGAATATGTGCATTCTGCCGACTGTAAATCTAAAATAATCTCAATTTTGCCAAATTTTCTCCATTTTCTATATATTTTTCAATTTCTTAGTCTCATGATAAAACGTCGTTCCGGTTTAAACATTGTACTCTTTTGTTTTTAATATATCCCATATAGGATGTTCTGGCCTTGGGAAGGTATAGGGGTTTTGAGCCCTACTCATGTTAATTTCTGCTCGTTTCGAGTTTGAATCGGTTATTTATTGTAATTTCTGATCGTTTTGGGTTTCATTTATTTATCGATGCTGATTTGTGGTAGTTTCACGTTTGGTAGATTATTTGATTTTATTTTTGCTCATTTTTGGCTTAATGGAATTATTTACTTTTCTTTGAAAAACTTATTTTATGGAATAAGTATTTTTAAATCAATTTCTGTTCGTTTTATATGGACATAGTCTTTTCAGGGAAAAAGAAAATAATAGTTTAAACCTTTTCGTTTTTTTTAAGACTTTATAGTCCGGCCTACTATTTTTATGCTGGAGAAAATTTTTCAGCAATTTTTAACAACATACATCCTTTTAAAAAATCTGGACACAAATAGTAGTGTTTAAATTAGTTTCATACCTCCTCTACCTGAAATAGAAAACTTGATACCATTCGCAAAAAAATCTGTTTACTTTCTTTGATAGCTTGGATACACTTACACTATTTTGATTTGGTTAAATTTTAAGAACAGAAGTAGCCCCGAAAGTTTGAACATAATACCCTCAGTCTTTCTTGGGATACTGCTGAGATGCCTTATTTGGAATTAGCATTAACACAGCGCACTTTGGTTTAGTGTTAAGGCAACATTTAGTTTTTAAACAAAATGGGCAAATGGGAGGGTGGGCGTGGGAGGGGGATTAGTTGCCCTCCAATCACTTTCAACTATTAAAAAGGGTACTAGCCCTTTCTATTTTCAATCGAATGAGCTCTTTTCGAAGTTTCTACGAAAACTCCTTCGATACGAAGTGCCCTGGTCTAAAAAAAAAAACAAAAAAAAAACAACATTGTACCCACATCGCTATTTACTATAAAAATGTCAAGCCTTCCAATCACTTTCGACGATTGAAAAGGACACTAGCCCTTTCAATTTCCAATCGAATGAGCCCTTTTTGAGTTTCTACGTCAACGCTTTCTATTAACACCTTACAACCGTTGCCCGGATGGCTGTGAGGGAGCTGGCATCCTCAAAGACCTAGTTTCCAGAACTTTCAACTACGTTGAAAAAAATGGCTCTATCAAAATTTTGATCGGATGTGTTTGCGGAAATGATGGGTGAGAGAGGGGGGTTAGTTTCCCTCCAATCATTTCGACTATTAAAAAGGGCACTAGCTCTTTCAATTTCCAACTGAATGAATCCTTTTTGAAGTTTCTACGACAACGCTTTCTATAAAAACCTTATATGCCCCAAGGGCAAACTTTACAACCCTTGCGCTGAGGGCTGTGGGGAGAGTGTCATCATCAAAGATATAATTTCCGGACCTTTCAACTACGTTTAACAAAATGGCTATCTTAAAATTTTGATTGGATGTGTTTGGGGAAATGGTGGGCGTGAGAGGAGGGTCACCTGCCCTCCAATAGCTTTCGACTATTAAAAAGGGCACCAGCTCTTTCAATTTTCAATCGAATGAGCCCTTTTTGAAGTTTCTACGACAGCACTTTCAATAAAAAAACTTTATATGCCCCCAGAACATCACTTCCAACTCTTGCCCTGAGGGCTGTGGGGGGAGTGTCATCCTCAAAAACATAATGTCCGAAGTTTTAACTACTGCGAACAAAATCGCTATCTCAAAATTTTTATTGGATGTGTTTGTGGAAATGGTGGGTGTGAGAGGGGAGTTAGTTATCCTCCAATCCCTTTCGACTATTAAAAAGGGCACAAGTCTTCTAATTTCCAATTGAATGAGCCCGGCGTGAGAGGGGGGTTGGTTGCCTTTGAATCTCTTTGAATTTCCAATCAAATGCGCCGTTTTTCAAGTTTCTACGACAAAGCTTTCAATAAAAAGCTTATTATGTCCCCAGGGCATAACTTACAACCCTTGTCCTGAGAGCTGTGGGAGGAATGTCCTCCTCAGAACATAATTTCTATTTGGAAATCAACTACGCTGAACACAATGGCTATCTCAAAATTTTGATTGATTGTGTCTGGATAAATGGTGGGCGTGAAAGGGGTGTTAGTTGCCTTCCAATCACTTTCAACTATTAAAAAGGGCACTAGCTCTTTCAATTTCCAATCAAATGAGCCCTTTTTGGAGTTTTTACGACAACGCTTTCGATAAAAACCTTATATGCTCCCAGGGCATGACTTACAACCCTTGCCCTGAGGATTGTAGTGGAGTTGTCATACTCAAAGACCTAATTTCCAGAACTTTCAACTACCTTGAACAAAATGGCTATCTCAAATTTTGATTGGATGTGTTTGGGGAAATGTTGGGCGTGGGAGGGGTGTTAGTTGCCTTCCAATCACTTTCGACTATTAAAAAGGGCACTAGCCATTCCAATTTCCGATCGAATGAGCCCTTTTCGAAGTTTCTACGACAACTATTCGATACGAAGTGCCCTGGTATGAAAAAAAAAATTCAATACGAAGTCCCCAAAAATGTTTGGGGGAATGGTGGGCGTGAGAGGGGGGTTAGTTGCCTTCCAATTACTTTCAACTATCAAAAAGGGCACTAGCCATTTCAATTTCCAATCAAATAAGCCCTTTTTAAAGTTTTTACGACAACGCTTTCAATAAAAACCTTATATGCCCCCAGGAGATAACTTACAACCCTCGTCCTGAAGACTGTGGGGGGAGTGTCCAGCTCAAAGATATAATATCTGGACCTTTCAACTACGTTGAACAAAATGGCTATCTCAAAATTTTGCCTAAATGTTTTTGGGGAAATGGTGGGCGTGGAAGGGGTGTTAGTTGCCCTCCAATCACTTTCGACTATTAAAAAGGGCACTAACCATCTCAATTTCCAATCGAATGAGCCCTTTTTGAAGTTTCCATGACAACACTTTCTATATGAACCTTATATGCCCCCAGGGCATAACTTACAACCCTTGCCTTGAGGGCTGCGGGGGGGGGGGGGTGTCATCCTCAAAGACCTAATTTCCAGAACTTTCAACTATGTGAACAAAATGGCTATCTCGTAATTTTCATTGGATGTGTTTGGGGAAAAGGTGGGCGTGAGAGGGGGGTTAGTTGCCCTCCAATCACTTTCGACTATTAATAAGGGCACTTGCCCTTTGAATTTTCAATCGAATGAGCCTTTTTTTGAAGTTCCTACGACAACGCTTTCTATCAAATCTTACATGCCCCAGGGCATAACTTACAACCCTTACCCTGAGGGCTATGGGGGAGTGTCCTCCTCAAAAACATAATTTCTATCTGGAAATCAACTACGCTGAACAAAATGGCTATCTTAAAATTTTGATTGGATTTGTTTGGGGAAATGGTGGGCGTGGAAGGGGTGTTAGTTGCCTTCCAATCACTTTCGACTTCTAGAAAGGGCACTAGCCATTCCAATTTCCAATCGAATGAGCCCTTTTCGAAGTTTGTACGACAACTTCTTCGATACGAAGTGCCCTGGTCTAAAGGAAAAAATAAATATTACATTGTGCCAACATCGTTCTTTACTTAGGCAGCGCTACTGCGCAGCCTATGATAAAACAATTGATGTTAACCATAAGACTTTGTATCTCCACGATTCATTAAGGAATAATTATGAATTGTATTTTCCGAAGAAAAGATTTAAGAAGTACTCTCACGATACACCTTAAGTAAATGAACCTTTAAAAAAACTTATAAGGAAATATATTAAATTTTTAAGCAAGATAGTTTTGTAGAGGCTAATAGTCTAAGAAAGTTCCCGAAGGAAATTTTTTTTTTTAGAAAATCAACTCCTCTGTATTATAACACTAAAGCAGGATCGTATCCAGGATTTTTGTTCTGGGGGGAGGGAAGGGTTACGCAAAAAGTTTAAAAAAATACATCAAAAATTTATTTATATGCATTTTTGTTATATTTTTACGGGTCGTACAAACATTTCGGGGGGGGGGGGTCAAAACCCCTAGCCCCCCCCCATGAATACGGCCTTGCACCCAAGTTGAAGTTCTATGTACTAATAAGCTCAAGCAATGGCACAGGAAAATTAAAAAGAAATGTGGAAAAAAACTTTCTGAAATTAATTTTAATGTAGTAGAACCTTCTAATAAGATTGTCAATAATTTAAACTTGCATCTCGTTTCCATTGTACACAGCTGGCCTGTTTAAATGCCCCACTTCCAAATATTCCAACTTCCCCTTAATTTCTCTCTTGGTTGTTATAAACAAAATCCAAAAGCTTAGAAGATCCTGCATTTTCCCCTTAGACATCCCAATTGATTTAATTAAAGCCTTTAAGACAAAATTTCTTAACCTTTAGCAAATATTTTCAACCAAACTACAATGACTGGTAAACTCAAAGGTTGCTGGAAAAATGGTTTTATAACCTATCCCAAAGAAATTTACTAGCCTGAGTTTTGCCAATTTAAGCCCCGCATCACTTATGCCAGTTTTTTCAAAACTTTATGAAGGTGTCCTTTACGAGTGGCTTAAGGTTACAATTACTCCACGCTTGACGTCCGAAAATATAGTAACTTAAACAAAACGCCCACCTTACGCGCTTGGCATATGCAATCTTCAGTAGTAAAAAAAAAAAAAAATTAAAAAAAATCAAACGTCTGGCTGAACCTCGTCTTAGTTGACGACTAAAAAGCTTTTGACTTTTTTTTTATCATAACATACTGATAAACTTATTGCTAAATAGCTTCGAAATAGGCTCTCTATTAGGTAATAGTAAATATTGTAAATATTGTACTGGCTCTCTATAGTAAATGTTGTAAATATTGTATTGGCTCTCTATACTAAATATTGTAAATACTTTATTGGCTCTCTATAGTAAATATTGTAAATATAGTATTGGCTCTCTATAGTAAATATTGTAAATATAGTATTGGCTCTTTATAGTAAATATTGTAAATATAGTATTGGTTCTCTATAGTAAATATTGTAGATATAGTATTGGCTCTCTATAGTAAATATTGTAAATATTGTATTGGCTCTCTATAGTAAATATTGTAAATATTGTATTGGCTCTCTAAAGTAAATATTGTAAATATTGTATTGGCTCTCTATAGTAAATATTGTAAATATAGTATTGGCTTTCTATAGTAAATATTGTAAATATAGTATTGGCTCTCTATAGTAAATATTGTAAATATAGTATTGGCTCTCTATAGTAAATATTGTATTGGCTCTCTATAGTAAATATTGTATTGGCTCTCTATAGTAAATATTGTAAATATAGTATTGGCTCTCTATAGTAAATATTGTAAATATTGTATTGGCTCTCTATAGTAAATATTGTAAATATTGTATTGGCTCTCTATAGTAAATATTGTAAATATTGTATTGGCTCTCTATAGTAAATATTGTAAATATAGTATTGGCTCTCTATAGTAAATATTGTAAATATAGTATTGGCTCTCTATAGTAAATATTGTATTGGCTCTCTATAGTAAATATTGTAAATATTGTATTGGCTCTCTAAAGTAAATATTGTAAATATTGTATTGGCTCTCTATAGTAAATATTGTAAATATAGTATTGGCTTTCTATAGTAAATATTGTAAATATTGTATTGGCTCTCTATAGTAAATATTGTATTGGCTCTCTATAGTAAATATTGTAAATATAGTATTGGCTCTGTATAGTAAATATTGTAATATCGTTCCTTTCAAATTGACTGCAGGTGGGTAAAATACAAAAATAGATTCTCTGACCTCCTCCCTATTTACTTTGGAATTCTTTAATTTGTTGGGACTACCTCTTTTCTTAATAATGGTTAATAAAATGGGCAGCGAGTTCCCTTAAACACGCAAATATATTTTGTAGATTCTTGAATTATGTCAAAGAAATATTAAAAGAGATCCCCAAGAAGTTTATGTCCGCGTTTCGGATGAAACTGCAAACTTAAATATGAAAGTAAACTCTTAAAACAAAAACCCTGACTATAAACTCCCTGATATCTACCTCTGTTTCCCTAGATCCTATCTCACCTATCTCAATGCTGGTGAAACAAGATAAACTCGTTGGTATCACAATTACCAGCAAATAGTAAGTGAAAACTGCATGTTTCAAATATTACAAAATAAGCAAACACATGGCTATCCTTGACTATACTGTTGAGCAAATTTAAGTGTAGAATTCACTCCGTGTTTACTTATCCTTTATCGGGTCGTTATTGAAATACGCATATATAGTTTGGCATCTACAGCTTTCTAGTGAGCTTAGCGACAAAATTGAGTCGGTCCAGAAACGTTCGCTCAGGGTTATTTACATAAAATCCCATACTGCTTCCTTCTTAAAGCCTCACGCCTTACCACCTTGATAGAAAGGGGGAACGGAAACACTGTTGGTTCGTGTGCTGTCGCAATAGTTATTCTCACCTTTCATAGCGACCTTTTCTTTCCTTTTATATTGTTTTGTAAACTATTTTTAACTCTAGGTTTGTTTTTATTTTTCAACTTTGTAGCATATTTTTATTTTAGCTTTTTTACAAGCCTTTTTTACATTTATCAATTGTTTCTCTTATTATTAGATCTTTGACCTGCATTATTATTTTTTATTCTGTTATAGCTTCGACAGTCTTTGAACTGAATTATTCGGCTATTATTTTTTTTTGACTGTGATAGTCGTTTATGAGTCAAATATCTTCTATCCATCAATCTATCTGGCCGCTTTTTCAATTTTTTGCCATTAGTGCGTAATTTTTACTTTAACAGTTTTCGGACACTTTATTTTAATACGCAACATTTTTCTAATTTGTTATAATTTTTTAATGACGATTTTTATGTACCAGACTTCTTTTAATTAGGTTTTAACATTTATCTATTTTTTGGTGGTTTCTGTTTTTTTTCTCTCTTCTAGTTGACGCAAGAAGCGAATTCGGCTCTATTAGAGCTGGTGATAGTCTTTGGAAAATAAATATTATCTATTTTTGACGTAATAACTTAAATTAGGTATTTTTTTTCTAAGACCACACTACCTTTCTATGATGAAAAAATGAACGCTCAAATGGGAATAAGTCCATTTATTTGACAGTGAAAACAAATACCAAATTTTGGATGCTTCGAACATATATACAGCGATCGCTTTTCTGCTGATGACGATCACTGTATATGTGGTCAAAATATCCAGGCTTTTGTATCCGTTTTCGATAAAATAAAAGGATAAAATCCTTTTTAATAGACAGTATATAGAAATTCACAAAAATGCCAGATTTTTCGGTCACATATACAGTGACCATCATCAGTAGTAAAACTAAACTCATCAGTAGTAAAAGTTTAGTTTTACTACTGATGACGGTCACTGTATGTGTGACAAAAATATCTGGTATTTTTGTGAATTTCTATACACTGTCTATTAAAAAGGATTTTATCCCTATTTTGAACTTTTATTTTATCGTCATGGAAAGGCAGTGTGGTCTCCGAAATTATTTATGTATCTGTTTTCGCTGTCTAATAAATGAAAATGAAACAAATACAAAATTCTGGATATTTCGACCACATATACAGCGATCGCTTTTCTGCTGATGACGATCACTGTATATGTGGTCGAAATATTCAGACTTTTATGTCTGTTTTTGCTGTCTGATAAATGAATTATCCCCATTTGAAGGTAATTTTTTCGTAAGTAGGCCTATTATTTCAAATTAAACAAAGTATTGACATGCAATGCATCAGGCATAAAATATTTAGGAGTCAGACCCCTCTTGGAGAAATATTCTAATGCTTCACAAGTTATTATTATTTGAACCATTTATGATAGCAGAGCTGTCAATATGCGAAATAAGTATCTAAGTATGTAAGTAAAGTGTGCTTTTAAAAACATATTTAAGTTAAAGGCCAAGGGCTTAGAAATGTAACTAAGCACATGCCAAAAAAGAACTATTAATGAATAAGGGAAAGATTCTAGAAATATTAAGAATTCAAAGGGGAGGGGGTCAGAGTGTGACCCTGAAACACCAAAACGACCATCTCAAGTGGTTGTTACCAGGAGAGAAACACCAAAATAAATAGTTTGAGATAATTTGAACAACATGCGATATATATAAGATATGAAATTATCAAATACAACAATTTGAATAGTAATTTTGAAGTAAAATTTGATTAAAAAATACAATTTGAAAATTCAAATAAATTAAAAAAATGAGGAAAAAGAATAAAAAAGAATATTTAATATTACGAACAACGATTTGTCGATGTTACTATTGTCCAGAAGACTTTCTGTATTTCTGCATTGGCATATTTGGATTACACAAAAGCAGAAAATGTTTTTTTTTTTATTATGATTAGAGCTCTGCATGAGTGTAATTGTGCTTTAATTATTTATTGTTTATGCTTTTCCTGTCCTGCGTAGATGGTCATAATTCCTCCTTGACGTATTATGTTTCCATTAAGCATCAAAATTTTAAAATAAATTTAACTTGGGAATTTTGGGTCACTGTTGTAATGACAAATAAAAAAGGCTGGGCAGATTGTTTGTCAAACAGAAAGCACAGGAGCCAATGTGAATAGACATACTCGTGATTCCAAAATTGGTCACCTTGGATAATAAAGATCACACAATAATAATTAAAATTACAATTAAGTAATAATAGGTCATACCTGTTACTCTTTGTCCAAGCACTTTTCATATCATGGACGACAAGTCTATGTGTTGGAAGGTTTCGTCCAACGCCACTTATGTAAGAGACAGCAGATGAAACTGAAACTTCTCTACCGTAGGAGACCCGACTGACACTCAAAAAATATTGTTTCTCTATTGGCTTATTCACAACGATTTTCATAGGAGGATCTTCCTCATCTTTCAATGCCGCTTGAAGATATACCTCACAATCGTTTAGATCACAGTTCATATACGAAATGAACCACTCTGCTCTCGGCCGACGTCTTAGCCCATCTTCACATGGCACTAGGAGTAAATTGTGCTCGGAGCTTAGTGTTAACGCTCCACATCTAAGTTCAATACCCCGTTGCATTGAGTAAGACATCCAGTAACATATATCATAACGATGAAGAGAAAGACTGAGTCGAATGCTTTTGTAGTGTCGAGATAGATTTGGTTTGCGCTTACGTAAATTGTTGAAGATTCTTCCACGACGAATTGGCCGAGAAACACCAGTTAATATGTATTTCAAGTTTTCAAACCATTTCAGAGTGCTTCCATACAGTAAGGTGATTGGTCTTAGATCAGGTTGTCTAGATTTCATCTTTGTTTCCATGGAAACAACCATAATGACGTTCTGGGACCGAAAAGCTCTGCAAAAACAAACAAACATAACATAAACAAACAAACAAGATGGAAATAGAATATTAGACTAACCACAGACCAGGTTATTCAACGCTTCAAATATATCTAGACCTCGACATGATACCTGACACACCTTAGACATGAAAAATACTTCAGGAAACACGAAACTAAAAACTGAGCTTCCATGACTGAAAATGTAATTGGTTGTTTCAACAACCAATCAGAGAATAGAAAGAAATGATGCAGATATTCATTTTAGCTTTGCTAAAATGAATATTTAGCTACTTTGGATTTGTATGTTTTTCTGAGCAACTTGCTAAGAAATTTTCAAATAGAAAAGACCGTGCCAGCTATTTTCAGGACATTGCTGGCTCTCGCTCAGTGATGCTAAGCGAATAGGTAGTGGGTTGATATGGAACATAAATTACTGAGAAATAGGCATAAATTTTCAAAGACTCATTTTGTTAAAAAGCAATTATTAGAACAGAATTATTTATTGCTATTTATTATTCAAGTCATCTTTTTAGATTTGATGAGTATAAAGTGCTTCTTCTGAGTTCTGTCACAAGAATTTACTTTCTCTGACCATTCCGCGATATTTCTGAGCAGCGCGATCAGGGAATTCAAATGGAGAAAATGGAAAATGGTGATCAGACAACACTGCGCAAAAGCAATAATGGGAAAGATTTTTTTCTGCTTCAATATTTTTTCTGAAAAGTGTAAAAGGAAAACTCCTATAGCGTGTGGATTCAACGGTAAAGAGACAAAAATGCGATTTAACAGGACAAATAATTAGGCCACCAAAAGCGAGTATAAAAGAATAAACATGTCTAAAGTCACTTTCAGATTTGATTATAGACTCTTGAAAAAATCGGATAATTTTGAAAGTTAAGGAAATTAGAATCAACCTAAATACAGAAAATGACAATATTTCAAGAAAGGTAGTAAAGATTTTGCAAGATAAAGAAATTAAGACATGGCAAGTAATGATGGAAGTGAAAATATCTTTGAAAGCTCATGTCTGTAGGTGGTTAATTTAAAGTAACTGCCGGACGGTGGAGTAATTTGGCCCATCTGTGCAGATGTTGATTGAAAAAAAATAATTATTGTGATTTTTTCGACTTATGCCAAGCAAAGAACACAAAACTGTTGATAAATGGTTTTAGGCGGTCTTACACACCGCCTAAAACTATTATCGTTAGTTGAAATACAGACGGCAGTTCCTAGTCAGTTTAAAGTAATTCTTAGATGAATAGGAAAGTGGTGTGTTGAATGTAGTAATTAAGTTTAATGTGGTTTGTGGGACATTAATATAATTAAGCTAATTTCTGCAAAACTTGTTAAACAAATAAATTTTTCGTTTTTTTCTCTCTGCAGAGAACACAAAAAACACAAAAATTTTCGTCGACAAAAGATTCTAATCGATCGTCTGATTTAGTTATAGGTCCACTGACAATTAGACTTTACTCATATTAATGTTTTTAAATGCAATTTTTGGTCACCCATATCCAAAAAAAAATAACCAATATCACAACTCTGTCAGGATGACAGGGCATTACAGAGTGGTGATTATTTTGGTCTCCAAGAGATAACCACTGAAGGGCACTATTTTTTCTATTATCCTAAATTTGTAATAACAGGGACGAACTTAATGTTTAAATTGTCTTTTTCAGGCAATTCATTTCGTAAATACATGCTTTATGCAGAAATAGTCAGGTCATCATTAGGTTCCGTCCGTCAAAAAAAAAAAAAAAAAAAAAAAAAAAAAAAAAAAAAAAAAAAAAAAAAAAAAAAAAAAAAAAAAAAAAAAAAAACAAGACGAGGGTGCTTTTCAGCCAGTTAAAATAACAAAAAAAGCAACAAAAAGACAAAGCAGATATTTCAGTAAAGATCTCCGTTAAGCTGACCTCTACGCTCAAAAAAAGGGAATTAAAACAGGCACGTTTAAAAGAACTAACCTTTTGAAGTAAACTAATTCGTTTTTTTTCTTTGTTTTTTTCCCTAGGGGAGATCGTACCGACCCAGTGGCCCTAGTATATCGGGAGAGGGCTCATTCGAATGGAAATTAAAAGTTCTAGTGCTCTTTTTAAGTGACCAAAAAAATTGGGGGGCAACTAGGCCTCCTGCCCCACCCCTGTTTTTTCCAAAATCGTCCAATCAAAATTTTGAGATAGCCATTCTGTTCATCATAGTTGAAAGGCTCAATAACTATACCTTTGTGTATAACTATTGATAACAATTGATTACTTTAACTATTGATTGAAAAAGAGACAGAGAGAGAGAGAGAGAGGAAAAAAAAAAAAATTAAGACCATTCAAAAGATGGCTGGGTTCTGCTAACTTTAAAACGTAAGTTTTTTTCATACCCTTTTTCCTTTCTCCGTTTTTTTTTTTTTTAGCGCTGAGGACGGCTTAGCAGAAGTCTTCTATTTATTTCACTGCCTGGAAATCAAGCTCGTTTAGTTCCTTAATTTTTTTTCTTGTCTTCGTTTTTTTATTGAATGTCGTGTATGTGCTTTCAGAACGTATTTACATCGTCAAGTAAATGTAATTTTTGGATCCCTCGTCTTCAATAAAAAGAAACAGATGAAAAAACAGAAAAAAGGGAGACTTACCGATACGAGTCATGATCCTGGTTCATAGAATATTCTGGAACTTTGTCAGGAGCACATGGCATTACAGAGTGGTGATCATTTGGGTCTCCAAGACACAACCACTGAAGGGCAATCGTCATCTTTAAGTTAGGCATCTGCAACAGCCGGCAGTCGTCATATTTTGATGCAGTCCGAACAAATATATTAAAATCACCCTTGAAGAGAAAGTAACCTAAAAAAACAGAAAAAAAGAAATTAGAACTAGTCCAAGACACAACCACTGAAGGGCAATCGTCATCTTTAAGCTAGGCATCTGCAACAGCCGGCAGTCGTCATATTTTGATGCAGTCCGAACAAATATATTAAAATCACCCTTGAAGAGAAAGTTACCCAAAAAAACAGAAAAAAAGAAACTAAAACTAGTCCAAGACACAACCACTGAAGGGCAATCGTCATCTTTAAGTTAGGCATCTGCAACAGCCGGCAGTCGTCATATTTTGATGCAGTCCGAACAAATATATTAAAATCACCCTTGAAGAGAAAGTAACCTAAAAAAACAGAAAAAAAGAAATTAAAAATAGTTTCAGATCGTTAAATGACATCAATATTGTACCCAAAAATGATAGTTGCGTAAGCAAGGAACGGGGCTAAAGAAATTGTAGCCCCCCCCCCCAAAAAAATTGCATAACACAAAAAAGGTCAGAGATTAAATTAGTTTATAGTTATAGATATCATATTTTCTGTAGCTATATTAATGTCTGTTATGGCTTTTTTGACACAATAAATTTAATAACAAACACACGATAATAAGCGGTACACCCCCCCCCTTTCTTGAACAAAATTATGAGTTTACCTCCTTTGAAACTGAGTTTTGGGTACGTCCGCAAAAGGTCATTTCAAGAATTAATACGCAAAACCAAAATCTGAGATAAAAACAATTAGGCTTGTGAAGTTATCCAACTAGCCCTTTTTATCCAATATGCAAAGTTGGAAAAAATTAGTTGTCCCACTAACGCTTTTATCTCAGGGCTAGGTAATCATTTTATCTGTTCTCTCCTGGGTTTTGTAGGGAGCAGCAGGTACAGTTTTAGTCATTGGATTCACACAGTAAGCCACAAAATCCACAGCCTGAACTTTTATTTCAAGCTCAGTTACGACCCTCAGGGTTAACAAGGATGTAGGTAGCTGGTTCGGTGAGTAAAAAACCAAAATACATAAAGAAAACAAGATCAAAAGCGAAACTAAACTCGTATGAAATAGTCCATCTGTAGCCTCAGACCGTTCTACATACCATCTTCATAATTCTGAGAATATTCGAATTCTATTTATTCAACCAGTCAGATCAAGCTTCAATTCCCTGACTGCATCTCCTGACTGTCTGAAATACTCTGCCTTGGTCAGCTACAAAAAATAACTCGTTTTATACCGTCAGAAAATATTTAAAAATCTTCCGATTTCAGAATATTTTTATATGTCCCGTATTTTCCTTTTTGCCGTTTTGTATCTTTTGACAAGTTATTTCTTCTTTGTTGACCAGTTTCCAGCATTGTTTACCCGTGAAAAGCACTCCACTAAGAGATGTCAATACAACTGTTGAATAAAATTATACTTGAAACGATTTAACGATGTGGATATCAATGGAAGAAAACATGATAATCTGATTAATAGGAGTATTCAACATTCAACAATTATACAATTTCGTTGTTTTAGTCTTTTTTTTTCTTTGGCTGTGTCTGGGACCATGAGGGGGGTGGGGAAGGCTAGGGTGCATAGCAAGAAAAGTGAGAGCACAAATAAGGAACGGAAATGGTACTACTTTTATTTTAGTAGCATTTTAGCCACATGGGAGCTAAGTGGTGTGGCATTTGAGTTAAACAGGGGTTGAGCTGAATAAGGGTTGAGCTGAAAGAGGGCTGAGTTTTTGCCCCATTTTTCCATTGCACCCAACCACGCATTGCACTCGGGCCAAGGACAGTGAATCAAGAGATCGGCAACTGTGCAACGTAGACCATTGGTCAGCATACGAAAAATTTAAAGTAAAGTAAGTTTTGTAGTAAGTAATTTAAAGTAAGTATTACGCTTCGCATCAACATAAAATTTGTTTACATTTTGACTTACATTTATGCTTTGTGCCATTTTACATTTTGTTTAAGGTTTGACTATTAATTATATGATTTGCTTTTATAATTTGTTTTAGTCGGACCTTCAACTATTTCAATGAGCCTTAAGCTGTATCAAAAATTCAGAAACCAATACTGTTACTCTACAGCTAAAACATGAATTTTACGATGGTAAAAAAAAGAAGCAAAACAAAAAATATTAGTATTTTTTGCGCCTAGCTTGTAAAGGTTATGAGGTTGTCAATAAGCATTTAATCTTGGAAAAACAAGCTTAAAAGGGATGATATGTCAACAAATCCTTGAAATCTACCCTTTCAAACTTTTATACGATTTTAATGGTGGCCGGCGTTTACCCCCCGGAAAATACCCCCCCTCCCGTGGAAAATAAGGCTTTACAAATTTGAGAATTCTATTTGAGTTTTATCTTTTCAATTTCCGTAGGGGGAAGGAATTATGGTATTTGTGTATTATGCACCACTCACTCAAGTTTACACTGTGTAAAATTCGAGAACACACCGCTTTTTTCGTTAGTTTAGAAATAAATTTGGCTATAGATTTGCACATTAAGGGGGGGGGGGGTAAAGTATAGCGGGTCTGCATGCAAAATGTGTTTGGTACAATTATTCTGCATATTAGATAGACAGATAGATAAGTGAATTTTAAAGCCAAATATACGGCCATGAACACAGTAAAATAACATAAGTGAAAGGCACAAATAACATAAACTTTGATCAGCGATCATCATATAACACTTAAATGAAACACTACATTAACCTAAAAATAGTACTTAATACTTGGAAAAACGGTCATTGAAAAAAAAATATTTAACACTTGGAAAAAACACTTAAATGAAACATTACATTTACTTTATACTAGGATTTTTTTTTTGCCCATATTTGATATGTTTTTAAAAATAATAGTCTAAGGTGCTCGTTTGACTCACCATATGACTGGGTGACTCACCATGACTCACCACTAAGCTGTACGAACAAGGTGGTTTGATACTAAAATGAAATGAAAGACAGATTAAGATGGCTAGACCGCGTTTAACAGATGAAGAATGACAAATTACCAAAGACTGTGTTTCTTAACCATGCAAATGGGGCCAAATAAAAAACAGGTCGTCCCTGATTGTGGTAAGAAGAGGTCAAACGGAAAGATTTAAAGGACACTTAAGCTTCCGGGAGGGGGTAAAAAGCAAAGCTTTGAATAGATTGGGCGGAGCAAAAGCATGTGCAGTTGTGTTGGCCTCAGGTGGCTTAATGCTACAGTTAGTCGGTAGTAGTAGCAGTACTTGATTGAAGTATGGCTTCAGGTGGAAGAGATGGCATTAGTTCGTCCTTGACATTGTTAGATCGCTTTCCTCGGTGTTTCTTTTAAAAGCAATAGGACTTTTCCATGTTTGTAAGTAACTCCTGTGTTATAGGCAATAACATATGCTAGTTCATAGCCCAATGGTCAATACTTAAGATACTCCATACTCAATATTTAGCCTCTATACTGAAGCGCGTAAACAAAGAACACATGCTGAGATGAAAAAGACACCAAATGATTAAACAAAACAAAGTTACTCCATACTCAATGTTCAGTCTCCATGATGAAGCATATAGTACATATATATACCGAACTGAAGAGAAAATACAGGTTTTCCTTATGCATTGCTCAGTCTCCATACTGAAGCCCATATTAAAAAGAAAACAACGCAATGAAAAAACATTAAATAAAAAAAACACGCGAAGTTACTCCATAATTATTACTCAGTCTCCATAATGAAGCACTTTAATACTTTGGTATATATATATATATATATATATATATATATATGTATATATATATATATATATATATATATGTATGTATATATATATATATATATATATATATATATATATATATATATATATATATATATATATATATATATATATATATATATATATATACATATACCAAAATGAAAAAGAACATTCATGTGCTCCATACACATTACTCAGTCTCCATACTGAAGCCCATAATAAAAAGAACACATATTAAAAAAAACGAAAAAGAAGCTATTCCGCACTCGCATTCACTCTCCATAAGGCATATATTACCCAGCACGTAGTATGTACACAATGAAATAAAAAGAATACATACTGAGGTAACTAAGCAATATTGAAACAAAAAAAGAAAAGAAAAAACTGATAATGTTTTTCACCACATAATTGGTACATTAAAAAAAAATAATGTGTAAAAGAAAAATTCAAAACTATTCCACAATCAATACTCAGTCTCCATAATGCACATATTACTCATCACCTAATATGTACACACTAAAATAAAAAAGAACGTATACTGAGTTATATAAGCTTCAAGAGAAAGATTGAAGCTACAAAAAAACTGATCATTTTTTTCACCGGATAATTGGTACTAAAAAAAAAAAAAAAAAAAAAAAAAATGGGTAAAGGAAAAGTACAAAGCTATTTCAAGCTCAATATTCAGTCTCCATAATGCGTATAGTACTCAGCACGTAATATATATATATATATATATATATATATATATATATATAATATATATATATATATATATATATATATATATATATATATATATATATATATATATATATATATATATATATACTAAAACAAAAAGAACATATACTGAGGTATTTAAGCTTCAAGAAAAAGGTTGAAGGTAAAAAAAAAAAAATACAGACAATATTTTTTCACCAGATCATTAGTACATTAAAAAAAAAAATAATAATAATAATCACGTGTAATAGAGAAATAAACCTACAGTTTGTCCAATCCATAAGCAGGTCAACCCAGGTCACCTCCATTTCTTCAGTAGTGTTGTAAGGATCAAGGGAGGTGTGGAGCAGTATAGTCATTTGTCGAATGGAACTAGTAATTCTACCATGAAATAAAAGTCTTGACTTGTCCCAAAATGGCAAACTCGGACTAGGATCCTTTGATGGTCGATTTACCCTTTCGATTGCTACAAACATGAAAATTACAAGTGAAAAAGATATTAGAGTATATAAGAATGCTGTTACTGGTGTTAAAAGTAAAGACCATTTATCAATAAACACGGGGCTCAGAGCAGCATTAACGTCATCGTGATTAAAATGTATCTTTCCAAATCACTGACAACTAATATTGAATGAGGACTTTAATAAAAATTAAAATAACAAGATGTTTTTTGTTATGTCTGTACACCCATTTGACCTTCTCTTGAATTGCGTCTCTTTCATCTACAAAGTGTCCAAAAAGAGTACTGGATTGATGCCCCCCCCCTCTCATGCTAGTCCTACAGGCACTTATTCTGTCCATGAAATTATATGCCTGAAAAAAATTTGGCTTTTTGGGGGTGTTTCCCCCCTTATCGAACATCAGGCAAATTTTTGCACGCTATATTTAATGGATAGAACAACTGGCTGTAGTGCTGGCATGGGAGGGAAATATGACCGATGTTGGGTTTCACGTATAATTACAACACCTCCTGATGAGACTGGTGTGTTTTGTTTGCTCCTTTCAAATAAATAAGTTCGATTTATTGTAGATTCAAATCCGGCGTTTTTTTAAGGACACCCTGAGTAAAGAAAAACAATTAAAAGGGGTATAGATTTGACGTGTGGAAGAGGGGCTCTTTTTCAAGTTTCGGCCAACAATATGAAGATATTCGTTTCGGATAATAAAAAAACATTTTTGGAATATGATGCAATATTTGAAAACTTAAAGTACAAAGGACAATGAAAGCGAAATCTAATTATCTGTGGAAACTTACACAACCATATATATCTAAATAATGCCTGTACATCTAAAAAAAAATGGCCATACTATGAATATATATCTAAAAAACGGAGAAAAATTGGGCATTGAATATTCAATGAAAAAAACCTCCACGCAGCTGCGCAGGCTTTTGGTTGTATCTGGGGACAAAGTGAATAATAAAGAGACCTGGGGGAAAAATTGCCAAGAATATGCAGGTTTTGACTTTTTACGGACGAAGAACTTTGTCAATTTTAATTCATTAATTTTTTTTTTATCTATTTTCACGATTTAGCATGGCAACACTAACTAAAGCGTTACGCCACCCAAAAAAACTTCATAACCTTGAAAAAAATGCAAAAAATAGCAGACAAAACATGGTTTTTATATATGAACACACTTAAGATGGGTCCAGAGGGCAAAACCTTTATTTATTTTATTTTATGTCCTTGGTAGATTAATAAAGTTGATATATTAGTCCGTAGGTCGGTTTGAGCTGTCTGTTATTAAAATCTCCCATCACAAATTTCTAAAGCTTGCAACCATAAGAAAAAGACATATTTTAGAAAAAAAATTCTTTACACAAACTGTCACACTTAACATTTACAGGTTTAAAACTGTTCCAATCGGTGGCTGAAACTGCTGTCCTCTGGAGTCTCCAATTGTTTTATGACTTTTAATATTTTCCTAGTATTTCTTAAATGTCCAATTTAATTTCCACCTGTTTTTCAGTTGTGCCATGCCCTCCCCTCAGTGGCGGTTCTGGCCTCTCCTGTGCCTCGGGCCAAATCTTGATTAGTGCCGCCCCTGTCTCCTACAAAATTCTCAGGCCAAATTTTACAAATTTTCATTTATTAGCAAAAGTATTTTCAATTTATTACTTAATTAATGATTTATTTTTTAATTTATTATTTAAAATGTTTAATTATCCTTAATTTGTTTAGCTATTATTATTTAATTATTTTAAAAATAAATTTACAATAATAAATAGAACTTATTATAATTCTTTATTATATATACGCCCTCTGCTTTACTTATACTACTAATACTTCTCTATCATATATACACCCTCTACTTTATTGTTGGCAGTTAGTTGTCTAGTTGTCTAGTGTTGCCTAGACAGTTAGTTCTCTCCTCCCTTCTTCTCCCCCCTCTATCTTTCCTTTTCATTTTTTTTTTAATTCATTTATTTCGATTGGCATGGTAGTTTTTGGTGCTCTCCCACTGTCACAGGTCAAAGAGCCTTTGTGGAGGTCTAAAGTTCTGTAATTTTTTCTGTGTTTCTTTTGAATAAATTGATTGATTGATTGATATTTTAATAAAATAAAGTTTCAAAAACTAAAAAGTTATCATAACAGAGCGATTATTTATTTGAAATTTTGCACCCCTAAAATTTCTGCGCCCGAGACAAGTGCCCCCGAGACTGTCCCTCCTTAAAACCGCCTCTGCCTCTCCTGAAACGAATTAATGAGTCAAAAATTTTAATTTTAATTTTCTACCCCAAACCCCAGGTTACAGATTCAAGGATATAGTAGGCAGCACAATAGCTCTGCCAAAGTAAAGAGCCACGCGGACACAATCTATTATTTATTTATTAGTTTTTTTTTTGTTTTAAACGAGGGCACTTCGTATGGAAGTTGTCGTAGAGACTTCGAAGGGGGCTCAAACGATTGGAAATTGGAACGTCTAGTGCCAATTTCAATAGTCAAGAGTGATTCGAGGGCAACCAGCCCCCCCCCCCAAGCCAATAATTTTTTTAGACCAGGGTACTTCGTATAGAAGGAGTTGTCGTAGAAACTTTGAAAAGGACTCATTCGATTGCAAATTGAAAGGTCTAGTCCCCTTTTTAATAGTCAAAGTGATTGGAGGGCAACCAGCCCCTCATCCCCCCCTAAGCCCATCATTTTCCCAAACACATCCAATCAAAATTTTGAGACAACCATTTTGTTTAGCGTAGTTAAAAGGTCCAGCAATTATGTCTTAGAAGTTGACACCCCCCCCCTCCCTCAAGCCCTCAGGGCAAGAGTTGTAAATTATGCCCTGGGGGCATATAAGGGAAAGGGTGTTCGTATAAACTTCAGAGAGGGCTCATTGGATCGATTATCAGAAGTTCTAGTCCCCTTTTTAGGAGTCAAATAGGTCAGAGGGCCACAAACCCCCAGCACAACCTGTTTTCCCCAAATGCATCCGATAGAAATTTCTTGATAGCCATTTGTTCAAACACAGTCCAAAGATCACATAACAAGGTCTTGAGCGTTGACACAACGCCCCAGAGTATGGGGGCGAGGGTTGTAGGTTATGCCCTGGGGGCATATAAGGTTTTTATGGAAGGGGTGGTTGTGTGAACTTTAGAGGAGGCTTATTGATTGTAAATTTAAAGTTCTAGTTCCCTTTTAAGAGTCAAAAGTAATGGAGGGCAACTAGCCTTCCCTCCCTCCCTGACACCCTCTTTTCACCAAACGCATCCGATCAAAATTGTGAGATAGCGATCTTATTCACAATAATCCACATAATATATAACAGTGCCATCAGTGTGAAGACAACCCTCCAGAGCCAAGGGGCAAGGGTTGTAAGTTATGCCCGGGGCATATAAGTCTTTTTTTGGAACGGATGGTCGTATAACCTTCAAATCGGATCGGGCTTATTTGACTGGAAGTCGGAATATCTAGTTCCCTTTTTAAGAGTCAAAAGTGAATTGAGGGCAACCAGCACCTCCCCCACAAGGCTATCATTCCCCAAAACATATCCGATCAAAATTTTAAGAGAGCTTTTTAGTTCAGTATTGTTGAAAGGCCCAATATTTATGTCTAGGGAAGTCAACCTCCCCACAGTCCTCAGGCAAGGGCTGTAAGTTAGGCAATTCGTTCATTGCTTACATATGGTATATGTTATTGAGAAAGGTATTTATGTTTGAACTTTACTTTCCAAAAAGACGATGGGCATTCAGGTGAGCCTTTCAGAGAATGTTGAGGGGAGTAGTGAACTAAATCAAAACACGTTATGTGTATACGGATTGTCAAGAAGGCGTGACTCATGAATGACTGGGTATATTAATTTGAAAGTTTCAGGAAATGATAAGGGAGATGATCAAAAAGGGGATATTTGCATGCTACCACTACTCTTACAACAACGACTACTACTACCACTACTTTTACAACTACTACTACCACTATTACTACTGCTACCACACTACTCCATTTATAATATTGAGGGAAAATTTGAGCTAAGTAAAAAAACGCTACGTGCATGTACATTGCCAAAAGAGCATATCTAAAGAATTGATTTGGGTATTAATTTGGAATTTTCAGTAACATGCTGAAAGGGAATATCATCTGACCATAAGACAATATGTGCACACTACTATTACTACTTCTATCACTGCTACATTTACTACTACTAAAACTACTTCAACTACTACTTCTATTACAACTACTTCTAAAGACAATACGTTAATACTACTGCTGCTACTAGTACTACCGCTATTATTATTAATACTACTATCAGTAATACAAATACTACTACTGTGCCTCCTATTATGACTATGCCTAAGGGTATGAAGGTGAAACTATCAAGAAATTCTTTTGGAGGGAGGAGCTGAACTTAATCACAACATTCCGTCTGTATGAAGGTTGTCAAAAGCGCGTAACAGCAATGTATTAGGAACAGTCTGAATGAGCGAAGTTGAAACTTAGACGGCTTGTTGTGGGAGATGTTGAACTAACCAAAAGAAAATATTTGCATCCTAATGCTACTGCTTCTGCTCAAACTACTACTAATACAACTGTTATTACTACCTCTGAAGCATGGACGCTTCGAAAAGCGGATGAAGATTTGCTAGATGTTTTCCAGAGAAATTGCTTAAGGATTGTTCTGGGTACCCGGCTGACTGACCGTATTTCAAACAATAGGCTATACGAAAAATGTGGTTCAATACCGCTTTCTAGGTCTATAATGAAAGAAAGGTTGAGGTGGTTAGGGCATGTTGTGCGGATGAAGGATGACAGATTGCCAAAGATTGTTCTTTTCGGCCAACCATCTAGGGCTAAACGGAAAGCAGGTCGTCCCCGTCTGGGGTGGGAGGACGTCATAAAGAAAGATCTAAAGGAAATGGGAACTTCGTGGGCGGGTGTAAAAAGGGAGGCTTTGAATAGATTGGGGTGGAGGAGGAGCGTGCGTAGCTGTGTTGGCCTCAGGCGGCTTGGTGCTGCGATGAGTTGTTAGTAGTAGTAGTATTACTACCTCTACTACTACTACTGCCACTAAAGCTAAGGCTACTACTATTAGTTCTGCTAGTACTACTATTACTACTACTACTACTACTACTAAAACTAAAGGTATTAAGGCAAAAATTTTGAAATATTGAAACTGTATGGAAGTAAATCGAAACAAGCTATGCCCATACATGTTGTTAAGAGGACGTATCAGAATTGCTTCACAAACGATTGATGGTATTAAGTTTAAACCTTCAGCGAGCGTTGAAGGGAATGTTGAACGATCAAAAAGTGCCATGCGCATACTGATACTAAAGCTACTACAAATACTGCCACTACGCAAGCTAAGAGTATTAAGGTGAAAGTTTCAAGGAAAATTTAGACAGATGTTGAACTACAGCAAAAAGTTCCAGTGCCATTTTTTAGAATTAATTTAAAAAACTTAAGCAGAAATTAACATAAAGCAGAAATTAACATAAGTTGGGCTCAAAACCCCTATGCCTTCTCAAGGCCATAACATAATTTGCACTTTACTGAAAAAGATATAAATGTTTTTACTTTTTTAACTTTAATAAATCAAATAATATTAACATTTTGATTACTAAATATCAGTATATGTATATTAAACTGACAATGCACATTCATTTGTATTTTTTTCAGTAAAGTGCAAATTATGTTATGGCCTTGGGAAGGCATAGGGGTTTTGAGCCCAACTTATGTTAATTTCTGCTCGTTTTGGGTTTGACTCGGTTATTTATTGTAATTTCTGTTCGTTTTGGGTTTCATTTATTTATCGATGCTGATTTGTGGTAGTTTCATGCTTAGTAGATTATTTGATTTTATTTTTGCTCATTTTTGTTTAATGGAGTTCTTTACTTTTCTTTGAAAAACTTATTTTGTGAAGAAGTTTTTTTTTAAATTAATTTCTGTTCGTTTTATATCGACGTAGTCTTTTCAGGGAAAAAGAAAATGATACCTAAAATGTTTTCGTTTTTTAAGAATTTATAGTTGGGCCTGCTATTTGTATGCTGGAGAAAAATTTTCAGCAATATTTAACAACATACATCCTTTTAAAATTCTGGACACAAATAGTAGTGTTTAATTTAATTTCATACCTCCTCTAGTTGACCTGAAATGGAAAACAGGATAACAGTCGCAAAAAAATCTGTTTACTTTCTTTGATAGCTTGGATACACTTACGCTATTTTGATTTGGTTAAATCTTAAGAGCAGAAGTAGCCCCGAAAATGTGAACATAATACCCTCAGTCGTTCTTGGGATACTGCTGAGATACCTTATTGAGAATTAGCATTAACACTGTGCATTTTGATTTAATCCTAACATTTAGTTTTTAAACATAAAGGAAGAAGGGAGGGTGGGCGTGGGAGGGGGATTAGTTTCCCTCCAATCACTTTCGACTATTAAAAAGGGCATCAGCCCTTTCTATTTTCAATCGAATGAGTCCTTTTCGAAGCTCCTACGACAACTCCTTCGATACGAAGAGCCCTGGTCTAAACAACAACAACAACAAAAAAAATAACACATTATACCCACATCGATCTTTACTATAAAAATGTCAAGCCATCCAATAACTTTTGACTACTAAAAAGTGCACAAAGCCTTTCGATTATATATACCTTATATGCCCTCAGGGCATAAATTGAAACCCTTATCCTAAGGGCTGTGAGGGTGGTTGTCATCCTCTAAGACCTAATTTCCAGAACTTTCAACTACGTTAAACAAAATGGCTATCTCAAAATTTTGATTGGATGTGTCTGGGAAAATGGTGGGCGTGAGAGGGGCGTTAGTTGCTCTCCAATCACTTTCAACCATTAAAAAAGGCATTAGCCCTTTTAATTTCCAATCAAATGAGCCCTTTGGAAGTTTCTACGACAACGCTTTCAATAAAAACCTTAAATGCCCCAGGGCATAACTTACAACCCTTGAACTGAGGGCTGGGGGGTGTCATCCTCAAAGACCTAATTTCCAAAACTTTCTACAACGTTGAACAAAATGACTATCTGAAAATTTGATTGGATGTGTTTGGGGGAATTTTGAGCGTGAGAGGGGGGTTAGTTACCCTCCAATCACTTTCAACTATTAAAGAGGGCACTGACCCTCTCCATTCCCAATTGAATGAGCCCCTTTTGAAGTTATTACGACAACTCTATCTATTAAAACCTTATATGCCCCCAGGGCATAACTTACAACCTTTGCTCTGGGGGCTCTGGCGGGTTTGCCATCCTTAAATACATAATTTCCAGAACTTTCAACTACGTTGAACAAAATGGCTATCTCTAAACTTTGATTGAATGTGTTTGGGGATATGGTGGGCGTGAGAGGGGGGTTAGTTACTCTCCACTCACTTTCGACTATTAAAAAGGGGAATTTCAATTTCCAATCTAATGAGCCCTTTTTGAAATTTCTACAACAACTTTATATATAAACCTTATATGCCCCAGGGCATAACTTACAACCCTTACATTGAGGGCTCTGATGGGGTTATCATCCTTAAAAAAATAGTTTCCAGAAATTTCGTCTACGTTGGCGTGAGGCGTGAGAGGGGGGTTGCCCTTCAATCACTTTCGGCTATTAAAAGGGCACTAGCCCTTTCAATTTCCAATTGAATGAGCCCTTTTTGAAGTTTCTACAAAATCGCTTTCAATAAAAACCTTATATGCCCCCCTGGGGCATAACTTACGACCCTTGCCCTGAGGGCTTTGAATGTGGAGGCGTTGTCATCCTTAAAGACCTAATTTCCAAAAATTTCAACTACGTTGAATAAAATGGCTATCTAAAAATTTTGATTGGATGTTTTTGGGGAAAAGGTGGGCGAGAGAGGGGGGCTAGTTGCCGTCAAATCACTTTCGAGACTTTTAAAAAGGGCGGTAGCCCTTTGAATTTCAAATCGAATGAGCCCTTCTTCAAGTTTTTACGACAAAGATTTCAATGAAAACTTATATGCCCCCAGGGCATAACTTATAACCCTTGACCTGAAGACTGTGGGGGGAGTGTTCTAATCAAAGGTATAGTTTCCTGAACTTTAAACCGCGTGAAAAAAATTGACTATCTCAAAATTTCGATTGGATGTTTTTGGGGAAATGGTGGACGTCGGAGGGGTGTTAGTTGCCTTCCAATCACTTTCGACTATTAAAAAGGGCAATAGCCATTTTAATTTCCAATCGAATGAGCCCTTTTTGAAGTTTCTACGACAACGCGTTCTACAGAAACCTTATATGCGCCAAGGGCATAACTTAGAACCCTTGCTTTGAGGGCCTTGGGGGAATTGTCATCCTCAAAGACCTATTTTCCGTAACTTTTAACTATGTTGAACAAAATGGCTATCTTAAAATTTTGATTGGATGTGTTTGGGGAAAAGGTGGGTATGAGAGGGGGGTTAGTTGCCCTAGAATGACTTTCGAGATTATTGAAAAGGGCACTAGCCCTTTGAATTTCCAATCGAACGAGCCCTTCTTCAAGTTTCTACGACAAAGATTTCAATAAAACTTATATGCCCCCAGGGCATAACTTATAACCCTTGACCTGAAGACTGTGGGGGGAGTGTTCTAATCAAAGGTATATTTTCCTGAACTTTAAACTGCGTGGAAAAAATGGCTATCTAAAAATTTCGATAGAATGTTTTTGGGGCAATGGTGGGCGTGGAAGGGTTGTTAATTGCCTTCCAATTACTTTCGACTATTAAAAAGGGCAATAGCCATTTCAATTTCCAATCGAATGAGCCCTTTTTGAAGTTTCTACGACAACGTGTTCTATAGAAACCTTATATGCCCCAAGGGCATAACTTGCAACCCTTGCTTTGAGGGCTGTGGGAGGATTGTCATCCTCAAAGACCTAATTTCCAGAACTTTCAACTACGTTGAACAAAATGGCTGTCTAGAAATTTTGATTGGATGTGTTTGGGGAAAAAGTGGGCGTGAGAGGGGGGTTAGTTGCCCTCCAATCACTTTCAACAATTAAAAAGGCCACCAGCCCTTTGAATTTCCAGTCGAATGAGCCTTTTTTGAAGTTTCTACGACAACGCTTTCTATAAAAACCTTATATGCCCCCAGGGCATAACTTACAACCCTTGCTTTGAGGGCTGTGGGAGGAGTGCCCTCCTCAAAAAAAAAAGAAAATTTGTATGGAAATCAACGACACTGAACAAAATGGCTGTCTAGAAATTTTGATTGGATGTGTTTGGGGAAAAAGTGGGCGTGAGAGGGGGGTTAGTTGCCCTCAAATCACTTTCGACTATTAAAAAGGGCACTAGACCTTTGAATTTCCAATCGAATGAGCCCTTTTTCAAGTTTCTAGGACAAAGATTTCAATAAAAACTTATATGCCCCCAGGGCATAATTTATAACCCTTGCCCTGAAGACTGTAGGGGGAGTGTTCTAATCAAAGGTATATTTTCCTGAACTTTAAACAGCGTGGAAAAAATGGCTATCTAAAAAATTCGATAGAATGTTTTTGGGGCAATGGTGGGCGTGGAAGGGTTGTTAATTGCCTTCCAATTACTTTCGACTATTAAAAAGGGCAATAGCCATTTCAATTTCCAATCGAATGAGCCCTTTTTGAAGTTTCTACGACAACGCGTTCTATAGAAACCTTATATGCCCCCAGGGCATAACTTGCAACCCTTGCTTTGAGGGCTGTGGGAGGATTGTCATCCTCAAAGACCTAATTTCCAGAACTTTCAACTACGTTGAACAAAATGGCTATCTTAAAATTTTGATTGGATGTGTTTGGAGAAAAGGTGGGCATGAGATGGGGGTTAGTTGCCCTCCAATCACTTTCAACAATTAAAAAGGGCACCAGCCCTTTGAATTTCCAGTCGAATGAGCCTTTTTTGAAGTTTCTACGACAACGCTTTCTATAAAAACCTTATATGCCCCAGGGCATAACTTACAACCCTTGCCCTGAGGGCTGTGGGGGAGTGCCCTCCTCAAAAAAAAAAGAAAATTTGTATGGAAATCAACGACACTGAACAAAATGGCTGTCTAGAAATTTTGATTGGATGTGTTTGGGGAAAAAGTGGGCGTGAGAGGGGAGTTAGTTGCCCTCAAATCACTTTCGACTATTAAAAAGGGCACTAGACCTTTGAATTTCCAATCGAATGAGCCCTTTTTCAAGTTTCTAGGACAAAGATTTCTATAAAAACTTATATGTCCCCAGGGCATAACTTATAACCCTTGCCCTGAAGACTGTGGGGGAGTGTCCTGCTCAAAGGTATAATTTCCTGAACTTTAAACTGTGTGGAACAAAAAGCTATCTCTAAATTTTGAATGGATGAGTTGGGGGAAATGGTGGGCGTGGAAGGGGTGTTATATGCCTTCCAATCACTTTCGACTATTAAAAAGGGCACTAGCCATTTTGATTTTTTAATTGACTGAGCCCTTTTTGAAGTTTCTACGACAACGCTTTCTATAAAAACCTTATATGCCCCGAGGGCATAACTTACAACCCTTGCCCTGAGGGCTGTGGGGGGTTGTCATCCTCAAAGACCTAATTTCTGGAACTTTCAACTACGTTGAACAAAATGGCTATCTTAAAATTTTGATTGGATTTGTTTAGGGAAATTGTGGGCGTGGAAGGGGTGTTAGTTGCCTTCCAATCACTTTCGACTATTAAAAAGGGCACTAGCCCTTTTAATTTCCAATCGAATGAGCCTCTTTTGAAGTTTCTACGACAACGCCTTCTATGAAAACCTTATATACCCCCAGGGCATAACTTACAACCCTTGCCCTGAGGGTTGTGGGGGAGTGACCCCCTCAGAAACATATTTTCTATCTGGAAACCAACTACGCTGAACAAAATGGCTATCTCAATATTTTGATTGGATTTGTTTAGGGAAATTGTGGGCGTGGAAGGGGTGTTAGTTGCCTTCCAATCACTTTCGACTATTAAAAAGGGCACAAGAAGCTCCGATTTCCAAATGAATGAGCCCTTTTCGAAGTTTCTACGACAACTTCTTCGATACGAAGTGCCCTAGTCTAAAGGAAAAAAAAAAACATTGTGCCAACATCGTTCTTATATACCCCCAGGGCATAACCTAAAACCCTTGCCCTGAGGGTTGTGGGGGAGTGACCCCCTCAGAAACATATTTTCTATCTGGAAATCAACTACGCTGAACAAAATGGCTATCTCAAAATTTTTATCGGATGTGCTTGGGGGACTGATGGGTGGGGGGGGGGGAGCTAGTTGCCCTCCGATCACTTTTGACTATTAGAAAGGGCACTAGCCACTCCAATTTCCAATCGAATGAGCCCTTTTCAAAGTTTCTACGACAACTCCTTCGATACGAAGTGCCCTGGCCTAAGACCGAGAAAAAAAAAGTAATAGATTGTGCCTACATCGTTCTTTACTTAGGCAACGCTATTGCGCTGCCTATTATAGGCAGCGGGATAGCACTGCCTAAGTAAAAAACGATGTGGGCACAATGTATTCTTTCTTCTTCTCCATACGCAGGGACTTCGTATCGAAGAAGTTGTCGTAGAAACTTCGAAAAGGGCTCATTCGATTGGAAATTGGAGTGGCTAGTGCCCTTTTTAATAGTCGAAAGTGATTTGAGGGCAACTAGCGCCCCCCACCCATCATTCCCCCAAACACATCCAATCAAAATTTTGAGATAGTCATTTTGTTCAGCATAGTTGATTTCCAGGTAGAAAATATCTTTTTGAGGAGGACACTCCCCCACAACCCTCGGGGCAAGGGTTTTAAGGTTTTTATAGAAGGCGTTGTCATAGAAACTTTAAAAAAGGCTCATTCGATTGGAAATTCAAAGGGCTAGTGCTCTTTTTAATAGTCAAAAGTGATTGGAGGGCAACTAGCCCCCCCCACGCCCATCATTCCCCCAAACACATCCAATCAAAATTTTGAGATAGTCATTTTGTTCAGCATAGTTGATTTCCAGGTAGAAAATATGTTTTTGTGGAGGACACTCCCCTACAACCCTCGGGGCAAGGGTTTTAAGTTACCTTACATGCCCTGGGGGCATGTAAGGTTTTTATAGAAGGCGTTGTCGTAGAAACATCAAAAAAGGCTCATTCGATTGGAAATTCAAAGGTCTAGTGCACTTCTTAATAGTAGAAAAAGGGATTGGACGGTAACTAACCTGCCTCTCACGCCCACCTTTTCCCCAAACACACCCAATCCAAATTTTGAGATAGCCATTTTGTTCAAC
The DNA here is from genome assembly GCA_027921565.1 of Artemia sinica. Lineage (NCBI taxonomy): Eukaryota > Metazoa > Arthropoda > Branchiopoda > Anostraca > Artemiidae > Artemia > Artemia sinica. The sequence continues at coordinate 43,558,150 of CM051267.1, forward strand.
GTAGTTTGAAGTTCTAGAAATTAGGTCTTTGAGGATCAAAACCCCCTCACAGCCCTCAAGACAAGGGTTGTAAGTTATGCCCTGGGGGCATATAAAGTATTTATAGAACGCGCTTCCGTAGAAACTTCAAAAAGGCCTCATTCGATTAGAAATTGAAATGGCTTGTGCCCTTTTTAATAGTCGAAAGTTATTGGAAGGCAACTAACACCCCTTCCACGCTCACCATTTCCCCAAACATACCCAATCAAAATTTTGAGATAGCCATTTTGTTCCACGCAGTTAAAGTTCAGGAAATTATACCTTTGAGCAAGACATTCCCCCCAAAGTCTTCAGAGCAAGGGTTAAAAGTTATGCCCTGGAGGCATATAAGTTTTATTGAAATCTTTGTCGTAGAAACTTGAAAAAGGGCTCATTCGATTGGAAATTCAAAGATCTAGTGCCCTTTTTAAAAGTCAAAAGTGATTTGAGGGCAACTAGCCCCCCTCTCTCGCCCACCTTTTCCCAAAACACATCCAATCAAAATTTTTAGATATCTATTATGATCAATGTTGTGGATTTCCAGATAGAAATTATGTTTTTGAGGAGGACACTCCCCCACAGCCCTCAGGGCAAGGGTTGTGAGTTATGCGCTGGGGGCATATAAGGTTTTTATAGAACGCGTCGTCGTAGAAACTTCAAAAAGGGCTCATTCGATTGGAAAATGAAATGGATAGTGCCCTTTTTAATAGTCGAAAGTTATTGGAAGGCAACTAACACCCCTTCCACGCTCACCATTTCCCCAAACATATCCAATCACAATTTTTAGATAGCCATTTTGTTCCACGCAGTTTAAAGTTCAGGGAATTATACCTTTGAGCAGGAAACTCCACCCACAGTCCTGGTATCAAGTCCTGATACCACAAACTTTGTATCAAGTTTTCCGTTTCAGGTCAACTAGAGGAGGTACGGAACTAAATTAAACACTACTATTTTTGTCCAGATTTTTAAGAGGGCGTATGTTGTTAAAAATTGCTGAAAATTTTTCTCCAGCACACAAATAGCAGGCCAAACTATAAATTCTTAAAAAAACGGAAAGATTTAAAGTATTATTTTCTTTTTCTCTGAAAAGACTATGTCAATATAAAACGAACAGAAAATAATTAAAAAAACTTTTTCCACAAAATAAGTTTTTCAAAGAAAAGTAAAGAACTCCAGCAAACAAAAAATGAAAAAAATTAAAATCAAATAATCTACCAAGCGTGAAACTACCACAAATCAGCATCGATAAATAAATGAAACCCAAAACGAACAGAAATTACAATAAATAACCGAGTCAAACTCAAAACGAGCAGAAATTAACATAAGTTGGGCTCAAAACCCCTATACCTTCCCAAGGCCAGAACATAATTTGCACTTTAATGAAAACAATACAAATGAATGTGCATCGTCAGTTTAATATACATATACTAATATTTAGTAATCAAAATGTTAATATTATTTGATTTATTAAAGTTATAAAAGTAAAAACATTTATATTTTTTCAGTAAAGTGCAAATACAAAAAATGGACTTGTCAAACGAATTTTTGGTCTCATCAGGCGGGAGGAAATCTTTTTAGGCTTTGTTCTTTATTTTGTTCTTTTTTCGTGCAGCATGGCTGACTAATAATGACTGAGTTTTCGTAGGTGATTTCAAAATAATAATGCGTAGCAGAAAAAATGAAATCAGTGAATTCAGCTTTAAAAATCCTATCATGCTTTAAAACTAAATGTTACTTTAAAACTAAATCAAAAGGCACTGTGTGTATGGTTGCCAATAAGACACCTTAGCAATATATCAAGAACGACTGGAGGTATTAAGTTGAAAATTACGGGGCTACGACTATTACTACTCCTGCTCTTACAATTTAAATAAATTTAATGAGTGTGTCGTCTCTGTGTAAGTGTGTCCAAATTGTCAAAAAACATAGAAATAATTTTTTGAGAGTGATATAATGTTTTATCTTTAAAGTGAACTTTAGGAGTATAAAATTAAATCTAACAATACTATTTATGTCAGGTTTAAATACTGGCGAAAAAGTTTCTCGAATATACAAATAGGAAGCCAAACTGTGGATTCTTATAGAAAAACCGTAAAAATACAAAGAAATTTTAATAAAGTAGAAATAAAGTCGAATAATCTTCCGAGAGTAAAACCACCGTAAATCACCATCAATAAATAAATGAAACCCAAAACGAACAGAAATTACAATAAATAACCAATTCAAACTCAAAACGAGCAAAAATTAACATGAGCAGGGCTGACAATCCCCATGCCTTCTCAAGACCAGAAAATAATTTGCAATTTACTGAAAACAAAATACATTTTAAATGTTTTTACTTTTTGACTTTAATAAATAATGAAAGTAATTGACTTTAATAAATAAAATTTAATGAAAGTAACGCATTACATTAAAAAATAAAAAGAACTGAAGTTATTGCGTCTATGAGGAAGGTCTAAAAGTCTTCACAAAGCTAAGGTCTAAAAGGCTTCACAAATACTTCTCAATCAAAGTCAACTGTCCTTGTGTTTGAGCAGTCTTTCTTAAAGAATTGTGACAGAAAATTGAACTATAGCGTAAAGAGCGAGGGCCGAGGGAGGGATAGCCCCCCTCGCAGACAGCAAAACTTCTGTTTGATTCAAGTTTCAACTTTGCTCCTTACCTACAGTTGAAAAAACTTCTGATTTTATTTAATTTCTGCTCGTTTTTAAAATCATGACAGGAAATCCCTTTCCCTACCCCCTCCGAGTAAAATTGGACCTTTTTTTCACACGTACGTAGGTTTAAAGCAGATTCTATAATTTATTGTCAACCTAGTGTCGAAAACTGGCAAAATTGCAAGCAAAATATACGAATTTACTCGAGAGTGGTAAAATCTTAAAATTTCTGTGAATTATTAGTAGCAGTTGGTATGATGAAAACATGCCTATATTTTAGAATCATGATCCACTGGGCTTTTGAGCATAAAAACGCAGCTTACCCAAATTAACTCATTTTGCTAATTAAGTAATTGACTTAACAAAAGAAATTTAATCTAACCAAATTAAAAACATATAAATTTATCATTATTTTCACAAAAACATAACTTTTGTAATAATGTACAAGCAAGTTGAAAGAGATCATTTCTTCAGAAACTCAAAAAGGAAAAGCAAAAGAAAAAGAAATACACGTAGAGGACCACAATCCAATAAATTGAATCAATCAGACTAAAAAAAGAGGATATAGCATTAAAACCGTGCGAAAAATATACAGAACTACGTAGAGAAAAAGACGAAGGTAATTGATAATGAAGGTAAAGCGGAAAATAATTATTGAAGGTAACTGAAAAAACATTTCCAGATGACTAACAGTAATTGGCTATCGAAGTGACCGGTATGTAAGTAGTTATCATGTACCCCAACCCCCTTTCCCAGACAATTTTCATTTCGAGACTCACGAGAACTGACACTTCTACATTTGTCTCTTGTTCTTATTCACTTACGTATTTCTTCCATTAGTTTAGTTACTTCTATTAATTTGTCTGTAAATTATTTTCTTTAAAAGGAAAATCTATTTTAATTTAGAATAACATACAAGATTGAACATACTAAAAATTTTCGTGTATCAAATTACAGCTAATACAATATTTCTCCAGCCAATGTAAATTCGACAAATGTAAAAAGGATTATTCTTCCCTAAGGACAGAACTAGTTTTCCATATAATATAAGGAAAATTCGTCTTTTTAAGACGAACAATAAAGGTAACAGCTAGTTTCTGGCGAAAAAATGAAAGGAAAAGCCTTTTCTATTACCAAACTTATTTCATTTAAAAGGATAGTGACCTAATTGCTATCGAAACCTACGGTATCCTTCTGTCGGCTGTTCAAACTCTATCCAGAAATGGAATGAGATTTTTATCGGAGGGGAAGGGGGAAAAGAGTCAGCAGAAAGTTTTCGTAAGTGTCAAAATTATTCATTGATGATAAAAAGGAAATCATCCCTTTCTATGACTAGGAATTACGATAGAGGTCAGCGTATTTTTCCAACAAATAAAAGCTGGTTTTCCTAAAAAAATATTTTTAACCATCAGAACTTATTGTTCTACAAAACACATGTCAAGCTAATTGTTAGTCAAACTTATACTTTACTTTTTGTCGGCTTGTTAAGCTTAGGCCAGAAAAGCGATGAGATTTTTTATTGCATTGGAGGAGGGGGGAGTGAGTCAGAATCTTTTTTTCCCAAGGGTGAGGGATAGTTATTTATAATAAAAAAGAAGTATGCTTTTTAAGACGGAGAATGACGGTAAGGGTCAGCTTAATTTTATAACGTATTAAATAAAATAAAGTAAAATAAAACTTATTTTCTATCATTTAAACCAATTTTCTAGAAAACAATATCGAACTAATAGCTATTAAATATTTGCTGCGCCTCTGTCAGCCAGCCAGACTTGGGTCCCGAGACGATATTCTTTATTGGATTGGGGAGATGAGAAGGGAGGGGGGGAAAAGGAAGACAGCAACTTAGTTTTTCTAAAAATTCTAAGCTGATTTACATTTTACAACGATCATTGAAACTCCTTTCTTGCACTGTTACCGTTTATGAAGTTTGAATAATTGAAAAGTAATGTTTTATTTTATTTGTTTTCAAAAGTCCTAGTAGGAAAGCTTACCTAGGTTACATTGCGCTATAACTGGCTCCCAACAAGGTCCATATGCGAGGCTAAAATACTCAAACAAGCAATTGAAATCATGATAGTACTTCAATCCACATAAGCTCCTCTCGACCATATCTGACTCCCAAGGCTCCTCTATGTGCACTTTATAAGTCCTCTTTGCTCTTGGCGCCGCTTCCACTTCTGCACCAGCCAATCGGCCAATTATCACAAGTTTCTTGATGTCTACAAGAGGCTGAGGGAAGTCGCGGAGCTGGTAGCGCCATGAAGAGCAGCCAAATCGGACCTCCCGGCACCAGAGAGTATTGAATTCAATGCCGTCATCTGGCCAGGGCCTGAAATGAGTGCCATCTAAATAACTGCAGGATCTAATTTATTGAATCAATAAATTTACCTCTTTATTTTAAATTTTTCGTCTTCTTTGAGCATCTTTAGGCTACGCAGGGTAACTTCGTCAAAATCCTAGGGGAGGGGCAACAATGGCGCTGATTTTCCAAAATCAAGTGAAAATGACAGTGGAAACTAAAAAATAAGCCATTTGGTACCATAAAGGTACTATTTGTACTATAAAAGTACTATAAAGGTACATTATAACACTATAAAGGTAAATAAGTACTAAAAACTGATTTGTTTCTGTTGTTGCTTGAATTATGCAGGCTTATCTTAATTTTGACAAGATTTTTAAAGAAACTAAATTTCAGCTGGGGAGATGCAAACTGGGTCTGGGGGGACTGGGGTCTGAGGGGGGGGGGGGAAACTAGGGTCTGGGGGGCAAATCGAGGTCTGGGGGGCAGTTGCCCCCACTCCTGCCCCATAGCAAAATACGCCATGTTAGGCTATAATATTAACTCTAATAATTTTTAAAGTTAAAGATCTAAGTATTATAAAAATACTGATTGGTTCTCGGATGATGTCTGAACAAAATCATACATATAGTAGATGTGGTTAAGAGTGAGGTATGGGGGTTACAATCCCTTTTACGACTGCCATGTTATGGCAACCTTTATTTAAAGAGCGAATTCACAATAAAATACTGAGTAAATTTGGACTCTAAGTTTGCCATTCCTTAGGATTTCAGTCCTGAGCCTTGGATTTTGCAAAACGTACATATATTTGATATTGCCCCCCAAAAAGCAGGCTAAGTATATATATTAATATTATTTTAATTATTTATAATGTTGTCTATATCATAATATTAACTAATAATTAAAATTATTTATATCATTTTGCATCCTGGGTTTCAGAGGCTGCCCTATATAAGCCTATAGAACTTGATAAATAAAGTAAACAGCTTGTATAAAATAAAATTTAGCTTTCAAAATCATTAGTTTTTGTATTTTTTCTGGTTTGTCTTTTTATGCTACAATAAAAACGTGACGGAAATTGAAAGTCATCGGTCAAATATGTAAACCGCTGATTTGTTGCTCCAAGGCGCTCAAGTTGCTATTGAGTTTTAAAATAGGCAACTAAAAAAAACGTTAAATACCAGCTTTACTGAAAATGCAAAACCACCATGATATGCATGCTTTTTTGTGTTTTATTATGTTGACCGTTAGACATGTAAGCAACTATTTGAGAAACCCTTAGATAAAAACATGGTTGAATTGGAATCCATTTCTACGATGTACGATGTTTTATTTTAAAATAATCATAATGCAATTATAGCACCATATTCGTAGTTAGTGTGTAAAAAAGCCCCTAAAAGCCATTTTTGGTTGTAACAAACGTCAATTATGGAATATGGGCTTTATTTTTTTTCTAAAAATCAATAATTCATAAGCTTCGGATTTATGACCACTAATTCAGGTTAAAACTCGAGGCCAATTTTGAAAATTCTTGGGCACATACTGTGTTTGTTTTCGAAGGCTCATTTAGCTATTTCAGTCAAATAACTCCAATTAATAACATTAAGTAATTAATAACATTCCTTGAAACAACACAGAGTAGCAGGTCCATCAGAGCATCAATATAATTATCTCAGCTTCACCATATTTTTGTCTTTCGTTTCGCAGTTAAATTTTAAGACTCCCTTAAAAGTTAATTCCTGAAACCGTTGGCCTCAGCTGCAATTCCAAAAGTGCCTGGCAGCGAGACATTACACGAAGATTATGAGTGATTGTTTTCATTTATATTGCAAACTGACTTATACCGGTAGCCCCATCTACTATGTATGAGGCTCTCTGACTCAAGAGCCTTCAGCCCAAACTCTTTCAGAGCTCCAATAAACACCCTGTGGTGCTCTTAACTTCGAGTTAGAAAAACGTGAAGTCATTGCACCACTAGCAGAAAAATCCAGCAATTAGCTGGTTTCTGGTGATTGTTTGGATCAGTCACCGGACGTTGACTGTTTGTGTAGTTATTATTTTTGCGATTGAAGGGAAAAGAGTATATAGTGAAATTCTACAGAGCTTTTAAAAAACAGAATGACATTAAAGAAATTTGAGATGCAAATATAACTTAAAGAAGTTTTTGTTTTTGTTATTAGGACTTTTCTTCCTCAATGCTGCAAAGACCTTCAAACTTTTCATAAAAACGTATATTTGTATTACTTTTGCTTTCCGACCCTAAATATTTTAGGAAAATCGAGGCTTGAAATTAAATTATAACGAAGAATAAAAAGTTTAAAAAAATCGAAATTCCCTAAAACCAGGAGGCAGGCAAACGCCCCCTCCTCCCAAAGAAAATGGCGGGCCTGTAGAGCAGCAACCTTGTGAAAAGTCTTGTTAAATTACAATTTGTAGTCTGAATTGGAACAAAAGAAAAATAAGAACGTTTCTGTTCACTTGATACCAACATTGCCTTTGTTTGGCAGCAATCGATGTTACCCTGTCACTGCCTTCACTAAACTCTATTTTCTAAGCAACACTTTCATGGATAATACCAGACAGATATTAGCGGACAAGCCTGTTCTGTTCAATAGTCAACTTCTGATGAATGTATAATATTGAAGATAATTTCATAAACCACATTGACCGTGGTTTATGATAAACCGTATATAACCTTTTTTTTTTAGAATGGGGTTTTACAAGGCCAACTTTCCAATCACAAAGAAATATCTACCTCTAACCCCTCAGATTGAAAAAGGCTAGTGCAAAAGAAGTACTAGTTAAAATTAGACAAAATCTCACGTAGCATTTTCCCAATCTAGCTAATTGGGTTGACTTACCTAGTGAACGAAAGAAATTTTATCAATTCAGGCACTGATCTAATTGTGAATAATAGCATCATTTACTGATAATAGCATCGTTTTTTTTTGTGAATCGCAGATTTTAGGAGAATGGCTCAATTTTCAAATTAGTATTTTTGGCTTAACAGTTTTTAAGTAAAAAAATTTGACCTTCTAACTTTCTCTTATAGCACTAAAGAAAACAGGTAGTTGTCCTTTCGAAATATATGTTTGTTTCGTACAGTATATTCGTTGGCCTTTTAAAACCCCGTTCTTGTTTTTTTTCCCAAGACCACACTGCCTTTTCTATGATGAAACAAATAAGAGTTCCGAATAGGGACATGTAGCCTTTGTATCTAGAGCCTTTGTGTATATTTTTGTTTCACTGTCTAATAAAAAGATCTGTCCCTATTTAGAACTCTTATTTGTTTTCTCATTTTTCGAAGTTTGCGTAAAAATTCTAATGACGTTATTAATCTAAAAACATTTTAGTTTGTAAGTAAAATACCCTACTGACCAACTTTGAAAAATACTTATTTGTATTACTGAATACTGATTTGTAAATACTGATAGTACGTAGAAATTTCATTTGGCGTTTCAAATTATGTATGTGAAAACGATAAGCTTATAGAAAACCCTTATACAACCACTCCATAGGCTCCAAAATATAATCTGAAAGGCGAGTTACAGCACCGATCAACTAACTCTACAACCTCTCAGCAAGAGATTTGATTTGACTCCATGCTTGTTTTTGTTTTTTTAATTGAAGTCTCTAACCTCCCTCCGACAAGTTATCTCCACTTGCACTACTGCTCCATAAGCTCATACGTCTAACACTCAGAAAAATGGTACAGTTGGATAACCGACAAGAGAAGTGGTTGTAGTACTTGAAAAACGGTAGCCTCCCTCCGACAAGTTATCTCCACTTGCACTACTGCTCCATAAGCTCATACGTCTAACACTCAGAAAAATGGTACAGTTGGATAACCGAAAAGAGAAGTAGTTGTAGTACTTGAAGAACGGTAGCCTCCCTCCGACAAGTTATATCCATTTGCACTACTTGCTCCATAAGCTCATACGTCTAACACTCAGAAAAATGGTACAGTTGGATAACCGACAAGAGAAGTGGTTGTAGTACTTGAAAAACGGTAGCCTCCCTCCGACAAGTTATCTCCACTTGCACTACTGCTCCATAAGCTCATACGTCTAACACTCAGAAAAATGGTACAGTTGGATAACCGAAAAGAGAAGTAGTTGTAGTACTTGAAGAACGGTAGCCTCCCTCCGACAAGTTATCTCCACTTGCACAACTACTCCATAAGCTCATACGTCTAACACTCAGAAAAATGGTACAGTTAGATAACCGACAAGAGAAGTGGTTTTAGTACTTGAAGAACGGTAGCCTCCCTCCGACAAGTTATCTCCACTTGCACTACTGCTCCATAAGCTCATACGTCTAACACTCAGAAAAATGGTACAGTTGGATAACCGACAAGAGAAGTAGTTGTAGTACTTGAAGAACGGTAGCCTCCCTCCGACAAGTTATCTCCACTTGCACAACTACTCCATAAGCTCATACGTCTAACACTCAGAAAAATGGTACAGTTAGATAACCGACAAGAGAAGTGGTTTTAGTACTTGAAGAACGGTAGCCTCCCTCCGACAAGTTATCTCCACTTGCACTACTGCTCCATAAGCTCATACGTCTAACACTCAGAAAAATGGTACAGTTGGATAACCGAAAAGAGAAGTAGTTGTAGTACTTTAAGAACGGTAGCCTCCCTCCGACAAGTTATATCCACTTGCACTACTTGCTCCATAAGCTCATGCGTCTAACACTCAGAAAAATGGTACAGTTGGATAACCGAAAAGAGAAGTAGTTGTAGTACTTGAAGAACGGTAGCCTCCCTCCGACAAGTTATCTCCCCTTGCACTACTACTTCATAAGCTCATACGTCTAACACTCAGAAAAATGGTACAGTTGGATAACCGACAAGAGAAGTGGTTGTAGTACTTGAAGAACGGTAGCCTCCCTCCGATAAGTTATACCCACTTGCACTACTACTCCATAAGCTCATACGTCTAACATTCAGAAAAATGGTACAGTTGGATAACCGACAAGAGAAGTGGTTGTAGTACTTGAAGAAAGGTTTTGTAAGATTAATCCATGAAAACCGTCCATTGATCTTTTTGAAATAAAATTCAACATACACGAATTAAGTGAGAACACAAATTTAGGGTAAAAAGCTGAATAATAGCATATCATAACCTAAGTTTTAAGGAGCCCAGCGCCATGGATTCTGTAATAAAATCAAACAGTGGATGGAATCATGGAAAACCAAGCAGTCTCTGGGCAACTATTTTGAAACTGTAAAACATGGACACCAAAAGAAAGAAATTTGTGAAGCCAAGCCATAAGGCTGTATATCAAACGAGACTGAATGAGCTTAAAGCACTATAGTAACTATATCAAGAAATAGAGCATTGAACATTATCTATATTGAAAGAAACGTTTAAAACGAGTCTAAAACCCATCCAGCATTATCTTTTAAGCCTTTTAGTTTATGGGAGAAATGACAATTTCTGTAGTCCATATTCTTTAAGGAGTTTTACTCCCGTTTGTACCACATTTTATGTTTTAAATAATTTTAAACTTAAGTTTAGATTGTTGTTTTATGATGCATTAAAAATTCCTATAAAACATCACATTCTTACCTAACCCTAATTTACCGATCAGATCAGGACAGAAAACTTAAGAGTTCGCAACCTTTGATTTCGTTCTAATAAACAAAGAAAACCTAGCAAAAAAGAATCCAGAATGAAGATAAAAGGTCATACTCACGAATCGGAGTCAATTTTACGAATTGCTGAAATGGCTCTCTCTTTTCCATGCATTGAAGGATCTGCCATCGCAAAAATCTCAACATCTTTCACAAGCCACTGAAAAAGGGCCACTGATGGGGGAGTTGTACCATACATTTGGCGATGACGCAATATGTAAATTTCTGCTGTCTTTTGTGATAAGTTTCTATAGAGTTCTTCGATTTTTGCCTTGAAAAGAATGCAAATCCTTCTTAAGAAATAAGAACCAAAAGTATGTGACCATTGGAGAATATCTAGTTAATGATACATCCATGAATGTTTACAAAACGCAATCCAAGTTCAGAGATTGCAATATTAGCTGGAGCAAAAATATCTCTGTTTGACAGTAATCTTCCAGATTGAGCATAATTTTAATAATGATTGATCTTATCTTCTGATTATCGTTTACAATTATTACTTAATTATTACTAACTGCTTGATGACTGAGGTCAAACTAAAGATTCAAGGTGTTAAGGAAAAAAAAAAACATCTTCTCTCAAATCCCTCGGACAAACACATTCTTTTAAATTTTCTATTCTATTTCTAGACAATATGGAACTTGAATATTACTTCTTACACTGATATTACTATTGATTGGTTCAAATTAGCTATTACTAATTTGAACCAATCATACTAATTTGAGACCATTTTTTTTTCATTTATGGGTTTCCATATGGCTTGGATTAGCAAGTTGATATTACGATTTCTGATCCTAAGGAGCAATCGCCACTTAAACATTGCCTCTCAAAACACTGCCATTTAAACATTTTTGCCTCTCAATTACTCGGACTATTTGTCTTGGCTTTTTTCTACAATTAGCCATGTCTTCATGCATACTGCAAAATACTTGGTTTTCAATTCAAAATCAACGGACTTGACCATAATTCCATTATAAGCTGATATTAGTCTCTCAATCGAACTATGTAACTTTATCCAATGCAACTTGTTTGGTTCGTTAGCAGTAACTAAATTTGAAGGTAGAGGATACCTGGTTCCAACGAGAGACAAAGATGTACGGAACCAAAAAGACGGATGCTATGGGCCAACTTCTAATAGCATTGTATGAATTAGTAATAGTAGTTTTCAGGCAATCAGAAACTTTCATGAAACATCTGATTGGTTCAAATTAGCCCTAGCCAAATCACTACTACTACTAGCCTACTAATAACTCACTGCAGCGCAAAGCCGCATGAGGCCTAAACACCAACGCACGCTCCTCCTCCAGCCCAATCTATTCAAAGCCTCCCTCTTTACACCCTCCCAAGATATTCAAATTTCCCTTAAATCTTTCTTTACATCCTCCTACCCAATTCGGGGAAGACCTGATTTTCGTTTGGTCCTAGACGGTTGGCCAACAAGGACAATCTTTTACCCTTCAACTGCAGAACAGGTCCAAACTATCTTATATCTTAGCTATTATGGCATTACGTCCCTAAATCTCGACATAAGTAAAATCCCATTGTGAATTTGCCTTTAAGACAAGGTGAATCAGAATAATACATGTGAACGGACAAAAAACCCAAACTTATTTAATTCCTGATCTCACATCGAATAAATCGCTAACCTAACTCCTAGCATTAACCACAACAATATTATTCTTGTGCATAGCCCTTATCACTTAATTGTCCTTATCTGGTATACCAAGAAAAGATAGGACCTTTACAAAATCTTTTCTATAAGTATGCAAATGCCTATTTACAGTCTAAAAAAATTAGAGCTACGATGTTTCCATCGCTCATTATTAATACAAGCTTTGCTTCAGGTTTTGTTAGGTTTGTTGTTTGTTATGTCTGTTGTTTCTATAAAAAAAAACGTAAAAACTTGGTCAATGCCTCTTCATTCATAAAACCGCGACAAAATTCTACTGCGAATTCACAAAGATCCTCTCTTGGACCTAATTAGACTTCCCCTTTATGTATATGGAATCAGCATAAAAAAACAATTCATTTGGTGTATTATTCTTAACCCGGATCGCCCTATTTGTAACAGTCCATTATTAGAACTGTTTGATATAAATGGGACTAGTCCACCTTAGTCTGCCTCACTACCCGTGGTGTCAATTTTTATGGACGGGGGGGGGTATTTTTTCCTCCCCTAGACTTTTTGCCCCCCCCCCCCGATTTGGAATACGCATTTTTCTTCTGCTTTTACTGAAAAATAATTCTTTTGAGGAAAAACAATTTTTGTTGAAAAAACAAGTGTTGGTCCCCTAGATTTAAGAAACACATTTGAGCCATCCTACCCCTGCACTTTCTTGAATTACCACCACTGTTCACCACTTCCCCTCAGTTTTATAAAATGAGGATTATAACATGACTATTATGTGGTCTGGGTGCATCTTTTAAATACTTAGTAATTGTATTCATAGTCTGTATTTTAAATCTCCCTAATTTATGCTTTGATGTCTTGTCTACTTCCCTTAATTTCTTTTTTTCCTCGTAAAATTCCTCACTGAAAAACTTCGACCACACTTAAATCTTTTTTGCTAATATTTCAGGCAGTTTTCTAACCTTCCTTCCTAAAACAGCGTATTTTACTTCATAAATTACTTTTCCAATGTCATTATATCTACAGTATCTAATTTTAAAGTCTTCAATTTCATATCCAACTGCTCTTGCAACGTTCCTCTCAAATTCTTGTTCTGAAGTATAAAATGTCGTAACTAAATGCCAATTAGTTTCCTAAATTTCAGCTTTAAAATTAATTGTGGAGGCTACTATATACTACAACTACAACTGCATGCCAAATTCATCTGAGACACAACTGTCTCCGTCAGTAGGTTCTAAGAAAGCAAAATACCACTAAGAGAGTGCTTTCAGTTAGTAACCATGAAGTGCACAAATAGAATTGTATTTACTAGATTATTGTACCTATAGAACTTTTAGCGTCTGCTTTTCCTTCTTACACAATGGACATAAGGTAAACAGAGTCAATGCCTATTTCTCCCAACCTTAAATAAAGTCCCTTAAAAAATGTTTTGTTTCTTGCTAGGATTTTATCTATGTGTTCCTACAAATGTATGTAGAATTCGTCCAAGTCACAGCTGTCTGTCAGTGGGTTCTACAGGGGCAAGTACTCTAAGAATGATGCCTTTCGCTTTTTAGTCATGAAGTATGCAACTAGAATCACATTATTAGCACCAAATCAACCCAAACAACACTTACAAGCTTCCTCCTTCATCACGAATCCTAACCCATTGCAAATATGTCCCATCCTTCCTACCCCAATAAATAAATTCTATAAAACCCAATTTCATGTTTGCTAACCCCTCAAGAGGGGTTTTGAAACTCTAAATACGTCCAGTTCGTAATACCTAAATTAATCATTCAAAATTTCAATATGGTAGTTGTCTTTAAACTGCAATTTTTGTGTCATCACAATCACTCGCATCGTCAGGACCTCAATAAAAGCAAAAAATGCCACCATTAAGGTCTAGAAACCAGTAAATTCTTGTCAACCAGGAAGAACCTTGGACCTCAAAGTGAATGGCTGCTTTGTACCAGCTTAGGCCTTGATGGTTGCTACTGAGTTTCAGCGCTTGACAATACACTCCTTTCAACAAGTGTCGATGTCTACCAATCACAGGTATCTGATTCATTAAATGCTCACGACAATAATATTAAACACGATCGAGATGTAGGCCTTGACAAGAAAACCTTGGCGAGGAGTAAGTTAAACTGCCTAAAAAAAGCCCAAAACTCATAATACGGTGCAATAATTTGTCGTTGACAGGGCAATAATTTCTTCTTAAGGCTTTGATCCTCAAGGTCGCTCTGCAAGACTGTTCGCAGTCAAAATTCTGGTCAGGTTAACTCGTAAAAGTTTCACCGGCACACTGCTATAAAGCCTTGCAGGCAGAATTTCTGCTAGTTGCTGGGACGGAGAGAGAGGCTTTCAGCGGAACGGGGGTAACAATCATCTCCGAGAAAGCTTTTTCTGCCACGCCTATCCTCGTCTTCCTAACAAAACTTTTTTTAATAGAAAAATTCCACGGTTGTCAATCCTTACTTTGATATGGTGGAGTTCGTCAACCCTCACAAATAGGTTCCCCTTCACATAGAAGGGTTCAAACTTTCAGTCCCAGCATTTACCTGGTTTCGCTCATATTATCATCATCAAAAACAATTTAAAAGCAAAAAAAAAAAAAAAAAAAAAAACTATAAATCTTAATTTGCCGTACATTCGTTCTCAGATGCTTCTTGAAACGTGTCAGAAAATATTAAAACCAAACCATGCGGGTTCATTTTTTCCCTAAGAAAGAAGAGGGAAAAGGCAGGTCCTAAGAAGTATTAAGGTTAAAAATTCTTTGTTTCCCCTACAAAATCAATTGTTCAATACAATTTGCGTCAGGGGATTCCTAAGTTTCTTTGAAAGGTTAACGAAAAAAAAACTCACAGGTGCTAAGCATTGGCCAGCCTTCTTCAGCTCTTCAATTTTTCCATCGAGAGCTTTCTTTCGCTTCAAGCTTTCTTTATATTCATCTTCTAGGAGTTCATAGTTTGCACGAAGCATTACTTCAAACGGGTCATCCGCCAATTCCATTGAGAAGCAGCCAACTTTAATACGTAGATCTCGTGGCAGTGGACTTTCAGCCACACTTGGCTGAGTTCTGTTGGATCGATGAACTTTCCTAAGCCATTTACTAACTCCCATTAAATGTTCACTGAAAGAATCTGCAAAATTGTAACCATGCGGGAAATATAGACGAAATGTGCCAATGTCAACAACCCTGAAATGTTTGGAAATGAGATCAACTTTACATTTGTATACAAAGGTTGTACACACAAAAATAATTCCGATACTAAAGAGATGAAGATAATTTTAATTGTATTTACAAAATAGAAACCCAGTCGAAACTCAGAGCCTCTCAAACGACAGGCTTGAAAAGGAAAAGAAACCGCAATATGAAAAGTTTTCGAAGTTTTCGAACCAAAAATAGTTTGACCCCTCCCCCTGTCAAAATATCTTAAGTCCACTTAGCCCCCCACCTCCAAAGGCAAACTTTCCTGAAAGCTCTAACCCTGTCTCCGAGTCGTGAAAAAAAGTTACAATTATCAAACTCCCTTAAATAAGACCTAATGACTGCTTGCAATCTCTATACATATATATATAAGTACATTTTAAAACCAAAAATACGGCCATGAACACAAAAAAGGCACAAATATCATAAACTTTCATCAATGATCATCATAAAACACTTAGAAGAAACACTTTATTTACCTAATGCTAGTACTTAACGCTTAATGCTAGGAAATATGGTTATGTACACTAGAATAAAAGCCAAAACATAATTAACTTACATTAACCATCATAAAAAAAAATACTTCAATGAAACACTACATTCACTCAATACTATGATTTTTTTTTCTAGCAAACATAATCTCAAGATACCTCGCTATTCTACAAATACAAAGAAGAGAGTCTGAAAGAGACAAACGGGTCTGTGACCAGTAAAGGAATACGAAGATAACAAAAATCAAACGAATATTTAGTCCGTATAAAATAAGGCATCTTCAGCGTAGATATAACAAAAAAAACAACCAACTAGAATCTAAAACTAAAACAGAATAAACTAAAATATGTATATACAATTACTCACATATACAATTGCCACCTGCCCTTACGAAAACAGAAAAGTAACAGAAGAGTTAATAAAAAAAGAATAAAAAGAAGAATAAATAAAATATATATATAAAACTAAAACACACACACACACACACACATATATATATATATATATATATATATATATATATATATATATATATATATATATATATATATATATATATATATATATATATATATATATATATATATATATATATATATATATATATATATGTATATATATATATATATATATATATATATATATATATATTTGCATGGATTTGGACATTTCTATTTGGTTGATGGTTCGGTTATACTGTTTTGTCCTAGGTAGTTGGATAGATGACTAAGGTCAAAACCTCGTTCAAGTGCTCATTTGTCTCAATTGCTGGATTAGGATGACAGTCTTTTTCTTCTTCTGCTTCTTCTCTCTCTCTCTCTCTCTCTCTTTTTTTTCTTCCCAAGTAATTACCTCTAAAACATTATATATATATTTATATATTTACAATTACTCACATATACAATTGCCAGCTGCACTCATGAAAACAAAAAGTAACAGAAGAGTTAGGTTTTAGACTGCTTGAGCAGGATGGGAGAGCATCATTAAGAGCGGAAAACCATTAATATGATGCTAATGCGTGTTTGACTAAATTAATAATTTAGTTAAAGACGCGTTTTAGTTGAATGGTGTTTTAATTAAATATGAACATCATATTGTGCATTATCGTACTCCTGATTCAACTGTTTAAGCTCCCATTAGTGTCTTTCCAATATCAACTTGTAAACAACCCGAATTCTACCAAAAATTAAAAGTAGGGATAGTGTTTGAAAGGCTGTAAAACGGTTTTAAGAAATTCCATAAAATTTAAGTTACTACAAAAATGGACCGGTGTTTTTTTTTTTCTTTTTTTGTTGAAAAACTTTAATTTTTCTTCTGAAGAATGTCATTCTCATTCTGAAGACTGAGTTTTTACTTGTAAAGTATTTATGGGGCCCTCCTCCACTGTGTTATAGTTTTTGCCGGCATAAACCAATAGTGAGTAAGAGGTAATAGGTTTTAGATTGCTTGTGCAGGATGGGAGAGCGTCACCAAGAGCGAAAAAACCATAGTGACCAAGATGGACCCCGGCTTTCACAAAAGCCCCACTCAACTGGAGGCCTCAGGGACTTCTTCTCAATTTCAGCTTGGGAGATTGTAGCAAATTTCCAAAGATGGTAAAATATCATTTCTAACTTCATTCTTTCTTTCCATTGAAAAACTTAGCTATTTTACTTAAATATGGAACTCAAAATATGTTTAAATATCTAATGCACTTATTGAATTAAATAATTTAGTTAAAAAGAATAAAAAGAATAAAAAGAAAAATAAATAAAAAATATATATAAAACTAAAACAGACCGACTAAAACATATATATGTATATATATATTTACAACTACTCACATATACAATTGCTAGCTACACCCATGAAAACAAAAAGTAACAGAAGAGTTAGGTTTTAGACTGCTTGCGCAGGATGGGAGAGCATCCCCAAGAGCGGAAAACCATTAATATGATGTTCATGCGTGTTTAACTTAATTAATGATTTAGCTAAACACGCGTTTTAATAGAGTGGTATTTTAATTAAATATGAAACATAATATTGTACGTTATCGTACTCCTGATTAGACTGTTTAAACTTCCATTAGTGTCTCTCCAATATAAACTTATAGACGACCCAAATTCTACCAAAAACTAAAAGTGATGACAGTGTTTCTTAGAACTGTAAACAGTTTTAAGAAGTTCCGGAAAATTTAAGTTACTAAAAAAATTTAAGAAGTTACTGGCTGTTTCTGGCTAAAGTCTCTAGCTATTTCATCTTGTTAGTGGTTAAGTTTTATTCTTATCTTTTAGTTCAGACTTCCACGGAGAATTTAAGTTTTTTTTTGAACCCATGCCACCCAAACATCAAGACTTCAAAGTCGCTTCCACGAATTCCAGTAATTTCTATATACTTGCCCATGTTTTA
Source organism: Artemia sinica (assembly GCA_027921565.1). Lineage (NCBI taxonomy): Eukaryota > Metazoa > Arthropoda > Branchiopoda > Anostraca > Artemiidae > Artemia > Artemia sinica. The sequence goes on from CM051267.1 coordinate 43,576,468, forward strand.
CTTTGAATACCCACCCCAGATTAGATTTTTCTGCTCTACCTCAGGACTACCATACTTCGTATTTGTCTGTTCAGCTTAGAGGATTGCCACCATCGATAGCGACACTTTTCATACAAACACATACGCTCGAGGTTATTCTTCGGACCTGTGCTTCCCCCTAGAATATCCTTCAGTGAACTTCTCCCTATATTTTTTCTATAGCTAGCATATTGTTTTTTTGTACCCACATGAATGTTGGAAAATAAAAATATAGGGAAAAAAAATGGTTCAGTAACCGATTAGTGTAAATACTCACGTAGCTTTGTTGCTCCGCAACTGGAGCCGTTCACAGCCTTCTCGTTCTACATTTAGCTGTTCATCACGATCTGTTCGGACAAAACTTAATTCTCTAACTGTAAGTATTCTTTGATCATCGAACACCAGTTCACCTGCAGATACATTGATTCGTATCTTATTCTTAGAAATCGTCAATTGAGATGACCCTATAAGCAAGTAAGTAAGTAAGTAAGTAAGTTTATTTGTAACCCGCAATATAAAATAAATGCGGAGTAAAAAAAAGAAGAAAAAACAAAATAATATTATCCACAAGGAAATAATAAGGAAAAAACAACATAAATAACTTAACAATATCCATAGAAACACTAATCTTGAAAAAAATAAATGAGGGGGTCACTGGCACATATCTTCCTTGGGGATCCTTAGCGATGTTTGTCAAGCAGCACTAGAGGGTCGATAAGTCCAAAATGAGGATTAATTTTATGATTTCAGTACCACCTTGGCAAATATAGCAGGAATTTACAATATTTAAAATAGCCTCTCCTTAGCTGAAGACGGTCTTTTTTGCGCATTAGAGGCTGCAAACCGGAAAGAAAAAGAATCGCACGAGAACAAAAAAAAATGGTAAAGTTTACATAAGCCTCGGCGACTGTACCTCCCTCTATTAGGCGAGATTTTACCATATGAGAATCGAATACACTGCAGAGCACTAGGAACCAGAGACGAGCATTTAGTCGAAAGTGAATCACAAAAAGTAATCCCAAGCCATTTCAATTTTGAGACACACTTGAGTAGCATTTTACCCACATATAAAGAAGGAGCAGGGTTAGAAGTATTAAAACTCAGAAACTCGCATTTTGAAGCATTTACAGAAAGCCAAATCATACTCAAAGCATTAATCAGAACATTTAGGTTCTTTGTGAGGCCTGACCTAGTATGACTAACTAGCAGAACATCATCAGCATAGCCAATGTGACTAACAGCAGTATTTTCTACAAACAAAGTAGGAGACAGCATTCGCAAACAGTCCGCAAGCACAGTTTTAAAAATATATGGAGACAGCACACCACCTTGCCTGACTCCCTTCTTTACTGAGCTAGGCTCGGATATATCAGACATCCATTTTAACCAAACCAACGAATTGGAATACCAATATTGAAGAACTTTTACTACGGAAGAATTAACTTCTGCTGCATGTCAAAAGAACTGCATGTCAAAAGAACTCCGAAAATCATATAATAAAAAGGAGAAATTATACCAAACTGACAAAAAAGGTAAAAGAAAAGTTTAAAGGCACCGCCTTTTGCTTCAGACTGGTATCGGCTTCTGACTTTGCTTCCAAATTAACCAACGTTTGAGGAATACGTCTATATTTCACCACTGCGTTTATGGACAATATTTTTTCTGAAGGAATTTCATGAAGACAATCCTGGTACTATAAAAATGAATAGTTTATCTTATAGCCGATTATGGTGACTGAAAGTTGATAATAAAATTGAAAAATGTTTGGTAAATTGTTCTCCATGGTAAACAGACATGATAAAAGCAGCGTCATTTGCATTCGGATCTTCTAAAGCAACTGGAAAGATACATATGGATTTCGTCAGTCCGTTTATGGTCTATGTTTTTATTTTCTAGAGGAGTTCTACATAGACAATCCTGGTATTATAAAAATAAAGAGTCTAGCCCATTAAGCCCATAGCCAGAGTCTGGTGGCTGAACATTGACAACAAAATTAAAAAAAAAGTGGGCTATTTGGCATGCTAAACAGAAAGATTAATAGCACCATTTCTTGTTTCTGAGCGTCCTAGAGCAACTGAGGTCTGTTGAGAAATACGCATATATTTTGCCACTCAATTTAGCGGCTATATTTCATTTACTAGAAGAGTTCTCCAGTGGCGACTTGTTCTCCATACTTGAAAGAGGGTTTAAAAGCGTCGTTATTTGCTTCTTAGTCTTTCAAAGTAACTGAAGATTGGAAAAACATCTATATATATTATGTCAGTCCGTGAATCAGCTACATGTCTATATGAGGTGAGCTATACCATCTATATGCATTTTGCCAGTCTAGCTATAGGCTATACTTTTGTTTACTGGAGGAGTTCCATGAAATCGAAAAATGTGTGACAACTTGTTCTCTGTGGCAGAAAGAAACGGTAAAACTACTTTTCTGCTTCCCGGGGCTTCATACACAACCCTGGTATTACAAACACAAAGTGTTTAGCTCATAGCAGAGTCTGGTGGCGAAACATTGACAATAAAATGAAAAAATATTTAGCAGCTTGTCCTCCATGCTAAAAAGGAAGGTTAAAAGCTCTATCTTTTGCTTCTAAGTGGCCTAAATCAACTGACAACTGGAAAAAGAAACAAAAGACAATCCACCACTAAGTTTATTGGCTATATTTTTCTGGTAATAACCAATTATTAACACAGTGGCGGTTCTAGGCCTGGCCAGGGGGTTAGCTGCCCTACAGTTTTTCTGACATCTGAAATTATTATTTTTTTTAACTTCTGCACTCCTGTGATATACCCCCCCCCCCTCGGATTATGAGGCCTAAAATCGCTACTGCATTAACATCAATAATTTCTAGCAATAAGTAATCATTAATGAATGGAAGTATTTATGAAATCGGCAAAGCAACATAAATAAACTCCAATTAAAGACGTAAACGAATACATAAAAAAAAATAAATATATAAGCATACAAGTCTAGTTTAATATAAAAACATAAAGACAAAACAAACGACAGAATAAAGTATTATATATTTTTACTAGGTATTCATTGCTTATGGAAATAGTTAGCGACAGCGACAGGGCCGTATCCAGGATACGTTTTTACGACTCGGACAAACATTTCGGGGGGGGGGAGCGGTCAAACTCACTAGCCCCCCCTCCCTGGATACGGCCTTCGACAACAGTTCTCAATTTAAGAGTTGTGATTTCAAGGTTGACTTGCGAATAGTAGAATTAAATATACTTCAACTATAACCTATCAATGGCATTCAAATGTCCAAGATAAAAATCCACAAAGGCTTAAAAGTTGAAGTAAGCAGGACAGTAGAAATGAAATCCGGTTTTTCAAACTAATTATGTTGTCAATTACAGAACAATATACACCTTAAAAAATATTAGGAAATCGACAATTCTGTTTTTAATGAAACAGACTTCCATATGCAGTTACGCAGTTTTTAGTATTAGTGGGCGCTAAATAAAAAAAGGAAGAAAAATATATGAGTGAAAAATCAGAAAAAAAATCTATGATTCAACGTGGCAACACTGACAAAACTGTGACACTACCCTAATAAATTCATAATTATGAAACAGCCAAAAGAAAAATCTGAGAAAATCGCGGTTTTCGGGTGTGAATAGATCTAAGATAGGTCCAGAAAGAAAAAAACTTTTGTTTTGATATTCTTAGTACTTTGAGTTTCATTTACTAGCCTAGTCTAACCGAAATTCGGTTAATTTCAATTTATACAACTTGTTATTTTGTGACTTAGTGCAATTTGTCATTTATTGCACTTGTATTTCTGCCGCCGAGCTATTTTAGATCAAGAACCACGAAGAATACCAATTTTAAATCGGCCAAGAGAAATTCAAGTTAAGGTTAACAAATTCTCCATAGGTTAGTTTGGAAGGGTTAATTTTTGTTTATTTTAAAAATCCACAAAACCGAGTTAAGTACAACGGTAGTTGAAAACTGTGGATCTACGGTTGTTCATCTGGACATTCAATTGGCGAGTATAGACACAGTTGACATGATCCATAAACCACTGCTACATAAACCATAAACCATAAGCCACAAATCCATACACTACAAGAAGAATGAGTCGAGTCCGATTAGGACAGTTGTAGAATAGGATATACAGTCCAACCTAACGAGTTATAACAAAGTAGTCGTTGTAGACAGGATTTAGGTCGTTTTCCTGCATGGGAGGGAAATAATTAATATTTAAATATTTGATATATCAAATAATTAATATTTGAATTAAGTGGACTCATAAAGATGCTCAACAAAATCATTTGGAGACACCTAAGATGGTTTTTTTTTTTTGGTTAAGTGTTGAAAAATCATGTTTTAATAACAATGTATTGGGAAAAACCCCCTTTTTCCTGCAATTCTTAAACAATTATTGTATCTAAAAAAAGAAAAAAAGAGGAATGTTTAAAGAAAGAAAAAAGAAAGAGTCTGAAACTTCGACAAGTTCTAACTCGTACTAAACAATGTGCTTTATCAGCTTTCACGGGACATTCAACACCTTACCTAACTACACAGTATGTCTTACTTACATGTATTTTAGCATTGCATCCTTTTTTTATATATTTTGTGCCACTTGAGCAGCAAATAAGGGAAAATTCCCCTAAAACTAGGGTAAAAATTAAGTTTTCCTGCAGTACTAACAATAATGATAAATTACCCACTCAAAAATGATAAAAAGAAGAAAAAAAACAACGATTAACAAAAAACACAGATTCCTCTCGACCTAAAATATATCTCAAAATAAAAATTGAAAAAGTCTCTCTGGATTCATCATTCTTATCCCAAAATTTAGATTTTTTTTTGTCGGAAAAAATTCATTTAGAAAAATAGAAGAAACGAATTTCACAGAAAGGGTAATATTTGTGCATCAATTACGTGCATCAATTTGCTAGATGTTTTCCAGAGAAATTGCTTGAGGATTGTTCTGGATACCCAGATGACTGACCGTATTTCAAACAATAGGCTATACGAAAAATGTGGTTCAATACCGCTCTCTAGGGATGTAATGAAAGAAAGGTTGAGGTGGCTAGGGCACGTTGTGCGGATGAAGGATGATAGATTGCCGAAGATTGTTCTTTTCGGCCAACCTTCCAAGGCTAAATGGAAAGCAGGTCGTCCTCGTCTGGGGTGGGAGGACGTGATAAAGAAAGATTTAAAGGAAATGGGAACTTCGTGGGCGGGTGTAAAAAGTAAGGCTTTGAATAGGTTTGGATGGAGGAGAAGCGTGCGTAGCTGTGTTGGCCTCAGGCGGCTTGGTGCTGCAGTGAGTTGTTAGTAGTAGCAGTAGTAATTCTCTATACTTTACAGAAGCACCAATCCGTACAATACAACTGTGTATCAAAATACATCAAGTATCAAGCAACACCATAGTATCGCTATAATATCGTTAAATTATTTGTCAAGTGCCGTACTGTTAAATTAAAAAAGCACGGTTTGTTAAAAGTTTTGGGCAATTACAGTGGATATTAGATATTTTAGTACTGAGGTGTGTACCATCCTCCTTTCACTGTAAAAGTCTAGAACCTACTGCGTCATAGGCGTTTTACTGAAAACGAATTATTACAAATATTTTTTTGTAGTTATTACAACATTGAAAATAAACATAAAAATTACAGTAAAACTAAATTTTGAACTGATAAGCTTTCAGCAATTAATATCATTATATATCAAATGTTTAGTTTAATTTTATTATTTCTATCCAAGACTGTTCAAGACAAATATAGCCGTTCTTAAAAGTTGGGACAAGCAGTCAAACTTTAGCGTAAGGAGCAAGGTATTGAAGAGGGGGCAACCCTTAATATACGGATAATTTTTGTTCGTCTTAAGTTTTAATGTACCTTCCCTTTCCCTTTCTTTGGCTTGCTATATAAGTTAAGAGAAAGATCAAAGAAAGTATTGTCTGCGTAGCAATTATTTAACCTACAGAAACGATATTAAGCAAGGTCACTATAGTCACCTGCAATAATTTCCAATATATTATCTTTCGACAAAACACAGCTAAGCTTCAAATTCTCCAATGAAACTTCAACCGTTTTCCTCTGCGCTGATGCAAGTGTTGGAGTAGCACTACTCCCATTGGACCATAAAGTTTTGAACTGTTTGGCATCTTCAAATATTCTTACAATAGTCAGATGTGCGGAGGTCGTCCAGTGACCATACAGAGGGCCATTGAATTCTACAGTCACAAGAGGCAGTTTACTCTGGTAAGACATTTTTTCCACAGATAAACAACAAGAAACTATTTCAGCGGATGGCAGACATACATACGACTTAGAAGGTTGAAGGTTTGACGCTTTGCAATTTTCAATTGTACAAACAAACTTCTCGTTCAATCGTTCAGCAGCCCATGAGTCAATACGGAAAACGAAACCAACTGGAAAGAGGAAAACAGAACTATTTAATGTTTCTACCTTAAGCATGTTAAGTATGCATAATTAAGTAAACACAGGATGATCTTTTTTTAAAAAGAGAAATAAAACTAAAAAAAAAAGAAAAATACTCCAATCAAAATTCAAAGTAAAACATTTAGTTGTTAGCACAAAGTTTAATCTCGCACAGTCTTGAGCAAGATTTATACATACATTCCGGGTACTAAGGGAGGCGGCAGAGGGGGAAACCAAAACCCCTTTGACCCGGGTGCAGTTATTTTTGTACACTTGTTCACAAAGCTCTGTAGAAATCTTTCAAGGAAATCAAAAAACAATCACAATTAATTCTAGATATATAGCTCATCGAAATTCTGACGTACGACACCCCCAAGCAACGAAAAAAAAAAAAAAATGTCATTGAAATTATATTAGTCCAATAAGAGTCACAATTACTCCCGCCGTTTACCTATTCCATTTAACCAAACACTTGGAAAACTATAGTTTTCACCGTTCGCCTGCGAGTCCAGGGGACTTCTTGGTCATATGTTAATCCGACGACACGGTAATCCACCTTTAGACTACAAACGGTCAAGCCTATTAGGCTTAGGTTTCACTTGTTCGCCACTGTGAGTCCAAGCAAAGACAATCCCAGATTTTGCATACAAGTCCAGTGGACATTGTCCGTCAGGCGTCAACCCAAAATCAATCCAATCTTTCATCCCTTAATTCTATGACTATCTACCTTAGTTCTACCCTAGGAATGACGTATAAACGGATGATAGGTAGACTTATTAATCATTTTTCTACAATCCTAAAAAGGGCTTATCTCAGATTTGCCTCTCACTCACTCGGACTATCTGTCTTGGCTTTTTCTACAATTAATTAAAAAAAACTTTCCAAAAAAGAAGTTTTCAAAAGAAAAGTAAAGGCCATGCTAAAGTTAAGATCAGAAGAAATAGAAACCTACAACAACTCAAACTCAAAACAACCATAAATTTACTATTAAAGAATAAATGAAACCCAAAAACGTGCGGAAATTAAATAAACAATCATAGCAAAAAAATATACAACAGGTACTAATATATAAAATGAATAAATAAATCTCAAAACGGATAAAGCTTAAGTTGAATATGCAAATAAAGCTTAAAACGAATAAAAATAATTTGCTATTGAGGTATAAATGAAACCCAAAACAAACAGGAATTAAACAAACAATCATAGCAAACATACAAAGAGTCATAGCAAACAAACAAACAATAGTTACTAATATAAATGAGTAAAGAAATCTTAAAATGAGTGAAACTTAAATTGAATATGCAAATCCAGCTTGAAACGAACAAAAATCTCTACAAAGAAGAGTTTGGGTTTTGCCTCCTTCTTTCATAGGATGAGCAAGCGCGCTGCCTAAGTAAAGAACGATGTTGGCACAATGTATTATTTATTATTTTTTTTTCTTTAGACCAGGGCACTTCGTATCGAAGGAGTTGTCATAGAAACTTCGAAAAGGGCTTATTTAATTGGAAATTGGAGTGGCTTGTTCCCTTCTTAATAATCGAAAGTGATTGGAAGGTAACTAACACCCCTTCCGCGCCCACCATTTCCCCAAACACATCCAATCAAAATTTTGAGATAGCCATTTTGTTCGGCGTAGTTGATTTCCAGATAGAAATTATGTTTTTGAGGAGGACACTCCCCCACAACCCTCAGGGTAAGGGTTGTAAGTTATGCCCTGGAGGCAAATAAGGTTTTTATAGAGAGGATTGTCGTAAAAACTTCAAAACAGGCTCATTCGATTGGAAATTCAAAGGACTAGTGCCCTTTTCAATAGTCAAAAGTGATCGGAGGGCAACTAACCCCCCTCTCACGCCCACCTTTTCCCCAAACACATCCAATAAAAATTTTGAGATAGCCATTTTGTTCAACGTAGTTGAAAGTTCTGGAAATTAAGTCTTTAAGGATGAAAACCACCCACAGCCCTCACGGCAAGGGTTGTAAGTTACACCCTGGGGGCATATAAGGTTTTTATAGAAAGCATTGTCGTAGAAACTTCAGAAAGGGCTCATTTGATTGGAAATTGAAATGGCTAGTGCCCTTTTTAATAGTTGAAAGTGATTGGAAGGCAACTAACACCCCTTCCAAGCCCACCATTTATCCAAACACATCCAATCAAAATTTTGAGACAGCAATTTTGTTCAAAGTAGTTGAAAGGTCCGGAAATTATATCTTTGAGGATGACACTTCCCCCACAGCCCTCAGGCTAAGAGTTATAATTTATGCACTGGGGGCATATAAGGTTTTTATTGATAGCTTTGTCGTAGAAACTTGAAAAAGGGCTCATTCGATTGGAAATTCAAAGGGCTAGTGCCCTTTTTAATAGTCGAAAGTGATTTGAGGGCAACTAACCCCCCTCTCACGTCCACCTTTTCCCCAAACACATCCAATCAAAATTTTTAGATAGCTATTTTGTTCAACGTAGTTAAAAGTTTTAGAAATTAAATCTTTGAGGATGATAACCCCCTAAGAGCCCTCGGGGCAAGGGTTTTAAGTTATGCCCTGGTGGCATATAAGGTTTTTATAGATAGTGATGTTGTAAAAACTTCAAAAAGGGCCCATTCGATTGGAAATTAGAAGGGCGTGTGCCCTTTTTAATAGTTGAAAGTGATCGGAGGATAACTAACAACCCTCTCACACCAACCATTTCCCCAAACACATCCAATCAAAACTTTGAGATAGTCATCTAATCATCCATTTTGTTCGATGTAGTTACAAAGTCCAGAAATTATGTTCTTGAGGATGACACCCCCCAGAGCCCTCAGGGCAAGGTTGTAAGTTATGCCCTGAGGGCATATAAGTTTTTTCTTTATAGAAAGCGTTGTCGAAGAAAATTCAAAAAGGAATCGTTCGATCGGAAATTAAAACGGCTAGTGCCCTTTTTAATAGTCAAAAGTGATCGGAGGGCAAGTAACCCCCCTCTCACGCCCACCATTTGCCCAAACACATCCAATCAAAATTTTGAGATAACCATTTTGTTCACCGTAGTTGAAAGGTCTGGAAATTATGTCTTCTAGGATAAATAACAACCCTTCCGCGCCCACCATCTCCCAAAACACATCCAATCAAAATTTTGAGATAGCCATTTTGTTCAGCGTAGTTGATTTCCAGATAGAAATTATGTTTTTGAGGAGGACAGTCCCCCACAACCCTCAGGGCAAGGGTTGTAAGTTATGCCCTGGGGGCATATAAGGTTTTCATAGAGAGGATTGTCGTAGAAACTTCAAAAGGGCTCATTCGATTGGAAATTGAAAGGGCTAATGCCTTTTTTAATAGTGGAAAGGGATTGGAGAGTAACTAACGCCCCTGTCACGCCCACCGTATCCCCAAACACATGTTTGTTTCAACCTCGGAGTTTTTATTATCTGATGTCTGAACTATTTTTAACAAAATAGGTATATCAAAATTTTTATCGGATGGGTTTGGGGAAAAAAGGGCGTAGGTGGGGGGCTAAGTGCCCTTCCGTCTATTTTGACTCTTTAAAAGGGAAGTAGAACTTTCTATTTTCAATCAAATGAGCCCTCTCTGAAGTTGATACGAGCATCCCTTCTATAAGAACCATATATACCCCAAGAGTATAACTTAAAACGCCTGTCCCTCGGCCCTGGGGGGTTGTGTCGACCCCGTAGTTTTAATATCTGATGCTTGAACTATTTTTAACAAAATGATCGCCTCAAATTTTTATCGGATGGATTAATCCATCCGATAAACCCAAAGGCTTGGAGGGAGGGAGGGGCTAGTTGCCCTCCGGTCTTTTTTTACTCCGAGAAAATGAACTAGACCTTTTAATTGCCATTCAAATGAGCCCTCTCTGAAGTTTATACGAGCATCCCTTTCATAAGAACAATATACGTCCCCAGGACATAGCTTACAATGCCTGCCCCAAGGACCCTGGGGGGTTGTGTCGACACCGGAGTTTTGTTATCTGACCTTTGAACTATTTCAAAAAATGGCTATCTCAAAAGTTGTATCGGATGGGTTTGGGGGAAAAAGGACGTGGCGGGGGCTAGGTGCCGTCCGATATCTTTTGACTCTTAAAAAATGAACGAGAACTTTCAATTTCCATTCAAATCAGGCCTCTCCGAAGTTTATACGAGCGTCCCTTCCATAAGAACAATATATACCCACAGGGTATAACTTGCAATGCCTGCCCCCGGGCCCTGGGCGGTTGTGTCGATACCGGAGTTTTTTTTTATTCTGACCTTTGAACTATTTTTAACAAAATGATTATCGAAATTTTTATCGGATACATTTGGGGAAAATGGGCGTGGGTGGGGGGATAGTTGCCCTCTGATCTCTTTTGACTCTTAAAAACTGAACTAGAACTTTCACTTTCCAATCAAATGAGCCATCACTGAAGTTTATAGGAGCGTTCCTTCCGTAGCAGCTGTATATGCCCTCCAGGCATAACTTACAACGCTTACCCCGGGACCTGAAGGATTGTGTTGACCCCGGAGTTTTCGTCATATGATCTTTGAACCGTTTTGGAAAAAATGGCTCTCTCAAAGTTCTTATCGGATGGGTTTGAGGAAAATAGGACGTGGAGAGTTGCCCTCCGATCTCTTTTGACTCTTAAAAAATGAACGAGAACTTTCAATTTCCAATCATATGAGCCCTCTCCGAAGTTTATACGAGAATCCTTTCCATAAGAACTATATATGCCCCCAGAGCATTACTAATAACGCCTGCCTCCTGACCCTGGGGGGTTGTGTCGACCCCGGAGTTTTCATTATATGATCTTTGAACTATTTAAAACAAAATTGCTATCTCAAAGTTCTTATTGGATGGGTTTGAGGAAAAAAGAGCATGGAGGGGGGGCCAGTTGCCCTCCGATATCTTTTGACCCTTTAAAAGTGAACTAGAACTTTCAGTTTCCGATCAAATGAGCCCTCTCCGAAGTTTATACCAGCATACCTTCCATAAGAACCATATATGCACCCAGAGCAATACTTACAACGCCTGCCCCGGGTCCTGGAAGGCAGCGTCAACACAGAGGTTTTTCTTATCTGACCTTTGAACTATTTTTAACGAAATGGCCATACGTAAAGGAGTTTTTGTTATATGATCTTTGAACTATTTTTAACAAATTGGCTACCTTAAATTTTTTATCATATGTATTTGGCGAAACAGGGCTTGGGGGACTAGTTGCCCTCTGGTCACTATTGACTCTAAAAAGGGCACCAGAACTGTCGATTTCCAATCGAATGAGCCCCCTTCGAAGTTTATACGAAGACCCCTTCTATATGAAGTGCCTCTGTGAGAAAAAAATACATGGAGTGTGGGGGAGGCTAGCTACCCTCCCATCACTTTTGACTCTTAAAAAGTGAATTACAACATTCAATTTCCAATCAAATGAGCCCTCTATGAAGTTTATACGAGCATCCCTTCCATAACAACCATATATGCCCCCAGGGCATAACTTACAACGCCTACCCCCGGGCCCTGGAGGGCTGTGTCGACACCGGAGTTTTTGTTATCTGAACTTTGAACTATTTTTAACAAAATGTCTATCTCAAAATTTTCATCAGATGGGTTTGGAAAAAGAAGGCATGGGAGGGGGGCTAGTTGCCCTGAAATCTCTTTTGACTATTAAAAATGAGCTCGAACTTTCAATTTCCAATCAAATAAGCCCTCTCTGAAGTTTAGCCCTCTCTCCCGGGCCCTGGGGGGGGGCTGTGTCGACACTGGAGTTTTTGTTATCTGAACTTGGAATATTTTTAACAAAATGTCTATTTTAAAATTTTTATCTGATACATTTAGGGTGGGGGGGGGGGGGGGCTGATTGCCCTCCAATCTCCTTTGACTCTTAAAAAGTGAACAAGAACTTTTAATTTCCAATCAAATGAGCCCTCTCCGAAGTTTATACGAGCTCCCTTTCGTAAGAACTATATATGCCCCCAGAGCATTACTTACAACGCCTGTCTCCGGGCCTGGGGGGTTATATTGACACAGGAGCTTTTCTTATCTGACCGTTGAACTATTTTTAATGAAAAGGTAATTTTGAAATTTTATCAGATGGGCTTGGGGAAAAAGAGTGTTTGGGGCGGGGGAGGGGCTAGTTGCCCTTGGATATCTTTTGACTCTTAAAGGGAGAACTAGAACTTTCAATTTCAATTCAAATGAGCCCTCTCTGACGTTTATATGAGGATCCCTTTTATAAGAACCGTATACGCCCCCACGACAACACTTACAACGCCTACCCCCGGGGCCTGGCGGGTTGTGTTGACAACGGAGTTTTTGTCATCTAATTTTTGAATAATTTAAAAAAAACTGGCTATCTCAAAATTTTGTAGCGGATGGGTTTGGGGAAAAAAGGCCATGGACAGAAGGGCTAGTTGCCCTTAAATCTCTTGACTCTTAAAAAGTGAACTAGAACTTTTAATTTCCAATCAAATGAGTCCTCTATGAAGTTTATACGAGCATCCCTTTCATAAGAACAATACATGCCTTTAGGGCATAACTTAGAACGCCTTCCTCCGGGCCTTGGGGGGGTGTATTGAAACCGGAGTTTGTTATCCGATCTTTAAACTATTTTTAACAAAATGTCTATCTCAAAATTTTCATCAGATGGGTTTGGAAAAAGAAGGCGTGGGGGGGGGGCTATTTGCCAGCGGATCTCTTTTGACTATTAAAAAGTGAGCTCGAACTTTCAATTTCCAATCAAATGAGCCCTCTCTGAAGTTTATACGAGCATCCCTTTCATAAGAACCATATATGCCCCAGGGCATAACTTACAACACCTGCTCCCGGGCCCTGGGGGGTTGTGTCGAAACCTGAGTTTTGTTATCTGACTTTTGAACAATTTTTAACTTAATGACTATCTCAAATTTTTATCGGTTGCATTTGGAGAAAAAGGGGCGTGGGGCTAGTTCCCCTCCAATCTCTTTTGATTCGAAAAAACAGAACTAGAAATTTCAATTTCCAATCAAATGAGCCCTCTCTGAAGTTTTTACGAGCATCCATTCCATAAAAACCATATATTCCATCAGGGCATAACTTACAACGCCTGCCCTCGGGGCCTAGGGGGCTGTGTCGACCCCGGAGTTGTCGTTATACGGTCTTTGAACTTAAAAAAAATGGCTATTTCGAAGTTCTTATTGAATGGGTTTGAGGAAAAAAGGGCGTGGAGGGGGGGGGGCTAGGTGCCCTCCAAAGTTTTTTGACTCTTAAAAAGTGAAGTTTATACCCTCTTTGAAGTTTATACGAGCATCCCTTCCATAAGAACCATATATGCACCCAGGGCATAACTTACAACGCCTACCCCCGGGCCCTGGGGGGCTGTGTCGACACCGGAGTTTTGTTCTATGATCTAATAACTATTTTTAAAAAATTTAGCTATCTCAAAATTTTTATCGGATGCATTTGGGAAAGAAGGGCGTGGGGGAGGGTGGCTACCCTCCGATATCTTTTGAAGCTTAAAAAGTGAACTAGAACTTTCGATTTCCAGTCAAATGAACTCTCTCTGAAGTTTATACGAGCATTCCTTCCATAAGTACCATACATGTCCCCAGGGCATAACTTATAACCCTTGCCCTGAAGACTGTGGGGGGAGTGTCCTGCTCAAAGATATAATTTCCAGAACTTTCTACTACGTTGAACAAAATGGCTATCTCAAAATTTTGATTGGATGTGTTTGGGGAAATGGTGGGCGTGGAAGGGGTGTTAGTTGCCTTCCAATCACTTATGACTATTAAAAAGGGTACTAGCCATTTAAATTTCCAATCGAATGAGCCCTTTTTGAAATTTCTACGACAACACTTTCTGTAAAAACCTTATATGCCCCCAGGGCATAACTTACAACCCTTCCCCTGAGGGCTGGGGTGGGCATCCTCAAATACCTAATTTCCAGAATTTTCAACTACGCTGATCAAAATGGCTATCTCTAAAATTTGATTGGATGTGTTTGGGGATAAGATGGGCGTGAGCGGGGGATTAGTTGCCCTCCAATCACTTTCGATTATTAAAAAAGGCACTAGCCCTTTGAATTTCCAATCAAATGAGTCTTTTTGAAGTTTCTACGACAAAGCTTTCTATAAAAACCTTATATGCCCTTAGGGCATAACTTACAACCCGTGCCCTGAGGGCTGTGGGGGGAGTTTCCTCCTCAAAAACATTATTTTTATTGGGAAATCAACTACGAATGAATAAAATGGCTATCTCAAAATTTTGATTGGATGTGAACTACTAAAAAAAATAGCTATCTCAAAATTTGTATTGGATAGGATTGAGGGAAAAGGGCTAGGGGATGCGGCTAGTTGCCCTCGGATCTCTTTTGACTCTGAAAAAGTGAACTAGATTTTTCAATTTCCAATTAAATGAGCTCTCTCCGAAGTTTATACGAGCATCCCTTTCATACGGACCATATATGCCCCCAGAGCATAACTTACAACACCTACTCCCGGGCCTTGGGGGGTTGCGTTGGCGCCTGAGTTTTTTTTATCTGACCTTTGAACTATTTTTAACAAGATGGCTATCTCAAAGTTGTTATCGGATTGATTTGGGGAAAAAGGGCGTGGAGGCAGTAGTAGCCCTCGGATCTCTTTTGCCTCTTAAAAAGTGAATCAGAACTTTCAATTTCCAATCACCTCTCTGAAGTTTATACGAGCATCCCTTTCACAAGAACCATGTACGCCCCAGGACATAACTTACAACGCCTGCCCCCCAGGCCCTGGGGGTTGTGCCGACACCGGAGTTTTTTTTATCTGATCTTAAAACATTAAAAAAATGGCTATCTCAAAATTTGTATCGGATGGGTTTGGGGAAAAAGGGAGTGAGGGGGGAGGGGAGGGGGGCTAGCTGCCCTCCGATCTCTCTTGACTCTTAAAACTTGAACTAGAAAATTCAATTTCTATTCATATGAGTCCTCTCTGAAGTTTATACGAGCATCCCTCCATAAGAACCATATATACCCCCAGGGCATAACTTACAACGCCTGCCCCAAGCCCTGGGGGATTGTATCCGCACCCGAGTTTTTCTTATCCGACCTTTGAAGTATTTATAACAAAATAGGTATCTCAAACTTTTTATCGGATGGGTTTGGGGAAAATAGGCCACAAGAGGGGGGGGGGGGTAGTTGCCATCGGATTCCAATCAAATCCGCCCTCTCTGAAGTTTATACGAGCATACCTTTCATAAGAACAATATATGCCTCCAGGGCATAATTTACAACGCCTGCCCCCTGGCCCTGGAGGGTTGTGTCGACACCGGAGTTTTTGTTATCTGACCTTTGAACTATTTTTAACAAAATGGCTATCTTAAAAGTTTTATCAGATGCATTTAGGGGGAAAGGGGCATGGAGTTGGGGCTGGTTGCCCTCCGATCTCTTTTGACTATTAAAAACTGAACTAGAACTTTCAATCTCCAATCAAATGAGCCCTCTCTGAAGTTTATACGAGTATCTCTTCCATATCAACCATATATGCCCCCAGGGCATAACTTACAACGCCTACACCCGGGCCCCGAGGGATTGCGTCAACACAGGAGTTATCGTTATATGAGTTTTGAACCATTTGAAAAAAATGCCTCTCTGAAAGTACTTATCGGATGGGTTTGAGGAAAATAGGGCGTGAGAGGGGGGGGGGTTGAAGGCGTGAAGGTGCCCTCCGATTTCTTTTGACTCTTAAAAATTGAACTAGAACTTTCGATTTCTAATCAAATGACCCATCTCCGACGTTTATACGAGCATCCCTTCCATAAAAACC
This sequence comes from Artemia sinica, assembly GCA_027921565.1. Lineage (NCBI taxonomy): Eukaryota > Metazoa > Arthropoda > Branchiopoda > Anostraca > Artemiidae > Artemia > Artemia sinica. The sequence goes on from CM051267.1 coordinate 43,592,625, forward strand.
ATATATGCCTCCAGGACATAACTTACAACGTATGCCCCCAAGCCCTGGGGGGTTGCGTTGACACAGGAGTTTTTCTTATCTGACCTTTGAACTATTTTTAACATAATGGCTATATCAAAAGTTTTATCGGATGGGTTTGGGGATTGCGTCGACACCGGAGTTTTTGTTATCCATTTTTTTTAACTATTTTTAAAAAAATGGCTATCTTAAAATTTGTATCGGATTGGTTTGGGGGAAAAAGGGCATAGGGGGGGTCTAGTTGCCCTCCGATCTCTTTTGACTCTTAAAAGGGAACTAGAACTTTCAATTTCAGGTCAAAAGAGCTCTCTATGAAGTTTATACGAGCATCCCTTCCAAAGAACCATATATGCCCCAGCGTATAACTTAGAGCGCCTGCTCCCGGGCCCTTGGGGGTTGTTTCGACACCGGAGTTTTCGTTAAATGATCTTTGAACTATTTTACAAAAAATGGCTATCTCAATGTTCTTATCGGATGGGTTTGAGAAAAAAAGGGTGTGGAGGAGTGGGGGGGGGCTAGTTGCCCTCCGATCTCTTTGACTCTTAAAAAGTGAACTAGGATTTTCAATTTCAAATCAAATGAGACTTCGCTGAAGCTTATACGAGCATCTCTTCCATAAGAACCATATGTGCCCCCAGGGTATAATTTACAATGCCCGCCCTCGAGCCCAGGGAGGGGGGGGGGGGGATCGAATCCGGAGTTTTTGTCATATGATCTTTGAACTATTTGTAGCAAAATGGCTATCTCAAAGTTTTTATCGGTTGGAATTGGGAAATAAGGGCGTGGGAGGGGCTGGTTACCCTCCGATCTCTCTTGACTCTTAAAAAGTGTACTAGAACTCTCGGTTTCCAATCAAATGAGCCCTCTCTGAAGTTTATACGAGCATTCCTACCATAAGAACCATATATACCCCAGAACTATTGAACTATTTTTAACAAAATGGCTATTTCAAAATTTTTATCGAATGCATTTGGGAAAAAAGGGCATGGGATGGCTAATTGCCCTCCGATCACTTTTGACTCTTAAAAGCGGCAATAGAGTTTCCGATTTACAATCAAATGAGCACCCTCCGAAATTCATGCGACGACCCCTTCCATATGAAGTGCCTCTGGAAAAAAAATAATAATAATAAAACATTGGAGCCGTATTAGCCATGGCTTGATGCATGCCCGCAACTACTTGATTTTAATTCAAAATCAAGTAGTTTTAAGTCAATGAATAGCATTCATTCTAAGGCCTATAGAGCTTTTTTGGAGATTAATCTTTCTTAAGGACAAATACCTCCATATGCAGTTATAGAGTTTTTGGTAGCAGTGGGTGCAACATTGAAAAAAGGAAACGTGGGAAAAAATTTAACAAAAATTAGCTTTATTTAATAAAATAAAATTAGTTATTTAATATTTAATAAAATAAAATTTAATAAAATAATTTAATAAAATACTTGATTTTAATTCAAAATCAAGTAATTTTAAGTCAATGAATAGCATTCATTCTAAGGAATAGCATTCAATGAATAGCATTCATTCATTCATTCTTTATTTAATAAAATAAAATAAATTTATTAATAAAATATTTAATAAAACTAGCTATAAAAAGAGCACAAACCATTCCTATTTCCAATTTATGAGCCCTTTTCAAAGTTTATGTGACAACACCTTCATGCTCTGGTTTAAGACTAACCAAAAAAATAATATTAATAATACATTGTGCTGACATTGTTCTTTACTTAGGCAGTGCCATTGTGCTGCCTAATAAACATACTAGAGGTGTGCTCAATGTGCTCTAGAGGTGCAGAGGACAGTCCAGTAGAAGCAGAATATAAACAAATATTTTCTTACTGTATTTCCTGGTTATATTTAACAGTACCTCTGCACCTTTGACTGCAGGAGTCCATAATTTGCACCTATACCAGGTTTCCTTCAAATACAAATGAATAGCATTCATTCTAAGGCCTATAGAGCTTTTTTGGAGATTAATTTTTCTTAAGGACAAATAGCTCCATATGCAGTTATAGAGTTTTTGGTAGCAGTGGGTGCAACATTGAAAAAAGGAAACGTGGGTAAAAATTAAACAAAAATTAGCTAAACATATCGCACCAAATATCTTTAAGAAGGTGTAGCTTTCTTTTGAATATGTACGAATAGTTATCCTTTGGAACTAATAGATTGTTAGTATTTGAATTTTGACACACGAAAAGTGTTGTCACTGACAGACTTTGCTTATTCATTTTCATGATTAAACGTGGCAACACTGACGAAAATGTAGTACTACTCTTAAAACTTCACAATTTTGAATCAACCAACAGAAATATCTTGAAAAATCATGGTTTTCAGGTATGGACAGACTTAAGGTGGTTCTAAGGGTGTGGGATTCCGATTCGATGTTCTTGGCACTTTCAAAGTGTATTGATCATTTTTATTGGAAGATTTTCTTCTTTTTTTTTTTAATAGAAATACTGATATATCCAGCTCCCATTTACTAAGCTCAGCAAAAATGAAAGCACTTAAGATTTACCTAATCTCAGCAATTTTGCAGAATAATAGTGACAGAGCATTTCTTATATTGCAGGCTATCCCAATAAAACCTACTTATTCTTATTATTGCCCTTTTATAATTAACATATAACTTCAACTTGGCTAAGTAAACACTGTACTTCATTCAGGCATTAAAAAAAATTGTAAATTTAAATACTTTTCCCGAACAGTTATCTCTATAAACAGTAAGCACTGGGTTTTAAAAGCTACATATTTTTTTCTCTCTTAAATTCGTGGTAATTCCAGACATTTTAGTACCTTTAAAGGATACCTACACAGGATCCTTACATCATTATGAGTCCAGGACAGGGCCCTGGACACTGAAAATACTAACGTTGTGCTAGTATTCACGTTTATTGGGTTTTAGCACCTCTTTGTATATTTCGTATATATTTCTCTGAGATTCATGTTCTGCTTCAATTATGTACTTCTCAACTCAATCTCACAGATGAGTTCAAATAATTTGTCCCGATTAATAATTTATCAGCAAATTCTAGAGGATAATACACAAATACAAAAGGCCTTTGATCTTCATGTATAATAATCAATTTTTGCAGTACAAATTTGGATTATTCAGACTTTTTTGAGATTGGATGGGTAATTGTAGTCTGGGAAGCGTCCCCGTGAATTCTTTCTGCCATTTCTTTACAAATTTTCTTTTCTACAAATTAAACAGAAGGCAGGACTAGGTAAGAAAAAGTAAAGGGCAGTACGCAAATAAGTCTAGTAATGTAGGCACAAAAAAAGGAAACTACTAAAGTAACAGAATTGAGAAACAAGATATGAAATGCGACAAATAAGAATATGATATGAAATAATATGCGAAATAAAATGTAGAAAAAATGTGATATTAGATAAGAATCGAAATATGTGACAAGACTAAGAAATATACATAGAAAATGAAAAAAAGGAGCCAAATATGAAATGTGAGAAGTACTAATAAGAAAGGACACATAATAAATAAGAGAAATTGCGTATGAGACCACATGAAACAAATTATAAAATGTTTCTTAAGCAGTGAAATATGATAACTAGCCAAGGTTAAAAAAAAATTTTTTTCTATGAAAAATTATCAGCTGTTCTTCTGTACAAGGATTTTATTGGTCCAATTTTTGAAAAAGTTTTTTAGTTTCCTTTTCGAAGATGTGTATCAAAAACTTATCAGTTTTCGCTAAAAATATCGTAAATTTTATGCAAAATGAGGAGGAGTAAAAAGGACAAAAAAGAAATTATTTCCTGAAAGCTCGAATTCCCATTATGGAAAAAAGGTGCATATGCATCCTCTTCAATAGAAATTGACCTGTCAGAAAATTTCTATTAAAATTTATTCTACTTGATGTTCTTCAGACTTATCAGCTTTTGTAATTGGCTCTCCGCATTTGTGCGCAAAACATAAAACAAGAACAACAGTTTTCTTTTTTACAAGCGTGGCATTGAATAACTTAACCAGATTGGTACAATTGTTTAGAGTGATATTATAATAGAGACACATCTTGGAATCGGTCAACAAGAAAAAAACAAACAAACTAACTAACCTTCTTTTGATGACACAATAAACACATTTGTATTTGCACAAGCTAATACAACACTTCTCGTTGGCAGTAAATCCGGCAGTCCAGAATTTCTCCTAGCCACGCCCATTTCATTTCTCAACGACTCTACAAAATTCTTTATCTTCAGAATTGCTACTCCAAGCTTCGGAGTCAACTCAACTTGGAGTCTATCAACTAATATATCCAATTTCTTGGGCTCCACTTTTAAAATTAATACGCCCATGCTTAATATTGTTCCCCATATGTGCTGATCTTTATCAGTTGGATGAGAGGCAGACCCGTTGTTTAGAGAGACCCAAAAAGTTTTTGTCTCAAGGTCTTGCACTGTTGTCCACGTATAACCTTCACAATATTTTTTCATAAAATATTTTGCTTGGATAGTCCCCAAACGGAGGGGAACTGAGTTATCCATGTAACAAGTCACTGATGCATCTACTATCTCCAATAAAAGTTCTAAATGAAATAAGGTATGGTTCTCTTGAGCACTAGGTTCTTTCTCTTTTTTCATTAGACGCGAAACTAGGGTCATCCATTGACGAATATGATGATGATGGTATGAGGCGATTAAACGTCTTGCGACTAGGTTACATTGTCTCAAATATTTGTCTTTCTGTAATAGATAAGTAACTTGAGCATAGCAGTATGCAAAGACTAAAAATAAAAATTTTGCTCTTTAAATGACTTGGGGCAGTTAATCGCTTTCCAGATAAACTCTTAAAAACTATTTTAAAAATAAATATTTGCTTCTTTTAATATTTCACAAGATACAACAAGGTGAAGATTGAGCATTTCAGAGTGATTGAGCGTTTCAGAGCGCCTTACCCTGATCAGGAGACTGAGGGTGAGTCGCTCATGGTAATTGAGCATTTCAAGCTTTGATATTTGAGATGATTTCTGAAAGTTCAATTTACATGACTCTTTTGTCGGTTTCCTCAGAAAAAAGAATTTTGAGGTATTTTTGTCGACCTGATGTATAAAATACAGTTCGTGTTAAATGCTACATGTTTCTCTTTCTTTTTTTGCGGATTTTTTACCCAGTATTTTTTTTAACTTGGTGGCCGCTGCTGCCAAAAATTGCATAACTGCATTAAATATTTTTAACTAAAATTACTTTATTAAAAAAAAAAAAAACAATTAAAAAATTGAATTCAGAAGAAGCAATTCGGGCACAAATTTTAAAATCTAAACTTTATGAATTTAAAAAAAAACATGTTTGTCCTGCGGTGACGCAGTGGGTTAGACCTCAGCTTGATAATATGAGAACCAGAGATCAAACCCAGCTGTAGCAACACACTGCAGGGCCGATGCAATGACCTTAGGAGTCAAGAAGCATCGTTAATCCGAGAAATAAATACAAAATACTATACTTCTAAAGCATCAAATGTGCATCCGAGTTAAGATTTACTAGTGTCTTCAGTTAAGGCCATACTAAGGAGGGGCTACCACCAAGTTAAAAAAAATGAATTTTTTTTATAAAAAATGAATTTTTTTTATAAAAAATGTAAAAAGGCTCAGCTTTTAAAAGCTGAGCCCTTTACCATCCCGAAAGGCTTATTCAATTGTTTGTTTGTGTTTTGTATTGGTGAAAGGAAATTCAAATTTTGTATTGGGAGGTGGAGGAGGAATATGTTAATCAATTTTTGTTTCTAATCAATCAAAACGTCTTTACGCAACTTCTATGCACAGTTAAGTATAGAGGTAAATCAAAAGACATTTGTGTTCGCAGCCGACGGCTTACAAGACATGACTGATCCTGTCTCAAAGACTACGAGGCGCATTGGGTTTACCATAAGCAGTTCCAAGACTAAAGTGATGGTCGTTAACCATTCCGCCCCATATCAAATCATCATGGACAACGAACCAATTGAACACGTTGACGAATCCAAGTACCTTAATTCAACGGTGGAGCAAGTAAAAACATTTCTGCCCGGATATCAAGAGCTTGGGGAGTCTTTACCAGTCAAGGAGGCACACTTGTGCCTCTATAAAGAGGCGACCCACACAATGTTAAGCGATTTCAGGTCCTAGAGGTCGCAGAGAGACGGCGGTAATCGCATTTTGTAGCCCAAGCTCAAACTAAGAAACTTGCAAAATTTCATCCTCCTCCGACTTTATCTTCATGGGGTAAACTGGGCCGGAAGTTTGGACCCTCCCACCACAGCCCCCCTTTAACGTTGTCCGATTGGGCTGAAATTTAGAGGTTAAGCTTCCCTAGGGCCCGGGAGCTTATCCTCGAAATTTCAGCTCAATCCGATCACTCCTTCCCTGTTTTCAAAAAACCAAATATAGCCACTTAAAATTCATTTCTTTTTTTTTTCTTAGCCACGCCTACAGGCCACAGTTGGCAACGGATCCGGTTGAATGAGGACTCATTCGAAGCAGAATTCGACCTGTTAGGGCCTTTTGATATTTTCAGACCGAAAAAATTATCCCCCGAATTTACATTTACGAAAAACCTTAGTTTTTTTCAAATAATACAGATAAACAGGTTAGACATGCTTTGTTATGAAAATATCTGCGCGTCAATTTTCATAACAAAGCATGTCTAACCTGTTTATGTGTATTATTTGAAAAAAACTACGTTTTCTAAAGAGTTAAAGAGGCTGAGTTACAAGGTCGACCCTTAAAACGTACAGGGATTAGGAGGCACAGTTGGGGGGCTGTTAAAGAGGCTGAGTCACAAGTTCGAACCTTAAAACGTACAGGGATTAGGAGGCACCCTGTACGACGTGATTTGAGTATTCAGGAATTAAAAGCCTTAACACAAGAATGTTCAAGAGCGGGGGGTTTGGGGGTGGCAGCCCCCCAACTTTAACTCCTGACACGATCAGCTAACACTTAGTCAAGCAATAATAAGTAATAAACTGTACAAAAACGTGCAGAAATTATTTGAAAAAAACTACGTTTTCTAAAGAGTTAAAGAGGCTGAGTTACAAGGTCGAACCTTAAAACGTACAGGGATTAGGAGGCACAGTTGGGGGGCTGCTGCCCCCCAGACCCCCCGCTTTCGCAGCCTTTAAATAAAAAAAAAAGTTTTTTAAACTGAAAGTAAGGAGCGACATTAAATCTTAAAACGAACAGAAATTATTCCGTATATGGAAGAGGCTGTGCCCTCCTCAACGCCTCGCTCTTTACGCTAAAGTTTTTATTGTTTAAAAAAGAGTTGTGAGAAAGTCAAACTTTAGCGTAAAGAGCGAGGCGTTGAGGAGGGCACAGCCTCTTTCATATACGGAATAATTTCTGTTCGTTTTAAGATTTAATGTCGCTCCTTACTTTCAGTTTAAAAAACTTTTTTTTTATTTAAAGGCTGCGAAAGCGGGGGGTTTGGGGGGCAGCAGCCCCCCAACTGTGCCTCCTAATCCCTGTACGTTTTAAGGTTCGACCTTGTAACTCAGCCTCTTTAACTCTTTAGAAAACGTAGTTTTTTTCAAATAATCTCAAAAAGACACAATGTGTAAGACGTGAGATCTCTACAAAGACCGAAGTCAGAGTCAACATAGCATCCGTCCGAACTGTGCTACTGTATGCCTGCAAGACATGGCCACCCAAAGCTTTAGAAGCTAGAGCTCTGGACGCGTTTGATCACTGCTGCCTTCGCTATATACTCCGAATCAGCAGATGGTCTAGAATTTCCAATAGCCAAGTAAGAATCCGCAGAGGCCAGGCTGAAGAGCTATCCTCTATCATCAAAAGACGTCACCTCAAGCTTCTCGGTCACAACTTGCGCCACCCCAAAGGTACGATATGTCGAGACGTCCTTATCTACAAGCTAGTATCATCCTGGAGACGACATCGGGGAGGATAGATGAAAAAATTAAAAGTGGATTTCGAGCCATGGAGAGGCTTCAGTAGGTGTGGTAGGAGATGGGGCAGAGCCTGGCTGAACATCGCCGGGGAAGCTACTACCGACAGATCGAAGTGGTCTTCGGATGTAAATCAAAAGTCCATTGGTACCGGGCAGGACAGTCCTTCGTCTGGTTCCCGCCGAAAGTAAGTAAGTAACTTGTCAGATCGTAATCGCGTATACTTATTTTAGATGGATATTAACTAAGAAAAAAGCAAGTTTTTTTAACTGAAAGTAAGGAGCGACATTAAAACTTAAAACGAACAGAAATTATTCCGTATATGAAAGGGACTGTCCCCTCCTCAACGCCTCACTCTTTACGCTAAAGTTTTTTATTGTTTTAAAAAATAAAGTTGTGAGACAGAGTCAAACTTTAGCGTAAAGAGCGAGGCGTTGAGGAGGGGACAGCCCCTTTCATATACGGAATAATTTCTGTTCGTTTTAAGTTTTAATGTCGCTCCTTACTTTCAGTTAAAAAATTTTTTTTTTTTTTTTTGTTAATTTCTGAACGTTTTTGAATTAATGCAGCTTTGATTTTGGCTCACCGTACATGAATAATTCAAACGAAATTCGCATATTAATTTTCCTTTTTTTGGCTAATTGGCTTTCTCGAAATTTTGTTCTGACGTAACTTACGAATTAACTTACGTAACGAATTTCTATATTCGTATGTTTTCATTACGTATATTAGGGAGTTCGCTCCCTAGTCAATACCTCGCTCTTTACGCTAAAGTTCGAATTTTGTTCGAATCACAAATCCCTGAATCACAAAGGCCGGTTAATTAGAATAAATAGCTCTTTTGAAAGTACTAAAAAAAACTTTAGCGTAAAGAGCGAGGTATTGGCCCCCTCATATACGTAATAATTTCTGTTCGTTTTAAGTTTTAATGTTACTTCTTACTTTCAGTTGAAAAAAAACTTGTTTTTTTATTTAATTTCTGATCGTTTTTTAAATAATGCTGGGAAATCTGGCGCCCCCTTCATAGAAATGTCGCTTCCCCCAAGGAAATATCCTCCATGGAAAGATCCTCCCCTGTAACCCCTACTCTGACCCCGACCCCCCACTAGAAAAATATTCCTCCTGAAAATGCCTGTATACTTCCCAATAACTAAATACCACATGTAAACAGTGGGCAAAGTTTATAACTTGTTGCCCTTCCCCTGGGAACAGTGGGGGATTAAGTCATCCTCAAAGACATATTAATTAGATTTTCGACTATGCTGAACAAAAGGCTATCTCAAAATTTTGATTGGGTGACTTCGGGAAAAAAATGAGCGTGGGAGGGGGCCAAGTTGCCCTCCAATTTTTTGGTCACTTAAAAAGAGCACTAGAACTTTTAATTTCCGTTCGAATGAGCCCTCTCGCGATATTCTAGGACTTCTGGATCGATACGATCACCCCTGGAAAAAAAAACAAACAAACAAAAAAAAAAAACAACAAATAAACACGCATCCGTGATCTTTCTTCTGGCAAAAAATACAAAATTCCACATTTTTGCAGATAGGAGCTTAAAACCTCTATAGTAGGGTTCTCTGATACACTGAATCTGATGCTGTGATTTTCATTAAAGATCTATGACTTTTAGGGTTGTTTCCCCCTTTTTTCGAAAATAAGGCAAATTTTCTCAGGCAAGTAACTTGTAATGGGTAAGACTAAACTTGATTAAACTTATATATTTAAAATCAGCATAAAAATCTGATTCTTTTGATGTATCTATTGGTATCAAAATTCCGTTTTTTAGAGTTTCGGTTATTATTGAGCCGGGTCGCTCCTTACTTACAGTTCGTGGTTTTTGATCTGAAAAATTACCGTCTAAGATGTTAAATCTCTTAAAAAAAATCTAATTCCTCCTTTTTACAGTATTCTTCCTTTTTCGGTTTAGTATTCTTCCTTTTTGCAGTTAACATTACATCTTTCTTAGGTAAACTTTATGGTAGTATCTTAAGGTTCAGTGTTTTCATAAAAATATAAATATAAATATCCTTCTCCGTTAAACTTTACATTACTATGTTTAAAAGTCAGTATCTTAAACACCAGCGAATCTACGTTTTTATTCTTGAAGCCTTCCTAATGCTTAACCCAATGTAGCGCATTGGACCGTGCAATGTGAATTACTCAAGTTGCCCAATGTTGCCCTAAACATTTATATTTATGTGATTCATAGGATACAAGCTTAAATATTGACCAAAATTTAGGAATATCAAACTCAAGCAACTAGCAAGACTAAACTAATTAACAAAAAGTTATGTGAAAAGGGGATTTTTTTCAAAAAACAGTGATTACCAAATATTTTATCAAATATTTATCGCATATTTTACTGAATATTTTATCGAATATTTTGGCATTGAGCCGTCCTTAGCGAAGTAAAAAAAAAAAATTACAAAATATAACTCATTATCATACAGTTCGTCGATAAAAACCAACCCAAAACCAAAAATAAAAACCAAACTCAAAAGAGTCTTTGCTTAATCTCAAAATTTCCAATGAGACTGACAAAAAAAACATGAACAAATATCCGTTTTTAACTAAAATTGCCCTTTAGGATAGAAAATATTAATGTTTTTTTTAATCATCGCGTTTAAAAAGAGATAGTTCTACAAAGGGAAAGTGATTCAGAAAATGTTAGCCGAACTTTCAACTGAAATGTTAGCCAAAAATGTTAGCCAAATTTTCGTCAAGTGATGAAGCTAAGGCTTTTACGATTTTGGTTTCAAGTTTGAATTGATCGAAAAGCTTCTTGGTTATTCGTCAGATTTTTATTGGTTCCTTTTCTTCAGTTTTTCTTCTGATTTCGACGAGGACGGCTGTTCGTCATATAGCCAAAATATTGCCTCGGGCTTAATTTAATCACTGCCTTTGGAAATCTACTGCTACTACTACTAAGAACTCATCGCAAAAACAAGCGGTAAAAAAATCAAAAGCATTGAGCCTTTTGAAATCACTGACTTCGAAATCGCTGTTTGAAAATCGTTGTTTGTGGATTTTAATAATTGTATTTGAAATCACGGTCTTTGTTCTCGCTCTACATAGCTTCTTATTTTTTAAAAATTTTAACTGAACTTTTTAGAAGTTCCATACACAAAGGTCAAACAGTACCTTTGTCCCGGTCTTTGTCCTCACTCTACATAGCTTCTTATTTTTTAAAGAATTTAACTGAACTTTTTAGAAGTTCCATACACAAAGGTCAAACAGTACCTTTGTCCCGGTCTTTGTCCTCACTCTACATAGCTTCTTATTTTTTAAAGAATTTAACTGAATTTTTTATAAGTTCCATACACAAAAGTCAAACAGTACCTTTGTCCCGGTCTTTGTCCTCACTCTAAATAGCTTCTTATTTTTTAAAGAATTTAACTGAACTTTTTAAAAGTTCCATATACAAAGGTCAAACAGTACCTTTGTCCCGGTCTTTGTCCTCACTCTACATAGGTTCTTATTTTTTAAAGAATTTAACTGAACTTTTTAGAAGTTCCATACACAAAGGTCAAACAGTACCTTTGTCCCGGTCTTTGTCCTCACTCTACATAGCTTCTTATTTTTTAAAGAATTTAACTGAATTTTTTAGAAGTTCCATACACAAAGGTCAAACAGTACCTTTGTACCGGTCTTTGTCCTCACTCTACATAGCTTCTTATTTTTTAAAGAATTTAACTGAACTTTTTAGAAGTTCCATACACGAAGGTCAAACAGTACCTTTGTCCCGGTCTTTGTCCTCACTCTACATAGCTTCTTATTTTTTAAAGAATTTAACTGAACTTTTTAGAAGTTCCATACACGGAGTTCAAACAGTACCTTTGTCCCGGTCTTTGTCCTCACTCTACATAGCTTCTTATTTTTTAAAGAATTTAACTGAACTTTTTAGAAGTTCCATACACGAAGGTCAAACAGTACCTTTGTCCCGGTCTTTGTCCTCACTCTACATAGCTTCTTATTTTTAAAAAAATTTAACTGAATTTTGTAGAATTTCCATACACAAAGGTCAAACAGTACCTTTGTCCCGGTCTTTGTCCTTACTCTACATAGCTTCTTATTTTTTAAAAAATTTAACTGAATTTTTTAGAAGTTCCATACACAAAGGTCAAACAGTACCTTTGTCCCGGTCTTTGTCCTCACTCTACATAGCTTCTTATTTTTTAAAGAATTTAACTGAACTTTTTAGAAGTTCCGTACACAAAGGTTAAACAGTACCTTAAAAGTCCCAGTAAGAATATTAAGTTCCAATATTTGAGCTGAGTTACAAAGTAAGGTCAAATCATCCATTTGAAAGTGTCCATGTCCAATGATCAGAGAAGTACCTACAACAGTAAAAAAAAAATGACACTTACATTTTGACATATTCAACCAGAATTGAGATATATATTGGAGCTGAGACACAAATATAAGTTCAAATCATTCATTTGAAAGAACATTTTCGATGATTAAAATTTTGGAATATTTAAGCATAAATTGAACTGAATATTGGAGCTGGATTACAGACGCCACGTCAAATCATCTATTTGAAAGTGCCCATATCAAAGAACCACCTATGAAAGTAATTTTCTGGCGATTACAATTTAACATATGAATTGACATAAATATTTCAGCTGAATCACAAAGTAAGGTCAAATCATCCATCTGATAATTATGTTATATACTTTGCTATAGTTAATAGTTCATTATTCTGTATAATTATTAGAATAGTTAATTATAGTTTATATTTATTTATTCTACATATTATGCTATTTTTTTATTAACAAATGGGTTACAAAAACACTAACAAAAAACAAAACGAAAAAAATACAACACTAGGAATATACATATCTTACTAACAAAACAAAACATTAACTCTTAACATCAAAATAGGTTCCGACGACCCCAAAAAAGAGCACTTATACTACTAATACACTTCCTCAGAAAAAAAGTTCTCTGACTCCTCCTCCCCCACCCCTACTAAACAATTCATCAACAATTCTAAAGATAATGTATTATTATAGGAACACTCACAAGCATATACTCACTCCCAATTCAATCACTCAATCCATGTCTACAATACAGGTTAAAAACAAATAAATCGCAAAGAAGTACGGAATTCCTCAAGGGCGTTCATACCTTTTACTTCCGCCGGAAGCCTGTTCCAGACTTCAGGAACAACATGCCTAATAGAAAATTTAGATTGGTAGTGAATGGAATCGGCGTTCTAACTAATTCAACATTTTGATTATCATAACTATGTTCCGTTGTTTCATAAAATTCCGAAAAACATGCAGGTGACAAATTAGAAAAAAATTATACATAAACAGATTTATATGAAATTTAACCGAACCAAAAAATGGCAAAATTTTTAATTGGTGATACCTAGATCTTACTGAATTCTGGGACAAATCATTGGTCAAAGCTCTTACAGCTTTATTTTGCAACAAACGGAGCGGATTTAAATGGCTAGTGAACGTCGACGACCAAACTGTAACACAGTACAACAAATATGGATGAATAAGAGAAAAATATAACATTTTAATAATCTTTTTGGGGAAAAAATTTTTCCGCTTCCGCAGAGTTGCAACATTTTTGGATAATTTAATACTTATAAATGCAATAAGATCTTTATAATTTAGGCATTCATCTACCATGACACCAAGATACTTTCCAATACTTGTCCGTTTTATACTTCCATTTTCTAACTCAATTGCTTCAATCCATGGATGGTAATTTGCACTTCTGCCATATAACATGAGCATTGTTTTCTTCTGGTTAACAAGCAGTTTGTTCACTCACATCCACCTCTCGATTATCACCATTCTTTGTTTCATGCCATTTTTCATATCCACTTCAGTTTTCGTAGCCATTGTAAACTGAGCTTCATCAGCAAAACTTGGAAGTATTACTCTCACCAGACCATCATTGTACCTTGGCGTTAACAGTTGTTTGAGGCATCCATTTAGATCATTAATGCATACAAGAAATAATAGGGGACCCAAAAAAGAACCTTGTGGCACACCACAATTTACTAACCTCTCTTCTGACAGGACTGTGCCCAGCCATACTATGCTAGATTTAAGATGTAGTCCTCCCTAACGGGTATTCATCAGGTTTTTCCTCGATTTCCTGTGGAGCACCTCAAGGCACTAAATTAGGTCCTTTAGCATTTTTAATTGGTTTTAGTGTTTTACCAAGTTTTGGTAACTCTTTTAAATTTGCGGATGATTTGATATTACTGAACCTTTGTCAAACATATAATACTTTGAATGTTACATTCCACTCACTCATTAAAAATTGAAAGAATGATCTTGGCAATGTTAAATTCAACTTAAGCATACCCAAAAGCAATTTCGTACTATTCTCTTTATAAAAAACAAAACAAAAAAAAACAATTAATAATTACCTTTGCATATAAAATTTAAATACGGTTAAACTGCTTGGTGTGCAGTTGGACAACGACCTTAAATGGAACTTCCACATTTCCCACTTATTTAAATCTGGTAGTTTTCTCCTTACATCTTTTTCTCCCTTTTCAAACAGTTCTCCATATCAATCGAGAACCTTAAAATGATTTATTGTCCTTATATAAGACCCTGTCTGGAATATGCTTGCCCTGTCTGGTACCCTGGGTTGACCAAAGACCAATGTTCGAAAATTGGAAGTATTCAAAAAAGAGCAATAAAAATTATAACGGGGACGTCCTATACTTCATACGATGCAGGTTTGGCTAGATTTGAACTTACTACATTGGAATCACGACGTCACATACTTACCGCCACGACGTCACGAACGTTACTTCAAACTAAGAAAAAAAAAAAAAACTAAGAAAAGCCAAAAAAGCAGCAGATACAAAAAAGCAGTATTGCTACTTTTGTATATAAGGAAGAAAAATCTACTACCTCAAACTCTTCAAAAAGGACATTTTGTAACTAAGAGAGGAAAAAGAAGACGAAGTTATAATTCACGACTATTTTTGTGCCCAAGGAAAGAAGAATAAAAAGTTCTTGAAAAATAAGACACTTTTAATAGGTTTAAGGAAACAAATAAGTTAGCAGAACAAAATTTAAACTGTTTTGTCAGACAAAGTAGCCGTCTTCAAGAGAACATTTATGCTACTTTGGGTGTTAACCACCCACTTATCCGGGTAGCCACAGCGCATTGAGTGTAATATTTATTTATTGTGTTGTTGTTAAATGTATCTTTGTGTGTTTTTTTTTTCTTGTTTGTTTTTTTTTCTTTTCTTGTGTTACTCCACTTCATTTTCTGTATAGTGGGTCAAAATAAATTATTATTATTATTAATTGCTTCATTCAACATCTAATAGATCTAACAAGATAAAATAACGACATTATATTTGGCTACAATAGTTCAAGTCATATTATGTCGTATCGTTGGAAAAATTCGATGCAGAATTCGATGCAGGTGACTCGTAAGAGTATAAACTGCCACTAGTATGAGAAAAATCAACGCCGTTTGGCACTTGAGATTTCTTAGCATTTCTTTAGTGAAATAATAAAGCAACTCTAGTGTAGTGGTAAGCGTTTGATCTCAATTTCTGAAAAAAAAAAAAAAAAAATCAATAACAGAATTTCAGTCTCCACTCTTATGAGTTGTTAATAATATTTTGATATAACTTTTCAAAAATACGACATAACATGTTCTGAACTGTCGCATTTAAAATATGATCACACTAATATTGAACTATCTTTTTAAGTAATATGTTACAATTCAAAATACCCAACCTATTTAACAAAGATATTTTACAGATAATATTGGACACCTGGGTACATCATTTTTAAAGAATATGATTAACAATCCTTGGAAAATGATAACTGTTTTGAAAAGCTATGATAAAAATATCATATTTCCTCAAATGAGTAATTGTATAAAGTTACACATTCAGTCAAGTGAAATTAAAGCGTTAATACAAAAAACATAGTCCTTTGAATTCTTCTTATATTATTACAATTCTCAAGTTCTTTTAAAGTTTTCCCCTTTCAATTTTCTGCAATCTATAGTATTTTTTTTCCTGTCCTATTGTTTAGCCATTTAAAATCCTTAGTTTTAACAATTGTTAATACCTGTCAAATCTGTTTTAACGTCTTTAACATTTACTTCAAACGAATCCAAAGTTGCTTGACAACGTCCTTCTTCAGAGCTTTTTTGTACTGAGATATCGACATTTCTCGTAGTAAAAGAAAATTGCTGAAAAAAAAACGTACAATTATAGCAATTGAATAAAAGGTTAGTGTTAGGCCAAGAGCAATATATCATATTCAATCACACGTGGCCTCTCATTGCTCGTATTTTAATGAATAAAAGCAGCATTTAGCAGAAGCCTATAGCCGGGATACGAAGTTTACTAATTTATATCACAGGCAACGCGCTAACGCTGCCTAAGTAAAGAACGATGTGAGCACAATGTGTTGTTTTTTGGTTCTTTATACCCGGGCACTTCGTATTGAAGGAGTTGTCGTAGAAACTTCAAAAACGACTCATTCGATTGGAAATTGGAATGGCTAGTGCCCTATTTAATAGTCGAAAGTGATTGGAGGGCAACTAGCCCACCCCCACACCAATCATTCCCCCAAACACATCCTATCAAACTTTTGAGATAGCCATTTTGTTCAGCGTAGTTGATTTCCAGATAGAAAATATGTTTTTGAGGAGGACACTCCCCCACAACCCTCAGGGCAAGGGTTTTAATTTATGCCCTGGGGGCAAATAAGGTTTTTAAAGAAGGCGTTGTCGTAGAAACTTCGAAACAGGCTCATTCGATTGAAAAGTCAAAGGGCTAGTACCCTTTTAATACTCGAAAGTGATTGGAGGGCAACCAGCCCCCCCCCATGCCCATCATTCCCCCAAATACATCCAAACAAAATTTTGAGACAGTCATTTTGTTCAGCGTAGTTGATTTCCAGATAGAAAATATGTTTTGAGGAGGACACTCCCCCACAACCCTCAGGGCAAGGGTTTTAATTTATGCCCTGGGGGCAAATAAGGTTTTTAAAGAAGGCGTTGTCGTAGAAACTTCGAAACAGGCTCATTCGATTGGAAATTCAAAGGGCTAGTATCCTTTTTAATAGTCGAAAGTGACTGGAGGGCAACTAGCCCCCCCCCCCCACGCCCATCATTCCCCCAAACACATCCAATCAAAATTTTGAGATAGCCATTTTGTTCAGCGTAGTTGATTTCCAGATAAAAAATATGTTTTTGAGGAGGACACTCCCACACAACCCTCAGGGCAAGGGCTGTAAGTTATGCCCTGGGGGCATATAAAGTTTTTATAAAAGGCGTTGTCGTAGAAACTTCAAAACAGGTTCATTCAACTGGAAATTCAAAGGGCCAGTGCCCTTTTTAATAGTCGAAAGTGATTGGAGGGCAACTAGCCCCCCCCACACCCATCATTCCCCCAAACACACCCAATCAAAATTTTGAGATAGCCATTTTGTTCAGCGTAGTTGTTTTCCAGATAGAAAATATGTTTTTGAGGAGGACACTCTCTCACAACCCTCAGGGAAAGGGTTTTAACTTATGGCCTGGGGGCGTATAAGGTTTTTATAGAAGGCGTTGTCGTAGAAACTTCAAAACAGGCTCATTCGATTGGAAATTCAAAGGGCTAGTACCCTTTTTAATAGTTGAAAGTAATTGGAGGGCAACTAGCCCCCCCCCCCATGCCCATCATTCCCCCAAACATCCAATCAAAATTTTGAGATAGCCATTTTGTTCAGCGTAGTTGATTTCCAGATAGAAAATATGTTTTTGAGGAGGACACTCCCCCACAACCATCAGGGCAAGGGTTTTAAGATATGCCCTGAGGGCATATAAGGTTTTTATAGCAGGCGTTGCCGTAAAAACTTCAAAACAGGCTCATTCGATTGGAAATTCAAAGGGCCAGTACCATTTTTAACAGTCGAAAGTGATTGGAGGGCAACTAGCCCCTCCCTCACGCCCTTCATTCCCCCAAACACATCCAATATAAATTTTGAGATAGCCATTTTGTTCAGCGTAGTTGATTTCCAGATAGAAATTATGTTTTTGCGGAGGACACTCCCCCACATCCCTCAGGGCAAGGGTTTTAAGTTATGCCCTATGGGTATATAAAGTTTTTAAAGAAGGCGTTGTCGTAAAAACTTCAATAAAAGCTCATTCGACTGGAAATTCAAAGGGCTAGTGCCCATTTTAATAGTCAAAAGTGATTGGAGGGCAACTAGCCCCCCCCCCACACCCATCATTACCCCCGAACACATCCAATAAAAATTTTGAGATAGCCATTTTGTTCAGGGTAGTTGATTTCCAGATAGAAATTATGTTTTTGAGGAGGACACTCCCCCACAACCCTCAGGGCAAGGATTATAAGTTAATGCCCTGGGGGCATATAGGGTTTTTATTGAAATTTTTGTCGTAGAAATTTGAAAAAGAGCTCATTCGATTTGTAATTCAAAGGACTAGTACCCTTTTTAATTAAACTCCATTAAACGAAAAATTAGCAAAAATAAAATCAAACAGTCTACCAAGCGTGAAACTACCACAAATCTGCATCGGTAAATAATTGAAACCCAAAACGAAGAGAAATTACGATAAATAACCGAGTCTAACTCAAAACGAGCAGAAATTAACATAAGATGGGCGCAAAACGCCTATGCCTTCTCAAGGCTAGAACAAAATTTGCACTTTACTGAAAAAAATATAAATGTTTTTACTTTTATAACTTTAATAAATCAAATAATTTTAACATTTTGATTACTAAATATCAGTACTAATAAATCAAATAATATTAAGATTTTGATAACTAAATATCAGTAAATGTATATTAAACTGACAATGCACATTCATTTGTATTTTTTCAGTAAAGTGCAAATTTTGTTCTAGCCTTGGGAAGGCATAGGCGTTTCGCGCCCAACTTATGTTAATTTCTGCTCGTTTTGAGTTTGACTCGGTTATTTATTGTTATTTCTGTTCGATTTGGGTTTCATTTATTTATCGATGCTGATTTGTTGTAGTTTCACGCTTGGTAGATTGTTTGATTTTATTTTTGCTCATTTTTTGCTTAATGGAGTTCTTTACTTTTCTTTGAAAAACTTATTTCTTGGAAAAAGTTTTTTAAATTAATTAAAAAAAGAAGCTGAAACTGTTACCTAATTCTCAAACTTTGCCAAACGTTGCAATTTTGCATCTTTGCTCGTTTCGCCACAATCAAGAGGAGCTTTGCAGTTCAAAATTATGCCGTTAAGAGACTCATGATAAGACTTAGAGCTAAAAACACTATTGCAAAACAAATAAAAAAATGAATAAAAAATGCCCAGAAGATAAGAAAAAAGAATAATTGCAGTTTGGCTGCAAAGCCAGCAACTTGTATAGGTTTTTCAGTAATGGTTTTCCCGAAAAAAGGACAGCGGAAAACTGCAAGTACAGCTCCCGCACCATAATTTCTTTTTACGCAAATCCGCTGGTTCAGAATCTAAACAGCGTCATTGGCAGAAATATGTTATTTTAGCTTTCTGAGACGGATTCACTTTCTATTGATTCTCATACTCCATAATTTTGCCTATAAGCAAGGCCATATCCAGGATTTGTTTTCCTGGGGGGGGGGGTATTTTTGTAGAGGGAACGGGATTCCAAAAAAAGACTTTACGAAACTAATCAAAACTTTGTTTATATGCTTTTTTGTTACATTTTCACGATTTGGACAAACAAATTTTGGGGTGGAGGGGGGGGGTGGGGGGAGAACAAATAAATTTGAAAAGCCGTAGCATTTTTTTTACCCCCACACTAAACTTGACCTTACAGATAAGAAACCTTTTTTTATTATTTCTACTGAAATAGTTTTAATTTTTTCAAACAAATTTTCAAGTAATAAAATTTACGTTTTTGGCTAAAACGACTTATTTGGCGGAATTATATTTTAATTCTTTCGGAAAAATTCTCACTTAACAAAAATAATCTTTAACAGTTTGTGCTATAAAAAATGTATTGCTAGAAGGCAATTATAATGCAATATAAAATTAATGAGATTTTGATAATGAGAATGAAAAATGGTACAAAAATATTTTTAGACCGCATTAATATTAACAGGGTTCTATATTATACATGTTGACACTTCTACATTTATATTCTTTTTAAGAATCTTTAAAATAGTCTTTGATTCTTAAATATTTTGGCAGTAAATAAAATTTAAATTTTGGCTAAAATGTTCTCATTGTGAACTTGGTATATGACGGGTGATTTATAATCAGTCCATATTCACATCACCTGGATAAATCATTGAAGCTTTAATAGCTAATATTTTATCTTTCAGTCATCCCGGTATAAACGATATCAATATTTCACCAATCAGCCCCTCCCCCTCCATGCAAAACGACTGCCAAAGCTTAGCCTTTCACTAAAAAAGGACTTAACGTTCTGGTGGCACATAATAAAAAATATAGTGATAGTGAAAAGGTCGCATGCCAGTGAGGATATTTTCCCTATTTTGAAATAAGCTGGTATATAAAGTATAAGGTGGCACCTATAAAAGAATTTGGCTTTTGTATTTTGGCTTTTGTAATAGAGGTATAGAATCAGTGATGTGCCATTTATAGGCACCTATCAACATGGTCTTGACTTTAAATATAGATGCTTCTACTTTCTATCTGCTTCAAGAAAAATACACATATGCATACATACCTGCATTCAATAACAAAGAAAACAAACACACACAAAAAAAAGTAGCACACAAAAAATAAAAGGCGCTGCCTTCCTCGCTTCCATGTCATTTTCTATATAATATATATATATATATATATATATTATATATATATATATATATATATATATATATATATATATATATATATATATATATATATATATATATATATATATATATATATATATATATATATATATATATATATATATATATATATATATATATATATATATATATATATATATACATATATATATATATATATATATTTATAATATCCCATGGTAATAATTAAGTCTTTCAAAATCAACCTTAAAATATCTGGGAGCAGCAGTACATCCTATACAAAGAAATTATCACTTAAAGTTGTCAAACTCGGAAATCTACTCATAAAATGTTCCTGCCGATCTCCAGCCTCCCCACAGAGGGGGCAAGAACACCTACCTTCTCAGAACCCCATCATATAACTCCCAGCATCCCTTAAGTGGTGGTATACAGTCTGCCCACGACTGCCGTCAACGCTTAACGAGCCTCCACGGTACATACAATTCAAAAGTATCCTCACCATACACTTATTTAATCTGGCTATAAAAACGCAAGATACTAGATTTCTCCAGACCAGCTGGCCAAACTTGAATCTCCTGGTTCTAAAGGTGTGACACAAATTTACCGAGAAAATTTACCAAAAACAAACAACTGTAGTAGGTCATTAAGGTGCATATAGCCTTATTTTGACACAAGATGGTAAACAAGCTATCACCACCTATTAAGGTGTTGGTTTTTATACCGCCAAATTAAAGTAAGGAGACTGTGCCACCACGGTAATGCACCACTCACCAGCCTCTAAGAACTTGGTTTTGACTTTAAACAAAGATAATTTGACCTTTAGTCTGCCAAGGTTCAGGAAGGGTATACAATTGCAAAACACAGAAATTGGGAATTTTGAAAAATTACAATTCCTGCAGAAGATAATATTGCCAACAAGTTCTAATTTCCTCAAGTAGACGTTCTCAATCAACCCCATGTCAGCAGCCACTATAAATCCTAAAAACTACAAATAATAAATGATGGTTCATCAATAACAGAAGATAGAGATACGTTAATAAGATTGCGACGGTGAAATAGCAGACTTTCAGTAACAGGTCCATTACTTACTCGGACTTACGGTTTACTAAAATTCAAAAAAGATATACAATTGTAAAATGCATGCTCTGTAAATATTTTAAATCTGCAAATTTCTATATAATCCACATTGCCATCTAACTTTTAACTACCCCAAAGAGGATATTCTCAGTGAGCAACTTAACAGCGACCACTAATACTCCAAGAATTACCGATAGCACGTAGTAGTTTGCCGAAAACTGATGATACGAAAAAACGCCAATGGAGTAAAAAGTGGTGGAGTGGTGGGGTAAAAGTTCTTCAGTAACTAGTGCATTCCCTAATTTTAATTTCTGATTTCGAGCTTTTGTAATATATATATTGTAATCTAATTTTTAACAGCCCCGAAGTTGATAACATCAGTGAGTCACCTAATACTCCAGAATTACAAACAGCTAGCAATACTTTATTGATAAAGAAAAATTAAAAAAGATTTTATTTATTGTGTAGTCTATACTGTCATTGAATTTGCAACAGTCCAAAAATAGATATTCTTAGTGAGCCACATATCGCCTATCCATGGGCATAGGGAGGGGGAGGCAAGGGGGGCAGCTGCCCCCCCCACCCTAGACCTTCACTTTACTTGCAGAAGCAGAATCAATATTTCGATCCATGTGATATTTTTGACCTCACAAATGCCTTCATTCAGGCTAATAACTCCATAGGCCACATTGCCTTTACATTTATATATGAAGGCAATTATAGAAATACATAAATAATGGGTAGGGGCAGCTGCCCCCTTCCCTAGGCAAGAAGCTACGTACGCCCATGCCGACATAACTTCATCTCCCTCTCCATCACACTATCGACTGCCCCCCCCCCCCTCTAGACAATATGCTGTCTACGCCCATGCGCCTATCATCAATTTCCAAAAATTACCGATACTTATCGGTAGTTTGTTTGTAAGTGTTGTCAGTTGACAACACTTTGTCGATGAATGATGATGAAAAATACATCAATAATATATATTGCTAAGAACGTAAAAATGTAACAAGTAAGTTACACCATAACCCTTCCATTAGTAAGTAAAAACCAACCTTGGGCCAAAATTTCCTCGTTACTGCTTGGGAATTCGACCCGTCACTCATTACCATTTCATTGTCTGATCCTCTTAATACTCCAGAACTGAAGGCTTGGTACTCTGAAAACAGCTTATCACTCAAAATCACGCACGGTGATTGAACCGTCAATGCGACAGCCTAAAAAAAAAATGAGAGTTCAAACTAAAGGTCGTATCTAGGGGGTGGGCGGGTTTGAACTCTCCCCTTCAAAATATTTTATCCAACTCGTTAAAACGTAACAAAAATGCACAAGTATTTGACACATTTTTAAAATTTTTGTAGCCCCCCTCCCTAAACAAAAAACATGCCTACGGCATTGTTCAAACTAGACAATTATCAGTATTTGAGATTAGGGCTTGCTTATTCTACGAGGCACTTCCTTTCGCTTTAAATGGTGAGGATATGCCTGCAGACTAGAAGGAGTTCACAGGATCACCCTCCCCTGAACTTTTAGCTATTTTTCTGAATTAGTATATTTCATTACATTTTCCAGAGACTTTCCTTCAAATTTGTGAGTAGTAATGATAGTGCTGATTTCGATTACACATGAAAATATACATTGAAATTGCTGTTGTTTTCAATTACACATGAAAATATACATTGGAATTGCGCAAGAAAAACCCATGCCTTTGACAGTGTATTTACACGTGAACACTTTGAAAAGCTGCCAAACTTTTTGTTTTTGATAAGAATTGCACAATGAATGTATCGTTTGACGTGGGCATTTTTTATCAGCCAATCAGAGGTTGTTCAATATACGATAACTTGATTTGTGGTTGGGGTTTGAATAAAAGGAATGGTTTTCACTACAATTCATATTAGTAAGAGAATTGAATTCAGAGAGAATAGTTTATTTGAGAGGATATTAGTGGAGAAAAAATGAGTGGTGCATTTACATTGTTGGAGATTAATGATGGAACCGACAGCAGCAGCAGCAACGATATACGAGTACCCAATGTGGCTGTGGAAATAACCGCTGGCTGTAGACTATGCCTTGAATGGGACAGTATGTATGCTAGATACGTGATATCATTAAGCAAGTTTAAGCAGGAGGAGCAACTATGTTTTGCTGGAAAAGTGAACATTCTCCATATAAATAAACTTCGGTCAGCATTAGATGTCCTATCGAAATATATTGATGAGAACAAAATGCATCAGTGAATATTATTATTGTAATTATGTTCAATAAAATTGTTTCTAAATCAAAAGGTATTTTTCTTTCTATAGTAGATTAGCGTATATTTTCTAGAGTACAAAAAGAAATTCTGCTAGTCTGAAGTTGGTTGTGAGAGTGTTAGGACTCTAAAAAATGGATAGATTTGAGAAAGAGCGAATCTTGGGGAATCTAGTGTTTATGGAAAAACATTTGATTCTAGATGACGATTTTCTAGAGCTGTCTATTCGAAGGAAGATATTTTCTCGGAGAATGCTTGTCGATATAATGAAAACTGATTCTCCATCATTAGACTATTGTATGAAGCTTCTACATCGTGGTCCAAATGCATTTACACAATTTACTGATATATTGATCACGACACGGCAAAATGATATTGTGGATATGCTTTTAAACATTAGTTTAGAAATTTAGGACTTTTTTCATGAGAAAGATGGTGCTCAAGGATGATTTACTCCTCTCTCTATCTCAGACAATTTTTGTTGTTGCTAGCTCAGTTTCATTGTGGCAGTGAGAGTGTCAACACATGAAAAAATGTTCCATACATGTCCCCTATGTATGTACATACTGGGCAGCTGGTCATCATGTGAGAATTGCACAATGATTGATGAGTATGATGAAAAGTGTAGATTATGCAACCCGTGTAAATTGCATAGAGGATATGCTGTACAAATTAAAGGTTGTAATACCTGTCTTGAAGAGGTGTGTGACTCTCATCCTAGAGGCCACCTATGCTCCAATTGCCATTATGATAAATGTAATCAGTGGGAGAATACATATCCGGGTATGATTGGAAAGAATCCTAACCGTGATTTTAGTTTATTGCTACGAGATTGGTATCGTCGTGGTTTTAGATTGTTCTGGGAGGAGGAGCCGGGTCAACGATTCAACTGTTGGAACAGCAAAAGAATATGGTTTCTACGTCATCGTTGTGAAGACAATGGGTGCTATGATTATAAGCCCACTGATTTTTATTTGAATGTGACGGAATGTGATTCAACACTTGAGGACATTGTTTGTGAAATTGCTTCAAATAAGCAAATTGAAACATGTGAATTCTATAGAATGAATGAGAATAGTATCATTGACTATACAAAGAGATATGACAAGAGTGAAGTCACACTCTATTGTAGAACATGTGACCCTGACATTGCACTACATCAGGATCAGTACACTGTGAATTCAGATAATGAATTCTAGTTGTTGTCGACAAATACCTATACATAGTAGAAGATGAAATCTAAAGAGTAGAAAAGTCGTTTTATCATGTATATAAATTTTTATTAATAAACAATTTCACATACATTTTTAGAACATTTTATTCGTAGGGCACTAAAATCAATAAAAAATACGCTTGTAAGTATATTTTCCACTAGAAAGTCGTTCAATCGAGGTAAGTCAACGTAGATGTTGAGAAACTACTTGTAGGTGTAGCCACGACATCTGAACACGAAAAAGAGTAGTGCATGAAAGCCACATGTCTTAGTTGTTAAATCCTGTACTCTTCGTTGATTTTGAATAATGGTTTTCCCACTGCTTTCAATAAAGTTGCTGATGTATGGCGTGTAGAATTTATACGATAGGCCAAGAGGATCAAAAAATTCAATATTCTTCGCTGTTTGAAAGATGCATAGCCAATGGCCGGTCTTCAAAGTCGATGGACTGCTATTAACAATGATTAGGGTATTGTTAACACTTGGAATTTTTTCAATGAAGTCCGAAGGTATGCAATAGGACTTGTACTGGGACATGTATGGATCCATACTAAATACGTTGATTATTTGGTTTGTGTTCATGGTGCTAAGTCTAGTAGAACACTGCCGTCGGGTGTGATTTCCCAATAGGTTTCAAATTGACTCAGTGATATTAGCGTGATACTCTCAGTCAGAGCATCGGCAAATGTACACTCTAAACGTACATTCCCTGTTCGTACTATGCTCATATCCTGAGTCCCCGACAAGTCCAAAACAATTACCCCATGATTTTTTGAAAACTTTGAATCGGTTATCCCATTTTCAAATAGTTGAGAGTCATGATCTAGAGATTGCATGGTCAACTCGTACAGAGTTCTATAGGATTTTTTGTCAAAAGATAGAGTGTACAGTGGAATACCATTCACTTTGCACACAAGGCTAGATAGACCGAAAAAATTAAAATCATGGGGGGATTCAGTCCAGGATCCAACGGCACTGCCACTCTTTACAAAGGCCAAAGCCAATTTTGATGGGATTTCTCCATTGATAAATGATGAATCGCTATAGCTACGAGAGCCGGTGGCAATGTGACGTTGATTGGTGATCGTATGGGGGACAAGAAGTTTAATGTTGTTGCCATTGGCTCTTATCTTTTCCACAGCCAATGCAACAGAGCTCATAACTTGTGGTTTTCGGACGTGGAGAATTGCCGATGTGATAATGACATTTGCATCGGGTGCTGCAGGAAGTGTTTTTCTCAAAATGAAATTCGATGGGGCCATCTGTAACTTTATGTCAATCTTGACATTGGGGGGTAACCATTGGGATATATTGAATATCTCATGATTTAATTTTCCAACCAGACGATACTCTTGGGTCACTGCAGTAGTCAACTCGCCGTCAGTATCAACACCTGATCGATATTCATAGCCCAATGATTGTCCTCTCAACTCCTTGTATGCCTTTGGTGTCATCATCATAAATTGTATGTAGCTTGCATAGTTGGATAAATTATTGCTAGTGCTCACCAATGTTCCATTACTGAATACATTAATTTGTTTGAATAGGTTGTGTAGAATACAGTTCTCGTAGGAGAGACCATCACCAGCATTTGGAGTTGTATTATCTGACTTTTTCTTCACCGCAACATTTAAATCAATAAATGTTGATGACAAATCAATGAAATAGTCTTCATTGGAAAATATTTGAAAGTGTATATTTTCCGAGAGGGGTTGTTGGGGGTGAAATTGTTCATAGTAGCCATACTTGACACTGAAATCAACATTTTCAGCATTGAATAGATTCAATGAGGAACTAATTGATGGATATGATTCCTCGTGGGGGAGATAAGTCATCTTAAGAGAAGAAATCCTTCTTTGATCTAACAATCTTTTTCTTTTTCTTCTTCTGCTTATTGGTCTTCCTTGTTTTCTTCCTCAAAGTCCTTGTTGATGTCCTTCGCTTCCCGCCTGGGTGGAGACTGATGAGTGAATGACGTGCACACATCCTTTTCAATCCCTCCCCATTTTGTCGAGATTTTAATTGCTCACCAACGGCTTTTGCTGAAGATCTAATATTTTCCTTAACACTCTCCTTGAAATTCTTGCCCGACCCCCAGTCCTGTAGTGTGGAGGCAGCAAAATTTGATGCAGCAGGTACAAGATATTTTCTGGCAAGGGGTAGTGCAGAACGAAATAGCCTAGCAAACCAGCTACCAAGACCGTAGCCAGACATTGTAGCACGACCCTTGTAGCAGTCCAATCCATTGCCTATTTGACGTGGACTCAAAGCACCAACATAGCAATCGATATCGGGGCAGACAAATGGAATTCTTCTATTGTTCATTTTAGGTGATTGTGCTGTCGCCGACAATGGGTCGAAAATGACATGTAATCACTGCTAAGCCTTTTGAAATTGCTAGAGGATCACCTAATTCAGTTCTTAGTGTTAACTGACAGAGTTCCAAATAGGAAGTGTTTACGGGAATATACTGAAGATGCTTTATATTGTAGTGATGAATATGCTCTTGATTGGTTTTTCGTTCAAGAACTCGTAGGAGGGGAACATTTGAATTACCGACTCTCGATGTTTCCACAAACGAAGCGTAGAGAAATATACAAGTGTCTGTGGAGAAGGCAGGTGGGTAGTCAGCAAAAATGAAATTAGTGTTTCCGGCACTTTTACCGTTGATTATATTGAGCTTAAAGCCAAGAACATCCTTTAGATTATCATTGAGAATAACCTTTTCATTGGCAATAGGTGAACTAATGTAGATCTTGCCCTCCTCCTTTGAATAGTTGAAATGAAAAGCTCCTTTTTTACGAGTGGAAATTCTTTTATTAATAGAACGACATAAATCATTCATACAAGTGAGCTCCTCGTAGGGTAATACAACATATGGATATTCAAATGAATTGATCTTTTCAATTTTTTCTCGATCGTTAACGAGTAGCCAATCATCATGTTGATCGCTAATGAGTGGCCAATCATGGGGTCTAATTTTTATTTCATATTCAAGATCCTTTCTCAGGATGTCATAGGTATTTTTGAGAATACAGTCGACAAGAGCCACTTCATACGCACCATCAAATTTGATGGCGGGGGAGAGTTTTGTCCAAAAATCACTTGTCGTATTCAAGTCGTTGTACAGAGGACCGGAAACATTGGACATAAAAGTTACATAAAAATCATTGGGCATTGTCAATATCTTCAACACCGATCCAAGAATCAAAATCAGAGTTGTATCCTAGCCACCGAACAAGTAACTGTTTCTTACCCCTGTGAGTACGAGTCTTTAATATCTTTTCAATTTGATAGATTTCACTATTATTTTTAACTTTTTGTAGTTCATAGTCATAAAAGCCGCCGAGAATCTCTTCATCTTTGGTATCGCGCAAACGATAAGTTATGGGTTTAGTGTCTAGGATTTTTGCCACTTTAAAAAGTTCAGTGGACCACTAGTAGTTCCCCTTTTCAAAAACATTAGTTGTCCCATTAATTCGAACAGTATCACCAACATTGAATTTATTTTTATTCTTGACAATCGTTTCATTGGAATACTGTTTAAGAAAGGTGTCAATTGTATCATGATCAGAATGATGAACTTCCTTTGGCGTAGAGTTGGACAATGATCGATGAGGTCGTTGATTATAAATCAACATGATTTTATCTAAATCATGAATAAAAGCCGGTGTATTTTTCAATGAACAATATCTTGAAATTAAAAATCGAATAGTTCTTATCAATCGTTCGGCCAATGCAGCCTTTATAGGACTATGACTATGACAGAGCAGTGTACTATATTTTACTAGTACTTTTGCAACATGGGGATTAACAAATTCACTACCACGATCCGTTTGAATTTTTTTATATGAATCCTGTTCGAGAATACTTTCAATGGCCTGAGCAACTTCAACGCCTCTCTTTGATCGCAATGGAATGGCATATGTATAGCGACTAAAAAAAACTGATTACAAGTAGAATGTACTTGTACGGTGTATTGTGACGTCGTTGAACCTCATCTAGAGTCAGGAGATCTGCTTGCATTATATGCAGTGGGTAAAAGGCTTTAGTTTTTCGATATTGATTAGCATGAAGTCTATGATTTCTATGCAGAGTGTAACTTGATTCATTTTGTAGATAGTCTTGTACACTTTTAGTGTGAACACCAGTGACCTTGGAAAGAGTGGTGGGTGAACTTAAACTCCCCATCTCACCAATATTTTCATAAACACCTTTCAGAACTTCAACCATTTTGAACGTAAACACGTTGTGTAACGTCCACTACCCTTTTGTATACTGGCAGTTGGTGGTGGTGGTGGTGACGTTGACTTGATACGTCTTCGCTTTTGTCTAGCTATCAGTGGTGTGCTAGTATTTTCCAAAATTGATTTAAAATCTTCTTTTTCTTTATATTTTAATGGTGTTGTTGTTGTTGTCGATGTTGATGCATGTTCATTTAATTTTTTTAGAATTTGTCTATAGCTAATAAGACTTTTGGGGAAGTTTAATGTATTTAGAAAGTTGTATAAATGAGTATCAAATGATAATAGTCCTTTACGATTTGTAACCATATCATAGATTAAATCAAGTAGATTATAGCTCTTGCCCTGAATTATAATCCCTTTCCCATTGTTCTCAACTTGAATATGATCTTGACCACTTTCCATGAGATAGGTTAGGAGTCGTTTACTTTGTTCACGATATGAGTGGAGCATTAGATTTCCAATTTTCATTACAATTGAATCCAATTCCTCCTTCTTTAATTGTGTTCCAACAGCAGCAGAATCCTGAGGAGATGATTCTTTTTTATGATCAATAGCAGCAGCAGTGGCCTTCACACGATAGGGCTTATGTTTGTCCACTCGGCGAAGAGCATCTTGAAGTAAAAGCAGTTTTTTATCATCCTCAATATTCTCATTGTCAAGGAATTTACTCAGATTGTTCTCAAAGTGTTCCATGGGTGAGAGAGCGAGTTCTATTGGAGTCAATTTATAGGGTTTTGCCATTCTCTCTAGAGAAAACTGTTTACAAGTCCTGCAATTATTGGCAGTAAAAGTGTGAAAAAGCTACCGCCCGCCTGAAGAAGTCTTTTCTTTTTAAAATTCTTTCCTTTCTTTTTAGAGGCCAATGTACGTACAATGGAACGATGTTGCTTTGCCTGTTGCTTAACTACTTCTGGCAGTTGAACATTACCCTCGGTCAAATTTAAACAAAGTTCAGATATTAGATTAATGATATGATTGTCAATACCATGTTTGAGTATGGCTTTCCTAAGCGGGGGTTTTGAAGTGCTTAGAACTGAAAACAGATGTCTATTTTCATGTAGTTTCTTCAGTGTCATGATAGCAACTAATAGGTCTTTTTAGTGTTCACGGGGAGATATACTGTAATTTCATTGTCAAAAATATCTGTGACTACACGCAGATCCTTGGGTGTATTTTGATTAAGATCCAATAGGATGTAGCCGTAGGGTTTATTAGTTGCCTGATTGTATGCTGAGAGCAGAAATTTGGGTGCGCCTGGATAGATTTGTTTATTGAGAGTTATTAGCGAGCTAGAATCACGAACAACTCTGTAGATGATATAGTAGGTGCAGTTCAATGCAAGTGTTCGCATACATTTGCTCTGATGAAAGAGATTGTGTAGAACCAGAGTAACGGAAATCTGTTCGTGATGAGAGCGAACAGTGAACAATTGTAGAATTTCCTGGGACCATTGTTCAATAGATTCAGCCAGATCGTCAATGATCAGCCAAGAGTTTGGTTCAATAATGCTGAAAACATCAAGTCCCTGTTTGAATTGTATCTGCACCAAACCCGTGGTGGCAGCAATTGCTTTTATTTTATCGTATGACTCCTGCCAAATGCTGTAACAATAGTAGATTTTTTTCGGCTTTTCCACAATCATTTTATCGCAATTTTTAATTATTTTAGTTAAGAGTTTTGTTTTGCCTGACATTGACGGTCCACACAGAAACGATCTGAATGGTGTTTTAAATTGATACATGTTCCCTTCAACAGTTCACATAGACAACTAACTGTAGACTATGGCTGTCTAATGACTAAATAATTTCCCTATTACTACTACTCCGTTCAAGAATAAGAAGAAGAAGACGAATAAAGAATCATATTTTCTTTTATTATAAACATAAAAAACTAACAATACTTTTAAAAAATATTACATTGAACATGAAAGCACATTAAACATGAAAAAATACACTTTTTAATATATTTATAATAAAAAATACAACATTTACATAGGCACATAGAAAAAACACTTAAATAAATACACTTTTTTTTATTTATGATAAAAAATACAACACTTACACAGGCACAGAGAAAAAACACTTAAATAAATACATCACACTTTTTAGTGTGATATAAATATATCACACTTTTATTTAATGCATTTTAAATTTTGGGAACCCCCCTCCCCCCGGGGGCGGCCACTGCGGCGGCCGGGGGCCCACTGCGGCGGGCCAGGAAGCGCCGCGGGGCCGGGAAGCGGGGGGCCGGGAAGCGGGGGGTCCGGGCCGGGGCTGGCATTAAATAGTGGAAATTGATCTGCCTTGCACACACACACACACACACACACACACACAGACACACACACACACACACACACACACACACACACACACACACACACACACACACACACACACACACACACACACACCACACACACACACACACACACACACACACACACACACACACACACACACACACACACACACACACACACACACACACACACACACACACACCACACACACACACACACACACACACACACACACACCACACACACACACACACACACACACACACACACACACACACACACACACACACACACACACACACACACACACACACACACACACACACACACACACACACACACACACACACACACACACACACACCACACACACACACACACACACACACACACACACACACACACACACACACACACACACACACACACACACACACACACACACACACACACACACACACACACACACACACACACACACACACACACACACACACACACACACACACACCACACACACACACACACACACACACACACACACACACACACACACACACACACACACACACACACACACACACACACACACACACCACACACACACACACACACACACACACACACACACACACACACACACACACACACACACACACACACACACACACACACACACACACACACACACACACACACACACACACACACACACACACACACACACACACACACACACACACACACACACACACCACACACACACACACACACACACACACACACACACACACACACACACACACACACACACACACACACACACACACACACACACACACACACACACACACACACACACACACACACACACACACACACACACACACACACACACACACACACACACACACACACACACACACACACACACACACACACACACACACACACACACACACACACACACACACACACACACACACACACACACACACACACATTGAAAATTGTTTGTGATATAGAATTAAAAAGAATTAAAAAGAATTGAAAAAAAACACCCAATTACCCAAAAAACCCTCCCACCCAATTTATACTTTTTTTAAATGAATTTAAATGAATTTAAGTTAATTTTTCTAGACCGAGTTGTTTTCTGTACTCTATACATTCAACTCGGTCTGAAATTAAATAATGACCGTGTGGTAGTACCTTCACACCATCCTCAAGTACATAGACTTTGTCCGATATGGCAGACATGGCGTTTTTCTCAACTCTAACTGTGTAGTTTTTAAATTGTAAAGAGCGAATCGCCATGACTTTCGCCCTTGGCACTAAACTACGTTCCACACAGTTTCTATACACACTCATGTCGAAATTATTTTTTACAAAGTGTGTAGGTACCCCCTTGCAAACTTGTTTGATATCTTTGCCGTGCGTTTCCACACAGTATACCTTCGGAC
>CM051267.1:43630836-43643336 GCA_027921565.1 Artemia sinica
TCATTTAAAAAAATATTTTTAGTGCTATTGATACTTTTAAACTGACCCCCACTCCCCACACCCCCATTTGTTGTTCAAGAATGGCTCGAATCTTATCAGTATATGAATGTGTAATGGCCGAGGGATCTGTTATTATATCCCCCCCACACTAGAGAGTTGAAGGGGTCACCGAAATTGGCGCTGTAGACCTTTGTGTGGTGCAAGGCAGAGTTGGACAGAAAAAAATCTGGAAGAGGGGATACTGGTGTTGTTGCATTACTACTACTACTAGTACTAGCTATATCATTAATCGGAATGGTGGGGGCTGACACAGAATTGTCAATAACACCACCACTCCCAGTCTGTTCAATCACATTGGTTGGAGATGGCATGAGGTCCCCTAAGCCTGATAGCACATATTCCAAGGTGTTTGGGGACAATTGATCGAGCCAGCCTGTATTGTCCTGTGTTGGAATTTCGTTATGAGTACCCGGTTCAGATGCACTAGTAACATCTCCTAAATGGTCACGCATAAAACTATCTGCCCACTCCGGATCCTCAAGCATGTCAATATCACAGGTTAAGTCGTCTAGGCTAGCCATTTCCCTAAAAACATCATTAAGGAAACCCCTATGCCATTCCATATTCTCTAGAACTAATGTAGGTTCATCACTGAACTCCGTTGGTGGTGAAAGAATTGGTCCAGTAAATGCTGATGTCTCATCACTCAATGGTGGTGGTGCTATATCATTAATCTGTAGAAAAAAGGTTTTATTTTCTATGTGAAATAAGTATTATTTCATAAAGTTGAAAAATCATGTTCATTTTTTACCATACCATCTATAAAACTCAATTCATCCTAGAATTATTTAAACTAAATACTTTTTGCTTAAAAGCATTATTTACAGAACAATTCATAATAAATTACAAATTTTGTTAGTAACATAGACACAAACACACACAATAAAATAGTGAAAATCATTACATAGTTATTGAATTTACAATATCTCAATGAATTATCGAGTAGATGCGGCGCATGCACCGCACACACACACACACACACGCACACACACACACACACACACATACAACAATCATTACGCCGTTATTGAATTTGCAATATCCATTATACTATCTCAATGAATTATCGAGTAGACGCGGCACATGCACGGCACACACACACACACATACACACACACACACATACACACACACACACACACACTCACACACACACACACACACACACACACACACACACACACACACATACACGCACACACACACACACATACAACAATCATTACGCCGTTATTGAATTTGCAATATCCATTCTACTATCTCAATGAATTATCGAGTAGACGCGGCGCATGCACGGCACACACACACACACACACACACACACATACACACACACACACACACACACACACACACACACACACACACACACACACACACACACACACACACACACACACACACACAACAATCATTACGCCGTTATTGAATTTACAATGTTCATTATACTATCTCAATGAATTATCGAGTATATGCGGCGCATGCACCGCTCACACACACACAAACACACACATACATACACGCACACACACACACACGCATACAACAATCATTACGCCGTTATTGAATTTGCAATGTTCATTATACTATCTCAATGAATTACCGAGTAGATGCGGCGCATGCACCGCTCACACACACACACACATACAACAATCATTACGACGTTATTGAATTTGCAATGTTCATTATACTATCTCAATGAATTATCGAGATGATGCGGCGCATGCACCGCTCACACACACACACACACACAACAATCATTACGACGTTATTGAACTATCGGGTATACAGAAAAATAAGCGGCACATGTACCGCTAACACACACACACACACACTCCTTCAAATTGACTTGGGAAAAAAGAATCATTAGCGAGAAATAATATTTGAAAACTCACAGTGAAATTTGCAACTTGCATGTCGAGAGCTGTAGGGACCACATCATTCTCGCCTTGCATTGGTCGTGAAGGGCCCGGCAATGCTTGATAGGGCGTGACCCCCCGATCTTGACTAAATGAGACTGATGCATTATGAGAATCTATCCATTCTCTCTTGAATTTTCTGCCAGGTTGCATAGAGGTCTGTGCAGAGCTGACACTGGCTTGAGAGGCTCTTGGCTGGTCCTTAGAACTTGTAATGGATTGCCCAGTAGCTTGCATCAATGTGTTATCACACCATCTTGGTTTCTTTTCTGGAGGAGGGTAATTGCAAGAATCTTCCTCCACCTTAAAAAGAAGGAAAATTTAGCATGGAAAAAACAATTCCCTTTTTACAGAAGAAAAATTAGTCTGCACAAAGAATCCTCCTCTAACCACACGGAATCTGGGAACAGAGCCTTCTCTCAAACTCCGTAAAGCTCTTTTAAAAGATACAAGAATTACTTATTTAACACAAAAATTTCGTTTTTTTTTTTTTTTAACGGGTACTAAGTAAAGAAAACCCTATTAGAATTGATTCATTGCCCTCTTCCCTGTCATATATTTTTATAAAAGCCTCTTAATCATCTGTGAAATCCATTTGCTTTCATCAAATACAATTGAAAAATATCTGACTAATTTGATCAAAAACAAAACTCTTTTGTCAATGAGTCTTGAATCGCACATATCCGTCTTTTTTCGTTTTCTTAATTCCGATAAGACGCATGCCAAATGTTGTTTTGAAATCATCCCCTCTTTGATAGCATGTTAAACACAGATGGCTTTATTTAGAGCGGAAGAAGACAGTACATTTTAAATGCGCGATTGGGAAAGGATTCTTTTGAACGAAAAAGAACTAAAACTACAGAACTATGCCCCTAACAGAGCAATGGAAAAGAGAGTTTTTTGTTTTACATAATAGAAAAAAGCGTGCTTTGCCGTTTCTATCGAATATACTCATTATATTCTTAAGATTTTGTATTATTGGAGGGGAGGGGGCTAAGTCCCCCTGAAATTTGAATTTACTAGTAAAACAATTTTTTTTTTGGAAATAAAGAATATCAAATACAATTGAAAAATATCTGTCTAATTTGATCAAAAAACAAAACTCTTTTGCCAATGAGTCTTGAATCGCACATATCCGTCTTTTTTCGTTTTCTTAATTCCGATAAGACGCATGCCAAATGTTGTTTTGAAATCATCCCCTCTTTGATAGCATGTTAAACACAGATGGCTTTATTTAGAGCGGAAGAAGACAGTACATTTTAAATGCGCGATTGGGAAAGGATTCTTTTGAACGAAAAAGAACTAAAACTACAGAATTATGCCCCTAACAGAGCAATGGAAAAGAGAGTTTTTTGTTTTACATAATAGAAAAAAGCGTGCTTTGCCGTTTCTATCGAATATACTCATTATATTCTTAAGATTTTGTATTGTTGGAGGGGAGGGGCTAAGTCCCCCCTTGAAATTTGAATTTACTAGTAAAACGATTTTTTTTTTTTGGAAATAAAGAATGAAAGTGTACTCACATTGAAAATAGAAATATCCATTGTTTTCAAAGTTAATAATATGCAGTGTCCTATGCTTGATGTGTTAAAACATAATGAAAATTAAATTCCTATACATGACCATTTTATACGAGGTTTCAAGGATGAATATAAACGGATGTTGAGTTACATAATTTCGTGCGTGCCTCCAAAACATGTTTGACTACTATATATCATACCAGTTTTTTTTAAGAATGTACACGTGAATTCATGACGTACAATCATTGTGCAATTGACAACAAAAACAGAAAAAAAACCTGTTTGCTTTAAATTATATTATTACGAGCAAAACATGCTTGACTACATTATACTTTGCCAAGTTAAAAAAAAAACCTCGACTTTAGTGGGCCAACCTTTAAAATGTTCACGTGCAAATACAATGTCTCAAGCATGGGTTTTTCTTGCGCAATTCCAATGTATATTTTCATGTGTAATTGAAAACAACAGCAATTTCAATGTATATTTTCATGTGTAATTGAAATCAGCACTATCATTACTACTTTTGTGCCCCTTTCCTCATGGGCACCTATAATCTGAATCTTAGGGGGGAGGGTGTCTATCTGGTTTAATCAGCACTTCCAATGCTCAATAATAGAAACACCAAAACAAAAATATAGAAATGTAAGACAACGATATTCAGCGAGGGGAGGGGGCGCCCTCCCCCTTATGGGCGCCCATACTTCACCTATATGCATGGATAGTAAACTGTACGACAATGTTGTTATCAAAGTAGTTTAGATACAACCGTTTTTTCCAGTTTTTTTTCAAAGAGTTATGATTAGAATCGTATGATAGTAAGAACCTTTTCTTATCAGGAGAAAGATTTGTGACCCAGTCAGTTGGTTTGATGGAGGCCTGAGACAAAAACAAGCAAATTGTGCCACACAAGAAAACAAAATGTATTGGCCAGAGCGATTTGAAAATTTGACGCATAACGACAGAAAATCTGCCGAGCTCACATGGTTGTTTGAAGGAGGGCTGAACAAGAACAAGCAACACCCCAAACAACACACAATATTGGGAAGATTGAAGACACGTGCTGCGGTGCTGATATATTGCTAGTAGTATTAATCCAACTACTACTTCTATTACAAATACTTGTAAGGCTAACAGCATTAAGATGAAAATTTAAAGAAGTATATGAATATACAGGTTGACAAAAGGACATATCGGCAATGTCGTAGCAATGGCAAATTGTATTAGGTTGATACCTCCAGGATTTGTTGAGAGAGATGTTCAACTGACCAAAAGGAAATATTTTAATTCTACTGCTGCTACTAGTACTAGGGGTATTGCTATTAATGCTACTACTAGTATTACTAATGCTAACATTATTACTGTGACTACTTTTACAACTATGCCTAAGACACTGAAGGTGAAATTTTCTGGGAATTTTTAAGGGGGGAAGAGGGGAAGTTTTAAAGGGGAACTGAATCACAACAAGCCGTCTGTATCCAAGCTGTCAAAATGGCATATCAGGAATATATTCGGAACAGTTTTGTCTGTGAGTTAAAACTTACGGGGCTTGTAGCTGGAGATGTTGAACTAATTAAAAGACAATTTAACTAATCAAACGACAATGTCAATTAAAAACGAACAGAAATTAATTTAAAAACTTTTTTCCACAAAATCAGTTTTTCAAAAAAGTACAGAACTCCATTAAACCAAAAATCAACAGACATAAAAAACAAACAATCTACCAAGCGTACAACCGCCACAAACCACCATCAATAAAAAAAAAATGAAACACAAAACGAACATAAATTACAATATATAACCGAGTCAAACTCAGAACAAGCAGAAATTAACATGCGTAGGGCTCACAACCCCTATGCCTTCTCAAGGCCAGAACATAATTTACACTTCACTGAAAAAAAATGAATGTATATTGTCAGTTTAATATACATATGGTGATATTTATACCTTAAAGTCTTAATTATTTTGTATATTTTAAATTTTTCCTCTATATTTAAATATTTTAAGTCTTACTAGTCTAAAATTCACTAATTGCTGCAATTGAAGTAGTAGTTGGAGTAGATTAGTAGCAGTAGTAGTATTAGTAAGAATAGCAGTAGTAGTAGTGTTAGTAGTGATGTGCATATGTTAGCTTTTTGTCAACTGTTCTTCTCTTTTAAGCATTCTCTGAAAGTTCCAATTTAATACCCAAATCCAATCTTTAGATACGCTCTTTTGACAATCTGAATCCACAAAGTGTGTTTCCATTTAGTTCAAATTCCTCTTCAATATTCTGTCAAATTTTCACCTTCATACCCGTAACCTTACTTGCACTAGTATCATAGTAGTAGTGGTAGTAGTAGAAACAATAGAAGCAGTAATAGTGATATATTAGTAATAATTTTACGTTTTAATTTTACTTTATCCCCTTGTTAATTTGACGAGTTTTCGTTTTTTTGGCATTTTTGCTGACTTGACATTGGCCTTCTAATTTTATGAGTTTTTTTTTGTTTTTAACATTTTTACGTATTTGACATGGACCCTTTTGTAATTTCCTGTTTTTTTTATTGTTTGTTTTTATGTTCTTTTTTCACTTTATTTGACGCTAAAGTGCGAATTCAGCCCTTTTGGGCTTGTGAAAGCCGTTTTTCAGCAATAAATCTTATCTTATCTTATGAGAGAAATTTAAGGAAAAAAGTCAAATTTTTTTTAAAATAACACCAACAACAATTCTTGTTTTTTTGCTTATATCAATGATACAATGGGGCGAAAAATTTTTCGCCCATAAACAATGGGCGAAAAATCAATCTTTGAACTATTCATTATGACCACATTATACATCAAAAGAATTATAATTAAAAATAAATTTAAAAAATTAGAGCTAAAATAAATAAAAAATACAATTCCATTTCTGAAGTTTGTTTCCTTGCACCACGCGGGAATGAACCTGGATGCCTCCAATTTAGAAGTACAGTTGCATCCACTTTTCAAAAAATGATAGTAATTGGAAGATAATTTGCTATCAATGTAATCACTTCATATTATCCTGTTGGTCCAAACCTTCACTGTGGGCTCCCCACAAAAAAAATCCCCGGCACATGCCTAATCAGCGATCCATTCAATTAGGCTCTCCCTGCAGAAGAGGAGGGGTGAAAGATAATCCTTTTTTGATCAGGATATGTTCTTCAATCAAACAGTTTGTAGTATTGAACTGTAAGTAAGGAACGATGCAGCTCAATAGTAACCAAAAACTCTAAGAAAAATATATAAGATTCATCAAGTTTGATGTTACCTATCAAAAATTACAAGCATCAGACAAGTTGCCTCATTGTTTTTAACAGGAGAGGAACGGCCCCAAAACAGCAAGCGATCTTGATACTTGTATGATATACCCCCACCTAATATTCTTCTAATATGTTTCTCTGACGCTGAATCCTAATGAAATACACCAAAGTAAGATAAAAATGTCATACTTTAGAAACAAATTTGGGCTATATATTTGCACATTAGGGGGGGGGGGGTAAAGTATAGCGGGTCTGAATTCCTAATGAGTTAGGTAAAATCATTTTGCATATTATGTAGTAAGAATTGCTTTCTAACTTCACATTGTCCAAATACTTTACCCCCAGCCCCCCCCCTTAATGTCCAAATCTATAGCCGAGATTATATATTTTCCATCTATTCTGTCACTTCTCTTTGTCTTGTCTCATGCTAAGCTGAAAAAAAAACTAACAAAAAAAGGGTTCTATAATGCGTCAATAAATGAACAATTGAACTTTGCCCATTGTTTACATATTGGTTATTGGGAGGTATCCAGGAATTTTTCAGGGGGGGGTGCTTTGGAGGATCTTTCCATGAAAATATTTTTGTGGGGGAAGGAGATTTTCAATGGAGGAGAAACTGGATTTCCTAGCATTATTTAAAAAAAATCTATCAGAAAAAAAAAAACAAAAAAAAAAACAGGTCTTTTCAACTGAAACTAAGCAGCAACATTAAAAATTAAAACGGAACGAAATTATTACGTCTATGAGGGGGGTTATCCCCTCTTTAATACTTCACTGTTTACGCAATTTTTTTCATAGGTAGCGCAATAGCGATACCTACATAAATAACGATGTTGGCACAATGTATTTTTTGTTTGTTTCTTTCTTTTAGACCAGGGCACTTCGTATCGAAGGAGTTGTCGTAGAAACTTCCAAAAAGGCTTATTCGATTGTAAATTGGAAGGGCTTGTGCCCTTTTTAATAGTCAAAAGTGATTGGAAGGCAACTAACCCCCCTTCTACGCCCACCATTTCCCCAAACACATCCAATCAAAATTTTGAAATAGCCATTTTGTTCAACGTAGTTGACAGATCTGGAAATTATGTCTTTGAGGAGGGCACTCCCCCACAGCCCTAAGGGCAAGGGTTGTAAGTTATGCCCTGGGGGCATATAAGGTTTTATAGAAAACGTTTTCGTAGAAACTTCAAAAAGGGTTCATTCGATTGGAAATTGAAAGGGCTAGTGCCCTTTTTAATAGTAGAACGTGATTGGAGGGCAACTAACCCCCTCTCCCGCCCACCATTTCCCCAAACATATCCAATCAAAATTTTGAGATGGCCATTTTTCAACATATTTGAGAGTTCTGCAAATTAGGTCTTTGAGGGATGACACCCCCCCCCCCACCCCCAACAACCCTGAGGGTAAGGGCTGTAAGTTACGCCCTGGGGGCATATAAGGTTTTTTATTAAAAGCGTTGCTGTAGAAACTTCAAAAAGGGCTCATTCGATTGGAAATTGAAAGGGCTAGTGCCCTTTTAATAGTCAAAAGTAATTAAAGGACAACTAAACCCCTCTCACGCGCACCATTTCCCCAAACACATCGAATAAAAATTTTGAGATAGCCATTTTGTTCAAAGTAGTTTAAA
Organism: Artemia sinica; assembly: GCA_027921565.1. Taxonomy (NCBI): domain Eukaryota; kingdom Metazoa; phylum Arthropoda; class Branchiopoda; order Anostraca; family Artemiidae; genus Artemia; species Artemia sinica. Next base: position 43,639,220 of record CM051267.1, read on the forward strand.
GTTCTGGAAATTACGTTTTTGTGGATGACAACCCCCCCCCCCTCCCCCACAACCCTCAGGGCAAGGGTTATAAGTTATGCCCTGGGGGCATATAAGGTTTTTATAGAAAGTGTTGTCGTAGAAACTTCACAAAGAGCACATTTGATTGGAAATAGAATCTTTTTAATAGCCAAAGCGATTGGAGGGCACCTAACCCCCCTTTCACGCCTACCATTTCCCATAACACGCTCAATCAAAATTTTAAGACAGCCATTTTGTTCAACGTAGTTGAAAGGTCCAGAAATTATGTCTTTGAGGATGACAAACCCCCCACAGCCCCTAGGGCAAAGGTTGTAACTTATGCCCCAGGGGCATATAAGATTTTTGTCAAAAGCGTTGTTGTAGAAACTTCAAAAGGGCTCATTCAATTGGGAATCGAGAGGGGTAGTGCCCTTATTAATAATCCGATCAATATTTTGATATATCCATTTTTTGAACGTAATTGAAGCCTGAAGGGTCTGAAAATTATGTCTTTGAGTATGACAACCCCCCACCCCCAGAGCCCTCAGGGCTAAGGTTGTATGTTATGTCCTAGGGGCATATGAGGTTCTTATAGAAAGCGTTGTCGTAAAAACTTCAAAAAGTGCTCATTCGTTTGGAAATTGAGAGGGCTATTGCCCTTTTTAATAGTCGAAAGTAATCGGAGGGAGAATCACCCCCTCCCCCACGCCCATCATTTCCCCAAACATTTCCGACCAACATTTTGATATGGCCATTTTGTTGAACGAAGTTGAAAGGTCTGGAAATTATGTCTTTGAGATCACAACCCTCCCCTTATAGCCCCCAGGACAAGGGTCGTAAGTTATGCCCTTGGGGCATGTAAGGTTTTTTATAGAAAGTTTTTTCGTAGAAGCTTCAAAAAGGGGATTAGAAATTAAGAGGACTAGTGCCTTTTTTATTAGTCGAAAGTGATCAGAGGGCATTTGCCCCCCCCCCCTCCTCTCATTTCCCCTAACACTTCCAATCCAAATTTTGAGATAGCTTTTTGTTGAACGTATTTGAAAGGTCTGGAAATTAAGTCTTTGAGGATAACAAAACCCCCCCGCCCTCAGGGCAAGGGTTGTAAGTTATGCCCTGGGGTCATATAAGGTTTTTATAGACACCATATAAACTTAGGATGGGGCTCATTGGATTGGTTATCAGACGCTCTAGTGCTCTTTTTAAGATCAAAGTGATCGGAGGGTTTAAGAGTCAAAGTGATCGGAGGGCAGCTATCTCCCCCCCCCCCCCCCTCCTACACACACACACACGTCGTATTGTCCCGAATTGCATCTAATCGAACTTTTAAGATAGCCATTCTACTCAAAAGAGTCTAAATATGATATAACAAGGATTTTGGGGTCGAAATAAACCCTTGATAGTAGGGGCAAGGGTTTTAAGTTATGCCCAGGGGGTATTTATGGTTTTTATGGAATGGATGATTTTTTAACTGTAGAAGAGGCTCAGTCCTTTTCCCTGAAAAAGACTATGTTATTATAAAACTAACAGAAATTAATTAAAAAAACTTTTTCCACAAAATAAGCTTTTCAAAAAAAGTAAAGAACTCCATTAATCCAAAAATGAACACCCAAAAAAACAGAAATTAAAATAAATAACAGGGTCAAGCTCAAAACGAGCCCAAATTAATATGAGTAGGGTTCTAAATCCCTAAGCTTTCTAAAAGCCAGAATTTAATTTGTACTTTACTGAAAAAATTCTTTTAAATGTTTTCATTTTTATACCTTTAGGAAATCAAAAATTAATTAAGATTTTAAGGAATAAATATCAGCATATGTATATTAAACTAATAATTCACATTTTTTCAGTAAATTCATTTGAATTTTTTTCAAAAAAGTATAAATTATATTCTGGCTTTTAGAAAACATAGGGGTTTAGAACCCGACTCGTATTAATTTCTGCTCGTTCTGAGTTTGACTCTGTTATTTATTTTAATTTCTGTTTGTTTTGGGTTTCATGTATTAATTGATACTGATCTGTGGTAGCTGTATGCTTGATAGATTATTTGATTCTATTTTTGTTCATTTTTGGTTTAATAAAGTTCTTTGCTTTTTTTTTGAAAACTTATTTTATGGAACAGTTTTTTTTTAATTAATCTTATAGAAAAAGATTAATATTCCAATTAAACGGCCCTTGTGTTTCAGGAGTCATTCTTAAATAATTGGGACACAAAGTCAAACTTTAGCATAAAAAGCGAGATACTGAGGAAGGCGCAACCCCTCATATAGGTAATAATTTCTCTTCATTTTAAGTTTTAATTAGGGCCCGACCGATATGGATTTTTCGGGCCCAATACCGATATTGATATTTCGGTATCGTACCAAAGCAATACTGATATAATTAGCCGACAACTTCCCCTCTGGAATAAAATCTTACCAAAGGTTTAACCCCCCCCCCCCCACACACATACACTTCTCTCCCCATGTTCATTAGAACATGTTTCTCCCTGGTCCATTCCACACCAAAAAACGGTTTCGATAATTCAGCGGATTCCAAAATTTAGGCCATTTACAAGAATTATTTGATTTTCCTTACCTCTTCTGATCCGCAGCTTTTGTTCTTTTGAGCACATTAAATAAAAAAAAACAAGTTTTTTTTAACTGAAAGTAAGGAGCGACATTAAAACTTAAAACGAACAGAAATTGTTCTGTATATGAAAGGGGCTGTCCCTTCCTCAACGCCTTGCTCTTTACGCTAAAGTTTTTCATTGTTTCAAAAAATCGAGTTGTGAAAAACAGTCTAACTTTAGCGTAAAGAGCGAGGCGTTGAGGAGGGGACAGCCCCTTTCATACAAGGAATAATTTCTGTTCGTTTTAAGTTTTAATGTCGCTCCTTACTTTCAGTTAAAAAAAACTGTTTTTTTATTTAATTTCTGATCGTTTTTGAGTTAATGCAGCTTTTATTTTGGCTCACCGTCATTGAACGACCCCCCCCACCCCCCCCCCACTACCAGAAAAAATCCCCCCTGAAAACGTCTGTATACTTCCCAATAACCAATACTATATGTTAACATTGGGTAAAGTTCATAACTTTCAGCCCTCCCCCCGGGGGATTAAGTCATCCTAAAAGACATAGTTATCACATTTTCGACCATGCTAAAAAAAATGGCTATCTCAAAATTTTGATCGGGTGACTCTGGGAAAAAATGAGCGTGGGAGGGGGCCTAGTTGCCCTCCATTTTTTGGTCACTTAACAAAAAAAAAAATAAACCGTGATCCGTGATCTTTCTTCTGGTAAAAATTCCACATTTTTTAGATAGGAGCTCGAAACCTCTACAGTAGGGTTCTCTGATACGCTGAATATGATGGTGTGATTTTCATTAAGGTTCTATAACTCTTAGGGTTCTTTCACCCTTTTTTCGAAAAGCAGCCAAATTTTCTCAGGCGAGTAACTTTTGATGGGTAGGACTAACCTTGATGAAACTTATATATTTGAAATCAGCATTAAAATCTTTTGAAGTATCTATTATAAAAGTTAGAGTTTTCTAGAGTTTCGGTTACCATTGAGCCTGGTCGCTCCTTACTTACAGTTCGTAACCACGAACTGTTTGATAAACGAAATGGTGGATATTTGCGGAAGTGACAAATAAGGAAAATATTTATTCGAAGAAGCCAGTTTAGTCACATAAACACAAATACGTGAAAATCTGCTTTAAAGAAGCGTAAGTTATTCATTGAAATTGATTATTCAAAATCCAAACTTCAATGGCAGAACTTTCAATTTTAATCATTCACATATTAATGCAAAAACTTCATTTTACATTTATTTGATATAGTCTCTTACTAACGAATCCATGGCTTCCATGCCTTGCACACCGGATACAGCGGCGCAGCTAGAGTTTGAAGTTTGGAGGAAGTATTTAAAGGATGTGTCAACAAAATCGCCCAGTATGTCAACAAATGTGGACACACAAGCTAAATATCCAAGGTAAATAGGTTAAATTTTTCAAGGTGTTGACACGCGGCATCAACACCTCGGAACACCCCCCCCCCCCCTCTCCACCTTACAACACCCGCTCTCCCCCTTAGCTGCACCCCTGACTGGATATCATGGTTTTAACCGATTGAATCTTGGATCAATT
>CM051267.1:43650836-43750405 GCA_027921565.1 Artemia sinica
TCCAACAACTACTACCACTATTATTATTGTTATTGCTACTATTACGACTGCTATTTAAGCAAAGACTACTACGATTAACTCTACTGCTACTACTGCTACTACTAGAACTATTGGTGCTACTACTACTGCTACTAAAGTCAAGGGGATTAAGGTGAAAATATTGGCAATATTGAAACTGGATTGAAGTAAAACGAAACACACTATGCCCACACAAGTTGTCAAGAGGACGTATCAGCAATGCTTCAGGAACGGTTGATGGTATTAGGTTGAAACTTTCATCGTGTATTGAAGGGGATGTTAAAAAAAAAAGCAAAGGCATTATGTGCATACTGCTACTAATGCTTTTACTGCTACTACAACTATTGCTACCACACAAGCTAAGGCTATTAAGGTGAAGCTTACAAGGAAAATTCAGGTGGATGTCGAACTAAATCAATACAGACTATGATAAAGTAGATTGTAAAACTGGTGACAAAGCAATATCACAATAACGGCTTACATTATTAAGTTAGACATTTTAGGGCAAGTTGTGGCGGATTTTGGAATAGCCAGAAGACACTGTGTGAATACTTTTAATACTACTTCTACGGCTACTGTAACTAAACGTAGAAGTAGTATTACTCAGCTTCCTACACCAAGAGGCTCCACAGGTCATCCCCCGGATCGATATAAAGACTGAAAATTTCCCGTGGACTTGGAATCATCGAAAAATTAAAGCGTTTCTTTCTTTTTATCCTCCGTCTTTTATATTTGTTTCTCATTTACCCTTATATATGTTACCGTTCGTCTGTGTGGATGTCTTCACTTCCTTCTGTACTTGCTCCTGTTCATCCTCTTCATGAGAAAGCGGCAAGAGTTGTCCAATCGACTACACACACTTCTGTTGACTTCTTTAAGATTGAAGATATTTATGTTTTATCTGTATCTTCATTGGCATATCAATACTTCCACGGAAATCTCCCATGTTGTTTTCTGGACTACTTAAACTAGTAGAAGAAGTAAATTTGTACGCAGTTCAAAACTGGGAGGATGTGATGATTCCAGCTACTCCCTCAGTTCGTTCAGACTTCGGTATGGCCGTGACTGTGGGGCGTGCTTGGAAATTGGTTCCTGCTGAGATCCAGCAGTCACGAACACTTGGCTCCTTTAAGAGACAGATGACAAGTTTTTTTTATTAAGGTAAACATTAAATAGTTTTTAGTTGTTTTATGGTTTTATTTTTTTTGGGGTTGTCGTTGGATCCTGGATGACGTAGAGAATTTTAAATTGTTTTTTATTGTCGGGTGACAGGAGGGTCGCTGTTTCGTGGGGACTGTCGGTGAGTTGATTGCTTTTACTTACAGATTTATATTTAGACGTTGTTTAGTGTGTTTATGCGAAGTTTTAACATTATTTATTTATTCTATGTCGTTTTCCAAATAACGGGCCATACAGCCCTTTGGGATATTATTTTTTATTGTTATTTTATGGAAATAAATGGAACTTGAACTTAATGACACTAGGCGTATTAAGTTGAACTTTTTGGGAACGTTTAGGGGAAGTTTCAATTAAATGAAAAAAACTATATGCATGGAGGTACTAAAAGAGGATATAAGAAACATCGTAGGCAGCGCTGCTTAATCACAGCTAGTAATATCATTGATATTTTAAAGGAGCTAATTTGATTGGAAATTAAAAGTTCTAGAGCCCTTTTTAAGAGTCACAAGTTGTTGGAGGGCAATCAGCCCTCCTCTTTAGCCCATAATTTTCCAAGCACTTCCAATCAAAATTTTAAGACAGTAATTTTGTTCAGCATAGCTGAACGGTCTAGTAACTATATCTCTAGGGTTATTCGGTAGGTCAACCTCCCCCCCCCCCAGTTATGCAATTTACCTATTATACTAAAAAAATAAATGTTGCTTTGAAATTAAATCAAAACGCACTGTGTGTATGCCTGTTGCTAATAAATCCTCTCAGCAATATTCCAAGAATGACTGAGGATATGAAGTTCAAACTTTCAGGGCTACTTCTATTACTACTTCTGCTCTTAAAATGTAACTAAACCAAAGGAGTATAAGTATATCCTGGCCACAGTTTATATAATTAGGCAGTAAGTTTACCGCAGATGATTTCTGGCTCTTCATTCTCGGTGCGAAAAAAAGCTCCTCCCACTTATTTATGCATTAGCGGGTTAGTGCGTATGCGTCAATCAATGAGAAATGGTTAGAAATTGCATTATTCGTAATAGCGAAAGCAGAAAAAAACTTGGTGAGCCGGCCAAGTGGTTTGCAACTGTCCCATCTCACAGGTAGGCCTATGACTTAATTTATATACAAATTATGACTTAATCTATTATTTATATACAGTGGACTCAACTGATTGGCCTATGTAGGATTTTATAAAAAAGGGGGCGGGGGGTTGACGAAATTTGTGAAAATAAGGAATTTTTTTTTCTTCTAATAACTGGTGGAATAGGTGTGATGGTTCCAGGGGCGGATCCAGGATTTTTTAGGGGGGGGGCGCAAAATAGGTTGATCCGATAAACTTACGTTAGGAGCAAGTTTAATTAATGCAAACTTGCGTTAATTAGGTAAATTACACTACTTTAGACTACTTTAAGGGGGGCACCCCTCGCCCCCCTCTGGATCCGTCACTGGATGGTTTATCATATTTTTTTCACGTCGTGATATTTATTTTCTCAGATTGCAGTTCCTGTGAAACTTGAAAAGGCTAATTACCTGTTTTGGCGGAGGGCTGAGATAAGACTAGTTTCGTTTTCAATCAATGTTTACGTATGAAATGGGCAGACCTTTCCTGAACTTTAAATAATAAACACCTCTGTTTGAAAATCTTTTCACTTTGTGAATTTAGATAGCGATAAGGGTTCCTGATTGAGACCAATTTTAGGACTTGGGTTCTAATTATTGGTTGCTGTGGTAAAAGTTGCCACAATAGCCCTATCCAAGAAAATACCAAACGTCTGTGAAGAAGTGTTTTTCGTAAAATTCTTAGGGAGTTTCCAGAAAATTGAAGGGCATCACACATTTTAGTGGCAGATCCAAAATTTTACGGGGCTTTACGCTAGAAAAGCTCCTATTATAGAATATTCTTCCAGTTTGTTTACCAGAAAATAAATAAAATGCATTTCTTACTGCTGAGTCTGTATAATCTTAGACCTTTTACGGCACAATTTCTAAAATATTTCTAAAACTTCTTTCTAAAGGGGAACTATAAGAAATAATACATTTTAGCTATATATTTCAAAGATTTCAGCCGCTAAATTTTACGTTTGATTTTCCAGGGCAACAGAATGGCTAACAGTGTGTGGCTGGGAGGATATTTTGAGAAAACCCGATTTACCCTGGAACACGTATTTTGGCAGAAACTTTCTCAAAATGCCTTTAAAAACAACTCGAGACTTCGAAACCTACTTGTAATTCCTATAAACATCTGAACTAATTATATATATATATATATATATATATATATATATATATAATATATATATATATATATATATATATATATATATATATATATATATATATATATAAATATATATATATATATATATATATATATATATTATATATATATATATATATATATATATATATATATATATATATCTATAGTATATATATATATATATATATATATATATATATATATATATATATATATATATATTTATATCGGCGCGTACTAACAGCTCCTCTCATTTGATCTGCCATCAGCCAATTACCCTGGTCCAATTACCCTGGAACACGTATTTAGCAGAAACTTTCTCAAAATGCCTTTGAAAACAACTCGAGACTTCGAAACCTACTTGTAATTTCTATAAACATCTGAACTAATTATATATATATATATATATATATATATATATATATATATATATTATATATATATATATATATATATATATATATATATATATATATATATATATATATATATATATATATATACATATACATATATATATATATATATATACATATATATATATATATATATATATATATATATATATATATATATATATATATATATATAATATATTTATATCGGCGCGTACAACAGCTCCTCTCATTTGATCTGCCATCAGCCAATTACCCTGGTCCAATTACCCTGGAACACGTATTTAGCAGAAACTTTCTCAAAATGCCTTTGAAACCAACTTGAGACTTCGAAATCTATTTTTAATTCCTAAAAACATCTAATAATAACATTGCACTAGTAATTACCGATTTTCATGTATGTATTGGAATAAATTAATTTAAAATTAGTTTCTTCAAAATTAGTGTTCCAAAGTTGAAGCCAAGTTTCGCGTTCAAGAGAGATCTGACTTGTCTACCCGCGAAAAGATCTAATGTCGCTTATGTTTATACGTTCTCTGGAGCACTCGCACCTCGGTCTGGGTTTTTATAATGGGTGAGATGGGGAAAGATCATACTGTTAATTATATATACTGTGATCATGGCTGTCAAAGAGCATAAAAATTTTGAGGAATGGTGTTAAAGTTAATTTTTCAGGTAAACTAGAGGAGGTTTAAACTAAATCAAACACTACTATTTATGACAAGATTTTCAAAAGGGTGCATGTGGTTGAAAATTAATGAAAAAATTTTCCGGCATAAAAATAGCAGGCCAAACGCTAAATTCTTAAGAGAAACCTGAAAAGATTAAAACTATTATTTTCTTTTTCCCTGAAAGAGACTATGTCAATATAAACGAGCAGAAATTAATTACAACAATTTTTCCACAAAATAAGTTTTCAAAAGAAAAGTAAAGAACTCGTCTGGACCAAAAATGAGCAAAAATAGAGATAAATAATCTACCAAACGTAACTGAAAATTACACTTTACTGAAAGAAATACAAATGAATGTGCATCGTCAGTTTTAATATACATATGCTGATATTTATTTCTTAAAATCTTCATAGTTTTTTATTTATTAAAGCTCTAAAAGTTAAAACATTTAATTTTTTCAGTAAAGCGCAAATTATGTTCCAGCCTTGAGAAGGCACAGGGGTTGTGAGCCCTACTCAGGTTAATTTCTGCTTGTTTTTAGTTTGTCTCGGTTATTTATTGTAATTTCTGTTTGTTTTGGGTTTCATTTATTTATTGATACTGATCTGTGGTAGTTTTACGCTTGGTAGATTATTTGACTCTATTTTTGGTTCAATGGAGTTCTTTACTTTTCTTTGAAAATTTTATTTTGTAGAAAAAGTTGTTTTAATTAACATTCAAAAATATCTCTTACTTCCCCAATTTTGTTTTATGAACTCAGTCAATCTAATTTCTGGAACTATCAAAGGTCGAATAAGACCGATTACAAGCATTAGGGAATACAAGACATATTGACCACTCAATGCCATATTGATAAATATTACCAGTAAGGAATTCAGAACATATTTTGGCCATCGAATAACAGACCAAAAACCTATTTGACTGAATTAATACTAACTTAAACACATTCAACATACTCAAAATATTTGTCATTTTCTTCATTTTGCTTTTTTAACTTAATTACTGTGAAACTATCAACTGATAAAATAGATTACCTGTACATAAGAATATAGAACATATTTCTTTCATTGAATGCCAATTGTAAACCATCTGAAATTCAAATGACTGAAGAGCAAAATTGAAGGCTCCTTGACTAAATTTATGATAAAATTCATTAAGCAAATTCAAGATACTCAAAATTATATGACATTCCTGATTGAGTTTTATGGAACTAAACAATCAGATTTAAGAAATTGTGGGTTGGACCTTTGCTCATTGTGTAAGCAAATTCAAGATACTCAAAAGTATACGACATTCCTGATTGAGTTTTATGGACTTAAACAATCTGATTTCAGGAATTGTGGGTTGGACCTTTGATCATTGTGTAAGCAAATTCAAGATACTCAAAAGTATACGACATTCCTGATTGAGTTTTATGGACTTAAACAATCTGATTTCAGGAATTGTGGGTTGGACCTTTGATCATTGTGTAAGCAAATTCAAGATACTCAAAAGTATACGACATTCCTGATTGAGTTTTATGGACTTAAACATCTGATTTCAGGAATTGTGGTTGGACCTTTGATCATTGTGTAAGCAATTCAAGATACTCAAAAGTATACGACATTCCTGATTGAGTCTTATGGACTTAAACAATCTGATTTCAGGAATTGTGGGTTGGACCTTTGATCATTGTGTAAGCAAATTCAAGATACTCAAAAGTATATGACATTCCTGATTGAGTTTTATGGACTTAAACAATCTGATTTCAGAAATTGTGGATTGGACCTTTGATCATTGTGTAAGCAAATTCAAGATACTCAAAAGTATACGACATTTCTGATTGAGTTTTATGGACTTAAACAATCTGATTTCAGGAATTGTGGGTTGGACCTTTGATCATTGTGTAAGCAAATTCAAGATACTCAAAAGTATACGACATTCCTGATTGAGTTTTATGGACTTAAACAATCTGATTTCAGGAATTGTGGGTTGGACCTTTGATCATTGTGTAAGCAAATTCAAGATACTCAAAAGTATATGACATTCCTGATTGAGTTTTATGGACTTAAACAATCTGATTTCAGAAATTGTGGATTGGACCTTTGAACATTGTGTAAGCAAATTCAAGATACTCAAAAGTATACGACATTCCTGATTGAGTTTTATGGACTTAAACAATCTGATTTCAGGAATTGTGGGTTGGACCTTTGATCATTGTGTAAGCAAATTCAAGATACTCAAAAGTATACGACATTCCTGATTGAGTTTTATGGACTTAAACAATCTGATTTCAGAAATTGTAGATCGGACCTTTTGTCATTGTGTAAGCAAATTCAAGATATTCAAAAGTATATGACATTCCTGATTGAGTTTTATGGACTTTAACAATGAGTTCTATGAAATTGTCGATTGGCAAAAAAAATAGATTACCTGTACTAGGGAATTCAGGACAGTGAACAGCTTTTCAATTTTGGGCTCTGACGTTTTTGGACGTACTGATGACGATAGCTTTCTCTGGTTTATGTCCATACCTTCTACAACCACTGAAATTAAACGTTCGGCATCTATATGGATGAGACTACTTGTAATCCCAATAACATCTATCAGCTAAAATTTATAATAATATTATGTTATTATTAATAGTATATAATATAATAATGTTATAATCATAATAATTAAATTATAATTATCGAATATTATTCTAAAAAATTTATAACTAAATTGAATGATCTAATTAATTAATTAATATTAATTAGATTAATAATTTTATACATCATAGATAATAATGCCCCAAAAATCATTGCCAAAAATAGCTTTGACCCGCTTTCAGCCAGAGAACAGCAGAATTGGAAACGCTGATTCGTGAACAGTGTAGCCTATTTGCTTCAAAATAGGATTGGGTAAATTATACCGTCTCCCCTTAAGGATTTAATAGAGTCATGCATATATTTCCCCCTCTCCCTCAAAACCAACATGGTGTTTTCACGAATAAACAATATTAGGTTCTAGAAAATGAAATATGTCATTGCCTAACACCGATTAAATATATAGATAAGCATTATAGTGTGCACAGACACACCCAACGACACTTGAGGATTAAAGCCTCCACCTGGTAAGTAGGCCTATCACAAATTTTTCAGACAGTGTTGGAATGATATTTTAAGCAGAGGTTGCCCTCAAAACACCATTTTTGACTTTCTGTTAGAAGCGTTTCAACCATGATATGCAAAAAAAAAAAAAAAAAAAAAAAAAAAAAAAAAAAAAAAAAAAAAAAAAAAAAAACAACAAGATAAGCAACGATTTTACTTCCATCATTTTTGTAATGCTTTTACCTCAAAATATGCTAAAAATAAAAAAAAATGTTTTTCTGCAACGAAAAAAAAAAATAAAAGTGAAAAAAAGAAAAAAAACCTTTTAATTTGTCGTGTATTTGGAGATTTCTTTTAAAGCATTTCTGGAATATTTTGACTTCACTCTTTTTACTCTATGTTAAATCTTTACGAAAATTTAAAAGGAAAAATATAGCTAAGTTTATCTAGTGGGCCAACCTTCTAAAGTGGGATGCGAAAGCAGTGGAAGCACGAAAGCACCATAAGCAAAACGTTCATATAACTATTCAAACATGATGATTTTTGTGTTATCAATCCTATTTAATACTAAAAAAATTTATATAAATTTTTGCTCTTTACACATAATCTATCAGTTCAAACTAAATGGATTAGTTTTATTTCACCTTCAGACTGCACATATCAAATTTTAATTTTTGAAGACTTTAACTTTGAATATTTCTCCTCCCCCAAACGGACATTAAAAGTGTTTAAAATAGCCATACACTGACTTATAAAAAGTTTATCCACCATGAGTTCTTAGAAGAACCGGTGGCTCGGATACAAAACATCCAATTACAGATAATACGTAAGCTTGATTTCAATCCAATGAAAATAATTTGCACTAAGAACAAGACATTTCCAGTACTTTCGTTGAAGACATGATAAACCTGCATTTTTGAAAATATATAAAACCTTGGCAGTTAGCAGTCGCGTGTCTTCGGCACTTCTTCTACTAACCTCGTTTTTTGGGCTTCCCTGAAAGACTATTAATTTTCCCGATTCCGCTGGAAAATCAACGTTGGGAAACACGCGAACGGTAAAATCATATGCGTGTTAATCGTCACTTTTTTGGGAGAGGTTGGAGAGCACAATTTACTTCAGGGTAATTCGAGAAAACCCCAAAAATTTGGAGATAGTGGAAGCATAGATTTGTTGCCTTAAAGAAAATTTGGTAAAGCACAAGCCACTACCAATATATAAGTTTCAATCCATCAATTTTGATTAACTAAACTAATATGATTTCTAAAGAGTTTTCACGCAAAAATTGAATATAGTTATAGTTATAGAATTAATTGAATATGGATGGTTATATTATATTTTTCTTGAAGAATACAAGTGAAACTTCAAAATTAAACTTTTTTGGTTTGAGAAAGATGTCACTCTCCATGGACAATCATGTGCAAAAGAGACATTCAAGTTCTGAATGTCTGTCCATGAATGTCCATGGACATTCAAGTTCTCAAAAGAGAAATTTCCAGTAAATATCATTTTCTAAGCATAACAATGTTATGAAAGATTTAAGAAGTCGGGAACCACAGTTTTAGGTTCAAAATAATTGCTTTTCTACATCTATAGTCTATAAACCAAGTTCATTTTCACAAGCATAACTTTATGTAAAATAATCACTGAGAATACAAGGTTAAGGGTCCTTTTACATTGCGACATAGAACCTTGCACACAATCGTAATTTAAGACTTTCCTGCAGCAAAATCAATCGGAGGAGGAGGGGCTGTGCTATCCACCAAGATTTTTTAGACCACCTCCCAGATTTTGAAAAGCACCTTTTCTGGTGTATTTCAAGTAAAAAAAAAATCACATGTTTTGGTATTATTCATTGGCAAACTGAAAAAAGGAAAAATTCTCCCCCTCCCCCTCCTAGATTGCATTTCGTCCCCCTAAAGAATTAAAAGAATTGACGTTATTGCGAGAAAATCTCGTGCTTTGCGTACGCATTGCGAAGCAAAATCAAATTTTATATAGGCTAGAACTTTATGCTACGCAAGTTTGTTCCTTAATAAAAAAAAGTCACTATGCTGGTTTCACAGATTTTTACGTTACTTTAGTCTGATAGGCCTTGTTGAAGCTTGAAAGGTTATACTTAACGTAATGTAAATCAGCCAATTACCGCTAATGCAACTACTTGGCAACCGCTAACGAAAAAGCGGCTTGAAAGATCAACTAGTACCACAATAAATGATTTCATCCTTCTTCTTCTTCATTTTGCTAACTATGAGTTGGAAGTACCAAAAGTAGTAGCTGTAGTCGCAGTTTTCAAAGCGTTACCAGATTTTCTTTTAATTAATTTTAGTCACCCCATCTAGATACCTCAAATAATCAAAATCTAGTCAACTTATCTAGATACCGCAACAAGTAACAATGGGGAATTTACCCAAGACAATGAAATTTGTTTAAACATTAAGAATATTTCAGGCTCTATAGCCAAGAACAGTCCTCAGCAAAGTATGTATGTATAAATAAAATAAAACTTACAATAACACCAGATCTTAAAACAGAAATTGGAAAAATTAAAATGGTTTCAGAAACATTAATTCAACCGAGTTCTACCAGTTGAGTCTAGGTTGAGCTTCGTGGAAGTGATGATTCTGGGATTGTTTTAATTTTCCAATTTTAGTTTTAAAGATCTCATTTTATCTTATTTAGATGCGTAGTTTACTGAGGACGGTTTCAGCACATAAGGCCGAAATATTCTTAAGGTTTAACCAAATTTTAATGTCTTAGGTATACACCATGTTGTTTTACCTGTTTTTATGATGAAAAGGCACCGTGGCCTTTGTTGTTATTTATCCCATGCATTCAAGAGCCAGATAATTGAATGTGAAAATATATACTTACAATATCATGATCTCGTAGTCTTACTTCAACATGCTTAAGTTTTGGTCCCCAGTATTGTATGCCATGAATAGTTACATCGACTTTTAAGAAAAAAGAAATCACCTTGGATAATAAATAGGGAACACACCTAAAAAGGAAAAACCACACATAAATACGACAAGAAATACAACAAAATGGTTTTCCAAAAACACAGACTGAATCAACATCCAGGGTTTCACAACTAAATGGCTAATAGAGCTATTTCTACAATTCATTTCCTTCTTGTTGAACGTAATTTGGCCAGTCAAAAGGCACAATTTTTAGCCATCTATCATCCTTCATCCGTTAAACGCGGCCTAGCCGTCTTAACCTTTTCTTTCATTATAGCCCTAAGAAGTGAGATCGAACCATATTTTTCTTACAGCTTATTGTTTGATGAACGATCAGTCAAGCGAATTCCTCAAAACTGTCCTTAGCCGATTCCTCTGGAAAAAATTTAACATATATTCCTCAACCTTAGGAGGCGTCCGAGTTTCATAACCATGCTTGACTGTTATTTCCATGACTTCTAATATTCTAATATCAGCTCACAGACCTATCCTCTTTTTCTTCCAAACCTTCTTCGAAAGTAATAAATCACGTCGAAAAGTGGCAAAGTTGCCCCCCCCCCCTGCCCCATAGCAAATTACTCCGCTGGTATGACCGCTGGAAAAAAACGAATGACACCCTAGTGTTTTTTGTTGGTGGTAGAGGGGATAGCAGGTGTCCTTCTGTGCATGGTAATTAAAACTTGTATGTAATCATGCCGAAAAATAGCAAAACATTACAATGAACAAGAAAGGTGAAATTATAATCGACAGAGATTATCACACGTAAGATTGGATTTGGATTCCACTTGGATTTGGACAAAGTACCATCGGAAGAGAAAACGTGCACGCTCATAAGGACATTCAGAGAAGGAGACACTACCATTCCAGGCAACTGACGGGTATAGGTCTTAGTTTCTACTTCCAATGTCTGGGAAGATCTACTCTCATATTAACCTAAAGAGGATCCGACAATAGCTAGATGAATAACTCCAATGCGAGCAATAGGGTTTCCGGTATAACCACTCATCTATAGACCTTGCATTTACGTTAGACTCCTCAGTGAAGAAAGCAGAGATGGGCGTTCAAAGATTTATATGATCTTGGAGCGTGAAAACCTTTTACTCTGTGGAGCGTGAAAGTTTCTGGAAGATTATTACTTATTATGAAATTCCTGAGAAAATAATGGCCAATATAACTGTCATTTATGAGAATAGTAAAACACTCAGGGGCGCCATTTCATGAAAAAGAATTACCGCCAATTCACGAGTGCTGGTAAATCCGGGGAAAACATAAACACAGTAACAAGTGACTCTCTTCTATCTATTAAATGTGGCGAAAAAGGTCTAACATGCTGTATAATTCAAATACCTGAGAAGCAGTAGCGAGAACACTGGCTCAATAGCGAGAGAGCGATTTACTAAATTAGGATAATCAAATAGCGCCTTCAACAGATTATACAAAGCCTCTATATCTCATAAATTTTCTCTGCTTTTGAAGCTGCGTCTTTTTAACAGAAATGTTATGCCAGTACTACTTCAAGTCACAGAAACATGGTAACTAAATCAGGGACAAGGAAAAGGTCTTGGTTTTTGACAGCTCGTGCCTCCGGCTAATATTTTAAATCACTGGTCACAGGCACGACAAACTAGTCTCTCTGTTAGATGACACGACAACATCTAGTTATCGACAGTATCCGAGGTCAATTGTGGAGATATTTGTGCCACATCATTCGCTTGGATTACCATAAACTCTAGAATACCCCTTTAGATTGCCCAATGCCTGGAACTTATAGCAGGGGAAGACCCAGAGGTGCACTGCACCAGGCTTATCGGAGGGATATAAGCAATCTGCATACCTCTGTTCAACGGAATAAGGTGGCTCTTCCTTTTTGCCTTGGGTGCCTCTGGAGGCGCAGGCAGTCTCAAGGTCTAAGGTTCGCTTTCTCAGTCTCACAAGCTTATGCTCACTTAATTAAAGACTAAATTCCTGGCTTTAAATCAAACCTTTCATGATGACGAATGGTAAATAGAATCCTATGCCAATAGCAACAAAAACTCTTAAAAAACGGAATTATGAAAACAATATATGTATAAAAAACCTGATCAAATACTGATTAAAACTTCAAAGATGTAAAATTGATTAAGTTTAAAATTACCTATAAGTCATCACAAGAGAATATTGATAAGCATAGGCAGCGCGCTAGTGCTGCCTAAGTAAAGAACGATGTGGGCACAATGTGTTTTTGTTTTTTTGTTGTTTGTTTTCTCCATATCCGGGCACTTCGTATCGAAGGAGTTGTCGTAGAAACTTCGAGAAGGGCTCATTCGATTGGAAATTGGAGTGGCTAGTGCCCTTTTTAAAAGGCGAAAGTGATTGGAGGGCAACTAGCCCCCCTCCCACATCCATCATATCCAATCAAAATTTTGAGATAGCCATTTTGTTCAGCATAGTTGATTTCCAGATAAAAAATATCTTTTTGAGGAGGACAGTCCCCCATAACCCTCGGGGCAAGGGTTTTAAGTTACGCCCTGAGGGCATGTAAGATCAATGTTGACACAATGTACAGTTTATTATTTTTTTTTTTCTTTAAAGCAGGGCACTTCATATAGAAGGGGTCGTCGTAGAGACTTCAAAAGGGGCTCATTCGATTGGAAATCGCGAGTTCTAATGCCCTTTTTCATAGTCGAAAGTAATTGGAGGACAACTAGCCCCCCCCCCCTCATGCCAATCATTCCCCCAAACACATCCAATCGAAATTTTGAGATAGCCATTTTGTTCAGCGTAGTTGATTTCCAGATAGAAAATGTGTTTTTGAGGAGGACACTCCCCCAACAACCCTCAGGGCAAAGGCTTTAAGTTATGCCCTGGGGGCATATAAGGTTTTTATAGAAGGTGTTGTCGTAGAAACTTCAAAACAGGCTCATTTGATTGGAAATTCAAAGGGCTAGTGCCCTTCTTAATAGTCAAAAGTGATTGGAGGGCAACTAGCCCCTCCCCCACGCCCATCATTCTCCCAAACGCATCCAATTAAAATTTTGAGATAGCCATTTTGTTCAGCGTAGTTGATTTCCACATAGAAAATACGTTTTTGAGGAGGATACTCCCCGACAACCCTAAAGGCAAGGGTTTTAAGTTATGTCCTGGGGTATATGAGGTTTTTATAGAAGGCGTTGTCATAGAAACTTCAAAAGGGTCTCATTTGATTGGAAATTAAAAGGGCTAGTGCCCTTTTTAATAGTTGAAAGTAATTGGAGGGCAATTAGCCCCCCCCCCCTCCACGTCCATCATTCACCCAAACACATCCAATCAAAATTTTGAGATATACATTTTGTTTAGCGTAAGGTAGTTGATTATCAGATAGGAAATATGTTTTTGAGAAGGACTCTCCCCCACAACCCTCAGGGCAAGGGTTTTAAGTTATGCCCTGGGGGCATATAAGGTTTTTATAGAAGGCGTTGTCGTAGAAACTTCAAAAAAAGCTCATTCGATTGGAAATTCAAAGGGCTAGTGCCCTTTTTAATCGTCGAAAGTGATTGGAGGGCAACTAGCCCCCCTTTCACGCCCATCATTCCCCCAAACACATTCAATCAAAATTTTGAGATAGCCATTTTTTTCAGCATAGTTGATTTCCACATCGAAAATATGTTTTTGAGGAGCATACTCCTCAAAAACCTCAGGGCAAGGGTTTTAAGTTATGCCCAGGGGGCATATAATGTTTTTTATTATAGAAGGCGTTGTCGTAGAAACTTCAAAAAAAGCTCATTCGATTGGAAATTCAAAGGGCTAGTGCCCTTTTTAATATTCAAAAGTGATTAGTAGTATTTTTTGTTGTTGTTGTTGTTTAGACCAGGGCACTTCGTATCGATGGAGTTGTCGTGGGAACTTCGAAAGGGGCTCATTCGATTGAAAATAGAAAGGGCTGATGCCCTTTTTAATAGTCGAAAGTGATTGGAGGGCAACTGATCCCCCTTCCGCTCCCATCCTCCCATTTGCCCATTATGTTTAAAAACTAAATGTTGCCTAAACATTAAACCAAAATGCACTGGGATAATGCTAATTCCCAAAAAGGCATCTCAGCAGTATCCCAAGAACGACTGAGGGTATTATGTTCAAACTTTCGAGGCTACTTCTGCTCTTAAAATTTAACCAAATCACAATAGTGTAAGTGTATCAAAGCTATCAAAGAAAGTAAACAGATTTTTTTGCGAATGGTATTAAGATTTCCATTTCAGGTCAACTAGAGGAGGTATGAAACTAAGCTAAACAGTACTATTTGTGTCCTGATTTTTAAAATGGTGTATGTTGTTAAAAATTGCTGAAAATTTTTCTCCAGCATACAAATAGCAGGCCAAACTATAAAGTCTTAAAAAACGAAAAGATTTAAAGTGTTATTTTCTTTTTCTCTGAAAAGACTATGTCAATATAAAAGGAACAGAAATTAATTAAAAAAACTTTTTCCACAAAATAAGTTTTTCAAAGAAAAGTAAAGAACTCCATTAAACAAAAAATGAGCAAAAATAAAATCAAATAATCTACCAAGCTCGAAACTACCACAAATCAGCATCGATAAATAAATAAAACCCAAAACGAACAGAAATTACAATAAATAACCGATTCAAACTCAAAACGAACAGAAATTAACATAAGTTGGGCGCAAAACCCTATGCCTTCCCAAGGCCAGAACAAAATTTGCACTTTACTGAAAAAAATATAATTTTTTTTACTTTTATAACTTTAATAAATCAAATAATTTTAACATTTTGATTACTAAATATCAGTATATGTATATTAAACTGACAATGCACATTCATTTGTATTTTTTCAGTAAAGTGCAAGTTTTGTTCTGGCCTTGGGAAGGCATAGGGGTTTTGCGCCCAACTTATGTTAATTTCTGCTCGTTTTGAGTTTGACTTGGTTATTTATTTTAATTTCTGTTCGTTTTGAGTTTCATTTATTTATCTATGCTGATTTGTGGTAGTTTGCTGATTTGTGTCAACTACTAATATTTAAAGTTATAAGCAACAAAGCAACATACCCACCCCAAGCTTTTGTGAAAGCCTATATATAGTCTAATTTTTCTATATAAACAACTGAATGTAAACCTACTCAATGACGAAATACCATACACTAAGATTCTTCCGGTTAGCAATTTATCATTCATTAGTAGACTTGTTCCGTTTTTAGTGTAAACATCAGCAAAGCCTGCCAATGCATGTGAAGTTTCACTCGGTCCCATTACATCATGTGAAATTCCCATTAAAAATAATGGTTCGTTTTTCACAGTCTGGCAACTACCAGTTCGTAATCTGAACACATGTCGGCATTTGTGAAACTTTGAATGTCCTTTAAGCTCGTCCGCCATCTCCAGCGAATCAGGGAATGGTCGATTTGATTTAGGTTGTTCTGTCCGGGGATGTTCAAGTGTGTTTATGGATGTTTAAAAAAAAAATTAAAACAAATTTTCTTGTGAATTATTATCGCTTTTAATCAGCAGTTATACCAAACCAATCCTGCTCAACTCTTCCTCAGGGCTATACTGTGGTGTTCTCCTCCCCATAGTATAGTGCAGACGGTTTGATATCATTCCATTTTCCCTTCTTGCTTTAGTTTTGTTTTTCTCTGTTTAAAGCTTTTTCCAATAGGCAATGTTTAGAAGTCCTCCAAAAAAAAATGTCCCCCCAGATCCCAAATCAAATTCCAGTGAATGTGCCATAGTGAAAGATACCCATCTTGGCTGGTCAAGCACACTTTCTCAAAGTTCAAATGATAGCTCCAATTCGGAGAATAGGACAATGATAAGTGTAGGGGCTAATGTAACCATAAATGATGATAATGGGTTTCAAGAGGTCCTCTCTAGAAGTTCTAAAAAAAGGAAAAAAATCTCCCCAATTAAAAGCATTTCCCCTCTCCCTGCCCAAGATCCTCCCTCCAAAAACTTAGGAATTTACCTTCAAATTACTCCCACTACCCCCTTTGAAATAAAAATGGTCACTGCAATAAGAGTTGCAATTTTTAAATTGCTAAAATCAATGTTCTCTCTTAACATTAACCGTGATGGATCTCTGCTAATAGCTGTAGAAGATCAGAAATCAGCAGATACAATAATTAACCTTAAATCCCTTCTGAATACCCCAATTATTGCATCTAATTGGAACCCAAAACAATCACCAACAAAAATAGTAGTTTATAATGTTCCCCCAGAGATATCTACTCAGGAGTTAAAAGAAGGCCTTTCAGATAGGGCTGGAAACACAATCCCAGTTGAGGATGTTACCCAACTTGGAAAACCCAACTCTAATGGCCTAAAAACTAGTAGATCCTTCTTATTCACACTGAAGGATAAAATTGATATCCCAGAAAAATTATTCCTATTTGGGCAAATCAAACCACACAAGGAATACAAACCTAAGCCTATTCAGTGTCAGAAGTGTTTCAAACTGGGACACACAACAAACAAATGCAATGAAATTCTCCAAGAGTGTAGTAATTGTAAATCTTTCCATCCTAAAGAGCTGACAACTTGCAACAACACTCAGCCTACATGCATCAATTGCAAAGGCCCACATGAATCTACAAATAAATCATTATGCCCTGCATACAAGAAAAGAGCTCTAACACTCCAAATATCAACAGAGAAGGCAATCCCATACCCCTTTGCAGCAATGGAAGCAAATGCTGCCCAACAACACCAAATAAAGCCTGTAATGAAACCAACCAAAACCCCCAAGTCAAATGCCCCCAATGCATCAAGCACCCCATATAAACACCATCTTCTAAGCCCCCTAGCTCAAATCCCTATCAGAAGCAATCACCAAGCCAACAAGCCTCCTTGTCCGGTGAGATGAGGCAGCCTGGCCCTCCCTCCCAAGAAGAAACAAACCAGAAACACTACCAGGAATCAATCCATTAACCAACAAACAGGATGCACAACCAAAATGCAATCCCCAAATATATGCTTATTCATTCTAAACTGTAATGCAGTTCAGGCCATGAACATACATCAACTACAGAAAACAAAAATTATTGCAGAATTGGCAAAAATTTACATCCCAGATGATATGCTCATTCAAGCAAAAAAAGATCTTGCTTTACTATTAACAAAGCTGAACATTGATACACATTCATATGAAGAATAAATCAACAACACAACATTTATCAATACTCCAATGGAATGTAAGATCACTCACAGAAAATAAGTTAAATGAACTAACATCATTTATGAATAATAATTCAATTAATATTGCTTGCCTCCAAGAAACTCATTTAACCCAAAATCAACAAATTAAGTCTCTGGGATATACTATCCTGAGAAAGGATAGATCTTCAGAGAGAAAAGGAGGTGGTGTAGCTTTATTAGTTAATAATAATATAAAATTTTGTGGCATCAATTTTCCAGATTTTGAAAATGATGTTGATGTAATTGGTATAAGTGTTTGGCTGAATAATTTAAAAACCTACATAATAAGCTTTTATAACCCTAATGGCCAAACTACAGATGCCAAGGATTTCTTTAATTATATAAATAATTCTAATATGTTAAAAAATATCATTATTTGTGGAGATTTCAATGCCCACAGCCTTTTGTGGGGGAATAAACCAGCAAATAAAGCTGGTAAATTTATTGAGCATATGACTTCAAATAATAATGAATTAGTTTGTTGCTACCCCTCTAAACCTGAATACTTATTTCAACCCCAAAAGTGGCAATTTCTCCACAATTGACCTACAAATTGTGTCTTTAAATTTTTTGAACAAAATTTACATAAATAAAATTGATAGTCTATGTACAGACCACTTTGCTATAGTTTGCTCCCTAAATGAACCTGCTGAAACTGTATCTCATACATCCAAATATATCAACACTAAAGCAAATTGGTCTATTTTCCAAAATAAGCTAAATGATGAAATTACAAGTTTCACCCAAAGTTCATGCATTTCTAAGACAAAAGTTGACACACATGCTGAAGCATTGACATCTTTACTAATAAATACAGCTAATCATGCTATCCCCAGGACAACACCTAAGAAAACATTCCCTAAACAAATTCCTAAAGCATGGTGGACAAATGAGTGCCTAAATAAATGGAGGATAAAAAAGGCAGCTAGGACAGAATTTATAAAAAAACCAACACCTACTACATATTTAAAAAAATTACAAGCAGAATCTAATCTAAAAAGGACTATAATAGATGCTAAATATAAATACTGGAATAATTTTGCAAATAATCTCTCCAGAGAAACAAATGAGCCAATTATACATAAAGTCATAAGCCACATATGTGGGAAAAAGACTTCTCCCAACCCACTCCTGTATGAGCTTATACATAATATACCCATTATGACAATGATAATGAAAAGGCTAACCTATTTGCAACTCTTTTTGTTAATAAGCTAACATCAAATAATCAAAGCAAGCTGTCCACAATTCCTATGAACCCTAGTTACCAACCACGCCCAGGATCCGAGTACATAACTAATCCATTTTCAATCCAGGAATTGAATAATGCAATACATCATATTAGGTCCAAAACTAGCAGTAGCTATGACAATATACACCCTACATGGATAAAGAATCTCACACCTTCATACAAACAAGAACTGCTAAATTGTTATAATCACGCTTGGGCATCTTCTAGGTTCCCCAATATATGGAAATGTTCGTCCCTCCTACCAATCCTAAAGAAAAATAAACCAAAAGATAACCCTGAGTCTTATAGGCCCATAATGATTACACCTGTGATGGAGAAAATAATGGAGAAAATGATTTATCACAGACTCCTCTGGTTTGTTGAGAAAAATAACATAATCCCACACACTCAAACTGGATTCAGGAAATACCACTCCTCAACAGATGCTTTCATTTTGCTAACAAATGCAATAAATGAATCTTTCTCAAAAAATAATATCCTAGTGGCAGCTTTCCTAGATTTTGAAGGAGCTTATGACAATGTGAACCACCAAATCCTTTTAAACAAACTTGCAAACCTTGGAGTACCTCCTAAGCTAGTATCCTTTATTAAATCCTTCATAGAAGTGCGAAGTTTCATTGTTTGTGTTGGTTCAGCCTCTTCACCCCAAAAGACAATATCCAAAGGCCTACCTCAGGGAGCAGTCCTCAGTTGCCTCCTTTTTGCCCTATATCTCTGGGACATGAACCTACCCCACACGAATCTACAATATGCTGATGATCTGGTGCTATGGTCATCTGGCAACACCTTTCAGATAGCACAGTCAAATCTGCAAAAGTCACTTTTCCAGTTTGAAAAATTCTCTCAACATTCAGATTTACCCATTGCACCCACCAAGTCAAAAATAATTCAATTTCACCGGAAGCGAAACCATGTTAATGCAAAACTAACTCTAAATAAAACAACTATTCCAGAAGATAATAATATTAATTACCTAGGTCTCATGCTTGACCAAAAACTTATTTCCACCTCCACATTTCAAACACAATAAAAAATGTTATAGAAAAGCAAATATACTAAAAAGACTTCTTTCCACACCCTGGGTTGTAAGGAGAAAACCTTACTCCAGTTTTATAAATCACATATAAGACCCCATATTGACTATGGGCTCATTGTCTATGGTGCATGTGCAAAGACCCAGATGCAAAAAATTGAAACAACACAAAATGATATAATACGTCTCATATTTGGTCTTAGGAAACCCACAAGCACCAAGTTTCTGCTTATGGAGAGTGGATTAACAACAATAAGGGAGAGACGTAGCTTTCTCTTGATAAAACATCTTACAAAAATTGAATCAAATAGCTCACACACATTACATAATTGGTTAAGAAATCCAGCCATGTATAGAGGTATTGCAGATGAGTATGCCAATATTCAAAAGAAGTTCCCTGTACCAGCAAAGTCTATTGCACCTACTTTCCCCCAATCCCCTCCATGGAATTGGTCATTTCCCATAATAAATACTGAATTTTCAAAATGGAATAAAGATTTAACCCCCATTGCTTTTGTCCAGAAAAAATTTGCAGAACTTAACACAATTACCTATAAAAATCACTTCCAAATATTTGTTGATGGGTCAAAAATGGATGAGAAGGTTGCAAGTGGTGTTTTTCCTTCCTCACCTGAAAATTGCAATGGGCGAGAGATTATTTAATAATTTATCTATAATGTCTGCTGAGTTAAATGCCATAATCATGGCATTAGAACACCTTAAGCAAAACCAACCTTTGATTGAAAATTCGAATAATATTATCATCTATTCCGACTCTTTATCAAGCCTTGAGTTGCTGGCCTCAGCTCCTCAATATAAGTTGGACATTGACACTTATCATTGTCTCAGTATTATTGATAATCTTGCTTCAAGTGGCATAAAAACTTACTTTCAGTACATTCCTAGCCACTCTGGCATAAGTGGTAATCATCAGGTTGATGAAATAGCAAAAAATGCTATAAATATTGACCAGCCAAGTGGGAGACCAATCCCAATTAGAGATATTTACCGATGGAGGCTATCAGATATTAATTTTAATAAGATTAATCCTATCCTTTCCCCCTTTCCCAATAAGTATCTTTCTAAAATTTATCATAGAATTCGCTCTGGAACAAATGGACTAAATTTCCTTGCATTCTCATATAAGCTTTCTAATTCAAGTGGCTCAATTCCCCTGTCCCCTCTTTGCAGGCATTGTAATATGAATAATGAAACAATTGACCATTGCCTATTTGAATGTAATATGCTGACGTCTGCACAACATACCTTGCTTTGTAAACTGTTAAAATACTTCAAACACCACAAAATCCCACTATCAGCCAAGAGCCTAGCCAACTATACCTGCACACAGAGCATAGAAATCGACATCTATCATCTTATATTTGAACTCCTAGAGTCAAAAGATCTGCTGAAAGATATCTGAATATATCTAATAAATATGAGGCAATCAAGCCAGTAGCTCTGTAGCCCACAGAGTGAAGCAAAAGGAAAAGGGCTAAATAGTTCTACTGAAAAGCCCGCCTGCTGTTAAATAGAAGAAGAAGGATGTTTTTTATGTTGAAAGAGCGTACCGCCGATTATCAAATCGCTCCCCATGGCAAAGCTGACAAGTCGAGCACTATTTTCATTTATATTGCCAAATCCGTGATGTCCCATCACTTTAGGGCAGTAGGATCTGTCCTGGCCAACTTTTAAATTAAGGTCCCCTGCGACACAAGGGACGTCGTGAAGGGGGGTCGAATCGATCACTGGCGTCATCTGCATCATGTGTGGGTACATAGCACACGATCAACTCCACCCAGAAGACGTCGAGGAAGTCTGGGAGACTATTCGCAAAAACTACAAAGATTCAGCCGAAGAAATCCTCCGGTTTAGAAAACTAGTTAAAGAACAGTGGATATCCACAAAGACCCGGGATCTCATAACAAATTGTAAGAAACTGAAGCCAAACTCTCTTGTGGAAAATGGCCAATTAATGTCAATTAAGAACTTGGCATACAAAGAAGCTGATAAAAAAGTAAAGAAAAGTGCGAGGTCCAATAGACGGCAATACATGAATGAAAAGACTAGGCAAGCCGAAGAAGCAGCAAGCCACAGAGACACACGAACCGTGTATCGCCTTACCAAAGAAACAGTAGGGAAGTCAAGTTTACACGAATGCACAGTAAAGAATGAAGGCTCCTGACAGACGGGGAAGAACAAAAGGAACGATGGGCAAGTTATTTTGAAACTCTATTAAATCACTCCACATCTATAGTTCCACCTGATATACCAGACCAACCTATCTTCAATCTCAGCATCAGTGACGACAAACCGACAGCCGATGAAATACTCTCAGCAGCTAAAAAACTGAAAAATGGGAAGGCTCTCGGTACAGTCAGCATTTCATCGGTAATGAACAAGTCCAGCCTGAGACGAATCTTGGTCATCTGGCGATTCTTCTTCTCACTGCCTTAGTAGACCGAAAGGTTCCCCAATGGATGTAGACCAGGAACTACAGTCAAACACTTTAAGATAGAAAAGCAAGAGAACGCGGCAACTCCAGAGGAATCAGTCTTCTCTCAATGCCGGCGGAGCTTTTCTCGACCATTATACTAGGAAGACTCCAAACGGCCTTTGGTCCCCACTTGCGTGAAGAAAACATGGATTCCGGCCAAAACGATCCTGTCCTACCCTTAGCTTTACTATGCACAGGAGGCTGGAGGAGCCTAATAAATGGAGACCAAGCTTGTGCATACTCTTCGTGGACTTCGAAAAAGCGTTTTATTCAATGGATCATTAAGCCCTGTGGAGATTCTAATGGTGCTACGGCATTCCCGAGAAGTTAGTCCATCTACTAGATGTCATGCACGAAGAAACGGAATGCTGTGGTAAAACCTCTCGCAGCAACGCGCTACTTCCAAGTGATGACTGGCGTCAAGCAAGGCTGTGTTCTGTCACCTTTTCTTATCGTTCTAGTTGTGGACTAAATCTTTAGATGGATAAATGGACATGGAATCTTAACTGCATGAAAACTTCTCCGTGGCGTCAATTTTGCCGATAATGTTGGGCTCATAGAGGCCGACAAGCAAAGGCTTTATGAATTCTTGAACAAACTTTCGAAGAAAGCTGAACAGTTCGGACTGCACATGAACGCTCCGAAGACTAAAGCTATGTCAAATAGCAGTGGACTCATGGGAATCCAACTAGGAGATAAAGACATTGAACAGGTTACAGACATTAAGCATTTAGGCAGTACAATAACTTTCAGTGACTACTCAGAAGAACTAACGTTGGCATCAACCCCGAGGCCCCAAACCGGAACGTTTATATCCTTTGCCGTGTGATCTAGCCATGCTTAAAAGTCAGTGTAACACAATCGGAGTATTACTGCATTCAAACAGGGTTGCCACCCAAACCAAATAAAAATCACCAGTTTTTCACCAAGAAAATCACCAGAAATCACTAGTATTTCACAAAATCACCCAAAAAATCACCAGAAATCGGTTTTTAATAATGATAAGCTTTACAGCAAAAAGACGCGTTGGGCACCCTGAGCTAAGACATTATGTTTTTCAAAGGCCGTAAACTGCTCAAGAAGGAAGAGAATGTATACCTAAAACCGGAATTCCAGGCAAAGACTGAAATTGTTACCTAAATTCCTGTTACTGGACATGAAGAGCCTTTTTATTTATTTAACTACTATTATACTTTTCTTTGTCTTTACTTTGCAAAATCTGTTCTTTTTCTTTTTTCTAGGTTTCCATTGAAAAGAATAACCCGAATAACCCTCTTTTGTCCTCAAATCAAATTTCATTTGCTTATGAGCGTTTTTAATCCCCTGCCATAGTTGGTATCCTTAGTGATAAACTTTAGCTCTGAAAAAGACGACTCAAATCGTGTCAATTTCTTACATATTTATTTTACATCCGGAAAATTGTCGTGGGTCAAGTCTAAGCCGAAATATCAGACAAGCGGTGATAAATCTTATTTCCCTGGTTCCTTAGACGAGAGCCCCTTGAGACTGAGCCCCTTGGTTTCTTGAGACTGTTAAGTCCCTTGAAAAAGACTTAGCCTAGAATGCTGAATCTATGTTCATGTGGGACTAAGCTTTCTTTGCCTGAGATTTTGTTTCGTTTCTGAACCTCAATCCATTTATAGCACACTTGGGACACACATGTATGTATTTATAAATTAAAATTAAATTAAAAAAGAGGGGAAGCCGATTGCCAAGCTAAAAGGATACACAGAAGCCCAAAATAACGCCACTCTTTAGAAATAACGAATAAAAACAAGACATAAAATATGAAAGTCACTGATTGTTTTACCTCAGTAAGACAGCGAAACCAATCATGCATGGAATGTCAACCAATTTTGAAAAAAATCAACAAATTAAATGAAAATCACCAGAAATCACCACATTAAAAAATAAAATCACCAGAAATCACCAGATCCAAGAAAATCATCAGAAATATCACCAGGAGGATGAAAAATCACCAGATCTGGTGATAAATCACCAGCGGTGGCAACCCTGCATACGAAGCAACAGAGTTATTATTCACAAGGTTTCCAGAGCTGGGCCATGTCCTCATCATGGATTTTATAAGCAAAGTTGTCCGTGCTTTTTAACTTACTCTGTTCGGTCCAGTCTCCATCGGTACTTCTTAAAGCTCAAAAGACAAATCAGACGCAATCGAAGAGACTTTTTTCAGAATTAAAAAAAGTTTTCCAACTGAAAGTAAGGAGCAACATCAAAGCTTTTTAGTATTTTTTTTAAGCTTGTTATTGTTCTAATTACACGGCCTTGTGTTTCAATAGTCGTTCTTAAAGCATTGGGACAAAAAGTTTAGCTTTAGCGCAAAGCGCGAGACATTGAGAGGGGGCAACCCTCTTCATATACGTAATAATTTCTGTTTTGAGTTTCTGTTTTGTCGTTTTAAATTTTGTGTTGCTCCCTAGTTTCAGTTAAAAGACCTTATTTTTTTTATTTTGTGTCTGAATAGTTTTTTAAATATTGCCAGTAAATCCGGCTCCTCTACATGAAAATCCCCCCACGGAAATTTAATTCCACTTAAAATACTATCACCATAAAAATCCCCCCAGACAGTTCCATTGTTGCTGAAGGTTCCCCCCTGAATTTTTTTTTGCGGACGATTCCGGGTGAAATTATTTTTTCTCTGCTCACTTTCATTTAAAAGAATTTAATTCTGATTGATTTTTAAATCATACTGGAAGTCCCCCCTCCGTGGAAAATTTTAGCCACAAATCAACCCCCCTCACCCTAGTAAAACGTTGCTCCCACAGAAATTAACCCTGGAGAATTTATCCCGTGGAAAACTTTCCCATGGAGAATTTCCCCTCCTCCTACGGAACGATCCTCTAGACAATTCCAACACGGTAAAATTTCCCTTGGACAATTTCCTTAAACATCTTCACATGTTAAAATTGATTTGGCGAAGAGAAAGCAAGAAAAACGGATTTTAATTTTGATAAAGCAGTGTTTTTTTTTTTTTTTTTTTTTTCTAGGATTACTACCGTATTGCTCTTATCCGCAATCGTTATTATTAGAGAATCATCTTTTTTTTAGATCTTTTAAAACTTTTATATCTTTGTTCTTAAGGTTTTCATGATAACTACCATTATTTGATGAAATATTCACGACCCCCTAGTCTTAAGTCATCTACATTATTTATATCTTTTGGAAACTTATGAATCCCTGTCTCAATCTTTGAAATAATTTCCTCTATCGGTATATTTTTAGGATTTAGTCCGAATTGTATACCTCTTTCAAGGATTTCCTTTTGTTCTTTGGTTAACTCCTTTTTGCTTAAATTAATCACCCCAGGGCCTGGGAAATTATTAGGCTTATACGTTGATAGTTTTTGTTTTTCTTGTTCCCTTTTCAACTGCAGAAATTTTTGGTTTAATCTTTCCCTAGATAATCTTAGAACATGTTCAGTTTAATTTTCGAAGATTGATATAATTTGTTGGAAATCATTTGTATTTAGAAAATCACCAAGGCTATGTTTTTAAAAAATCTATCTCTTTTACAAATTGTGATCTCTGGAAACGTTTATCTTTCAGCACATGGTTTGAGTTTAGTAATTTAACTTTCTCGTGTACTTCTCCTCATTATATGTATTTAAATGATACTTAAAACAGAACGATTTTGGAATTATTTTATCTATTTTGCACTTTTCTAAAAACTTTTGTTGCGTAATTATATTGGCATGTTTTTTTTGCTAAATTCAAAAATAATAAAATTGAATTGGTCTTTTGCCACTCGTAGCCTATGCTTTACCAAAATTAAAACCCGTTTTTCTTGCTTAATTTTTCGTAAATGGAAAAGCAGTGTGGTCTAAGAAATTATTTACAAATAAAGACTTTTCGTATAGAAATTCTGGTAAATTCCCCCAGTGCAAATAACAACAATAAATACGCATCCGTGATCTTTCTTCAGGCAAAAATACAAAATTCTACGTTTTTGCAGATGGGAGCTTGAAAAAACTCCAATAGCAGGGTTATCTGATAAGCTAAATCTGATGGTGTGTTTTTTCATTAAGACTCCTTTACTTCTAGGGATTTTCCCCATTTTTTTTGATAGTCAGGTAAATTTTCCCAGGCTTTTGAGCTTTTGATGCGTAGCAGTAAATTAATGAATCTTGTATTTTCGAATAAGCATAATAAGCCAATTCTTTTGATGTATCTATTGATATAAAAACTCCATATTTTAGAGTTTTGTTTCAATGGCGAATCCAGGGGGACCGGGCCCACCCCCCAATTTTTTTCTGGCACCCTTATTCCTTATTTTTTTTTTCTTTTTCTTCTTTTTTTAGAATAAACTGGTCAATTTCGTCAATTATTGGCGCCTTTGTCACATTACCCCCCCCCCCCAAAAAAAAAATTGCTCATTGGTGCCCTTGTCACATGGGCCTCCCCCAAGATTTAGCTCTAGATCCACCCTGTTTCAGCTAGTGTTGGGCTGCATCGCTTCTTACTTAAAGTGCGTTTAAGTAAGAAGCGCAAACTGTAAGTGCGTTTAAGTAAGAACCACGAGCTGTTTGAAAGTCTAGTCCAGTGAAAAGACCTGTTTTCACTCGTCTGACCTCACCTAAAAAAAACCAAGACCTTGTTCATCAAGTTCATTAATAATGAGTGATGAGAACTGCATTTGTTATTATTATCTTTCTTTTATATTTTCTTTATCTATTAATATTTTTAATTCCAACATTTTTACTTTAGTTTTTAACGCTTATTTCTAATCTTGTTTTTGTCATGTATTATTTATTTTATAGGTTATTTATACTGATTCGTTTATAATATATTTAACCAAATATTTGATTTAATATACAAATAACAAAAAGTATAATCCAAAGAGAAATTTGATTTAATAGGTCACGCAAGTGCTTGGGGCAAGGGCTGTAAGTTATGTTTAATACATAACTTACATAACTATAACTGCATAACCATAACTGCATATGCATAACAATACATAACTTACACGTTTAATACATAACCTACGCAACCTACCTATAAGATTGGACTTGTCATTAAATCTATTCTTAGGGATTCTGTTCTGGCTATCCTCAAGATCCATGTCTTCCCAAATTAGACAATCCAATTAACACCCATCTTCTCTACTCCCTCTTAATGAGGTTATGAGGTTACTAACCATATCTCTTAACGAGGTATGGTTTTGATTGCAAGAGAAATTCGCAAAATTAAATCAAAACGTAAGAAAGGAAAGTATTGGAAGATTTAAAGCCAAACTGACGAACCATGAGAAAAAAAAATAATGCAAAAAAACTGGTTCTAAGACAAATCATGAAAAAGACAAGAAAAAAAAGAAAACGAAACGGAAATGTTTTGCTTGTATAACACAAGGGGAAATTAGCGTGGATGAAAAGCACGAAAAGAAGACAGCAAGAGCGAAAAATTGGAATATGAACCAAAAGAGAAGCTAAAAATTTGAACACTAAAAAATAACTAAAATCTAAAAATGAGAAACCAATATCGAGTTATCACTCTAAAAGATCCAGGCAGTTGCAAAATATGCAATTTGCGTTACTTCTGTTGCAACTAAAGAATAACGGATATCTGGATATTAGTACCCAGATACAGCAGAAATAACCTAAATTATTTCTTGGATTTATATTGGTGTGTTTTATTTTATATTTTACTGAATTTTGTATCACTATTTCTAGGGCTCTCTTTTTATTTTTGTTCCGCTTTTTTGGTTCTTTTTGTTTCCTTTTCTTGGTTTTAATTTGTCAAGGGTTGTTTTATACTGACAGAATTAACGTTTCTGTTGTTTTTTTTAACTGGAATTTTTCTTTTCTTTTTTAAGTAAAGTGTTGTTTTGCAAAGAGTAAAAAAAAAGTTCACAGATAAAAAAAAAAATGTAAAGCTGAAATCCTTAATTTAAAATAAACTTAAGCAGGAAATCTTTGAGGTAAAAATATATATGGAGATGCACAGAAGATGAACGGGGGGGGGGGTAATATAGGCCGGTCCGGTTTAGCTGATTTCAACGGCTGATGTGTAAAATGTCCTTGAGAAAAATACTGATGGTTGAAGGGGTATAGGAATACCTAAATTAATTTGTATACTAAATTAATTATTTATAAAATTAATTTGTATGTTAAAGCAATTTTTCAAAAGAAATCATGGAAATGTAGAATCCACTTTTTTCTATGGTTAAACGATATTACTGTCTTTTGCTGCTTTTCAAGGAATGGGTAGGAAATAATGAACTTACCAACTGATTAACACAACACCAATAAGACCAAGACAGGTTACAAATAATGAAATCGGGAGGTTGAGCCAGTCCATCTTATCTCCTGATATTTTACCTAAAGTAACTTAAAACAATTAATAGGATGTCAAGGGGTAATTGCTAAGAGTTTCCCAAACTAAAGACATATAATCTATTTAGAATATACCTGAACCATGCACCAAAAATGTCAAGACTTTAAAAATTTGCCATATAATTCCTTGTATTCATCATATAAATCAGCTTTTTCCTGACACTAGTTTTCAATTCCACCCTCCTCCCCCCCCCCAGAAAAAAAATACTACTTATATATTTGTTTTAAAAATATCTTAAGCTCAGTTAAAAAAGTTATAAAACTTGCATTTAGACAAATTTAGTCTAAATGGGTAGCTCTTTTAGATGACCAATATTTGAAGACAGGCTATTGAAATAATGATTCTGTTCTCTAAAAAAAAATGAAAGAAAAAACTTGGTTTTGACGTATTTGTGCATTCTTGCTGCTAAAAATTGTCACTAGTAGCAGTCCCCAGACTCTCGGTACCAGCACACAGGTACTTCTCGGTACTTCACAGTTTCCATTCATTTTTTTTTTTTTTTTTTTTTTGGACAAAAAACAATTTCTAAAATTCAATGATTTTTTTTTCTATGATCATTATGGCATACGAGACTAATTCGCAGCCAAAATTCTTTCAACTTACAAATTCGATTTCTATTAAATGGCGATATTTCTATTAATAGATGACTCTGTGCATAGATATGTATATTAGTACATGGGTGCTATTACAGATATGCAAGCCAAAAATTAAAGGGATAAGGGGTGGGAGAAATATTCTGACACCAGTAAGTTATTTACTTGTACCCTATTTAAAAATCTGAAGATTGAATATAAATCAGAAGACTAAATATTGCATTTTTTTTTAAGCTTCAAACCCATTCGCAAAAGAAAACCGAGAAAATACTTTTCATCCGGGAATTTACTGTTCTTAAAAAATCTTCTTGAAGACCTGGTTTATATGACTTATGCGCCTAAATATTTGATAACTCTTACTAGTAAGAAGTTAAGAATATTCTCTTGCATGTTTCTTGATGGTTGCATTTAAAAAAATCTAAAGCCAAAGTGGCCTATCAAGACCAAACAAAGAAGAGATTCTTAAAAATAAGAATGGGTCTGTGGCCAGTAGGAAGAAGTAGAATAATAATTAAAGAAGTATTTCGTCTGGATCAAACTAGATGTCCTCAGCGTCGGGAAAAAAGAAGTTAAAACAAGACTACATAAAAATGGAAGAAAATTCGCGACAAGAGAAGAACAAAAAGAAAACAATCAAATTTATACAATTGCTACTCTATGATACAAACTTCAGAAGTAAAACGTGTAATCAAAGGGTAACTCACATAAACGACAACACATAAAAAGCTTATAGCTATGCTATATCATTAAGGGGCTAAATTATAAAGAGGCAAACGTGGATATAGACCCATATTTAGGGCAGTGGCGGATCCAGGGGGCGAGGGGCGCGCACCCCCTAACATAGTCTAAAGTAGTGTAATTTACTTAATTAACGCAAGTTTGCGTTAATTAAACTTGCTCCTAACGCAAGTTTATCGGATCAACCTATTTTGCGCCTCCCCCCTCCCCTAAAAAAAAATCCTTGATCTGCCACTGTCCTAGGGTTGATGATGCCCGGGGCAAAATTAATTGCAGCTCCTCTTTCCGACTCAAATATAAGCGAAAAAAGCCGAACCAAATTAAAAAATTTAATCAAAGTGGGCAATCCCCCAATCACCCCCCCCCAGTCACGGCGTCCGTGGCAGCTGCCCCGGTTGCCCTCCCCTTTGAACGGCTCTACGTTGATACGTAAGTTTAGTAAGATAATACGACTTTAACTAAAAATGACTATCTTTCCAATCAAAATCATGCACTGGTTTTAGACATATAATAGACGTAGTTTTAGCCGGTAAAACTTATGGGGGCTAGGACTTCAATAAATCAACTTACCTGCTTAAGAAAAAAAAAAGCACAACTAGCATCAAGACTTGACAGCCTACTTTTCAAAAAAATGACATTTTCCGAATCGTTTTCAACTAGATTCTATCAAAATTCCAGATATAATTACAAAGATGAATGATTGAGGAATATAATATTGTAGTGGAGCCAACTATAAAAAAAGAATGATAAAAATTCAACAATAATGGCCAGAAGAAATGTAGCTAAAAAAAACATCAGAAGGAATCGGGCTAATGATTTTCAAAATAAAATAGAAAAGATATGCAAATGAATGTGCCAAAAACATTTAATATTTGCTAATAATTCAGAAGAAGACTTTTGGCAAAGAAATATATGAATTTAATAGCTTTATTTTGAAATATATGAGCTTGCATTACAAAAAACGCAAAGTTCTTAAAACAATTCAACAGAGAAGAGGAGAGAAGAGACAGTCTCTTGCTTCAAACAAGAGGCTCTTATCCCTCCCCTAACAGTGAAAGTTCTATAGCCTATTGCGTCATTTGCGCTTTACTGAAAAATAGATTTTTCAAAACATCAACGGAAAAAAAAGATCATTATAATAATCAAGAAAACTGAGAAAACAGACGAAAAAAGAATAAATGTTTATTTTACGAGTACCCTATACTAAATGTTATATTAATGAATATCGTATAATGATATCAATTAATGGAAATGTCAGCAATTCAAGATTTTATTTAACTCTATTTTTTTTTTTTCAGAGATATAAATATGAAATTTTTTCATAATATATTCTGTTTTCAATTAAGCTCAAATTACGCAAAATGCTTGAGAACTTTCACGGTTGGGTGAGGGAGGCAGGACCCAAACTCCTGTTTGTAGTAATGTTTGTTCTTTTTAAGTTTGATTTGACTATTTATATTGATTTTTATTAGTTTCTGGATATATTTCTTCATCTATATCAGTATCTGTCATCTTTATGTTTGATATATATATTTACTTCAATTCCTATTCATTTGAGTTTCATTTATTCGTTGAGAGGCATTTCTGGTCGTTTTAAGTTTGAATATGCCTCTTTACCTTTCTCTGGAAAATTGCTGTTTTGGAAAGTTTTTTTGTTTTAAACCAATTGTTATCCATTTTTATTGCCAAAGTTTTATAATTAGTATATATAATGAATATTTCTCCAGTTTTTCACCTTAAGTATTAAAATATCTGATTATAATTAAATTCTTAAGTTGAATATGCTGATCTGAGCATTGGCTTTGATTGCATTCAATATAACTATTGTATAAATTTCATTCAATGTAATATATAGGTTGGAATAGTTTTTCCAGTAAGATTTTGATTGAAGAGCAATTTACAGATAACACACTCCAAATAATCCACATGAGAGAATGTTCAAAATATTAAACTTGAACAAGAATTAAATTGGCAAATAAATGCATATCAGAACCATCAATCACCTTTCTTTTTTAGGATCCATTAAATTCTTTTATATGGGATTTTGACATAAGCGTTTCCTAGATGTGGTTTGGAAAAAATATCATTCTGACATCCTAAATACACATAATGTCCTTGCATCGAGTTTGATATACCTCCCAACATTCCCTGAAAGTTCAAAACATAATGTTTCTAGATATATCCGTTTTCTAGATATTTCACATGCACCCTTTTGCCAACCTAGATCCAATTGGCTTCTTTTGATTTATTTATAAATTCTCCTCAACATTCACTGAAAGTTTCAACTACATGCTATTGGCCATTCCTGAGATATTGCAGAGACTTCCTTCCGACAACAGGGATGCACATAGTGTCTCTTGATTTAGTTCAAAATTCCCGTCAACTTTCCGTGAAAGTTTATACTAAATTCAATTTGCCAATCCTGAGATGCAGCAGATGCATTCTATTGACAACCAGGATACACATAGTTGTGTTTCGATTAAGTTCAGCCTCGCCTTCACCATTCTCTGAGTGGTTCAACTAAAACCTTAACTGTTCTTGAGATATTACAGATATGCCATTTTGAATAGTTCGCCATTTTGACTAGTTGACTTGTGATTTAGTTTCGAAATCACAAAAGACATTGCCTGAAAGTTCTAACCTACCTACCATAACTATTCTTGAAGCATTGAAGATATGCCATTTTGATAACCCGGATGCATGCAGTATCTTTACATCCCCTTAGCACTCTTTCAAAGTTTCAGGTTAATAACTGTAGCCATTCCTCAGATTAATATAGAGACGCCAAGAAACGCTTTTTGGACAATTTTGATGCACCTAGTGTTTTCCTACTTAGTAAAACATCGCCTCAATAATCCGCAAAATTTCCAACTATGTCATTTTGACAAGCAGGATGCCCATAAACTCTTTTGAATTAGCTCAATACTAGTTGTAGTAGAAGCAGTAGCATTTGCAGTTCAAGTCGTAATTGCAGTAGTTGCAATACGGATCACAATAGAAATTAGTACCAGTTGTAGCAATAAATTCTTTCATTTCCAGTCACACGTACTCCCAGTCGACAATCGCAAGTAGACGCAGTCTCATTAGTAGGGGAAAGATACGGAAAAAAAAAATGGTCGAACCAGGAAAATATTCGTACGGAAATTATTTTTGCACCACTGTGTTCAGAAAAGAAAGCTCTACAACATATCAAAAATATAAATCTCCATCCCGTTGCGAAATTCCATTTTTTCACGTTTTTTTGCGCCTATTTTTTAGATATTTCCAGAATCCGAGAACGAGGAACCGTGAAAAGAAAAGTAGTTTATTGATGGTTTCCCTTTTAAGAAACGATTGTTTTTGTGCTCTTTTATTAGAAAGAAACATCACGTTTAATCATTTAATTCTTTTTTATGTTTTGTTTTTGTTTTTGTATGAAGTAAAAAAAAAAAAAAAAAAAAAATCAAGCGACACACGATCACGGGGTATTTTTCGAAGAGGAGCACGAATTTTCGGTTCATTTTTCCCCATCTGAACAAATAGCCTACCGGCGTTCCGAATCCATTTCTTTTCCTACCGAGCTTTATTGGTGACGACATTTTCAACCAGCTGGAAAGTCCCTTCTGATATTCACTTTCTGTTACACCATGCCTTGATCTTACATTCTTTTCAAAGTTGCTTCAGTCTGCTGAGCCTTGTAGAGCCACCTATCTGCAAAAAAACGCCTCAGATGGAAAGTATTTTGGAGTCCGAGCAGAGATTTAACACAGGTGCGTTTTTGTTTGTTTTTCTTGCCGATGCTTTTGTAACGTAACTACTAGGAAGCGAAAAGGAATCGGAGGAAGGAAATATAGAAAGGAAAGAAGACTCTACGCTCGTCCTACCTCTCTTTTCTGACACATATTTTATCAGCGCCATCTGTCTGAAGACAACTTAAGTACAGCAAACAAGTCGCTAGAGTGCAGCACGGTCGACGCCCGCTAGGCGGAACGAAAAAGCTATTTCTCTAGTGGAAGCGAGAGTACTATCGACTATCGCCGGTCCCTTTCGCGGATGTGACTGTCAGATTTCCCTGGTCAAGAATCCTTAAAGCACCCATGATACTCGACGCCGCCCTCAATAAGATTGACAGTTCATTTATTTTAGCGACCTATCTGAACTGGGGAGGGTTTAGCTACAGATTTTTCGGTTCAGAATCAGGGTTTTCATTGTAACATTCACCAACAGCTCACTGTTCAATAGACACCTCAGAATCGTCGGTACTGGCAGAAAAAGGAGCTACGGCGATCAATGAAGCTAGCGAAACGAGAGGTACCAACATCTCTGTCGAGGCAGGGACCAAGTCCATGTTGCTTGCAGAAAGACTTTCACCAACAAAATATACCTGTCGAAAATTGAGAATGAGAGACGACGAACCTTGCAAGAAAAGACGGAAGCAGAAAAAGTGGTACTCCGATCACGGACTCCAAGTTTCAACTTCCAAGAGTGTTGCTTTTTCTGCACTACAAGGATAAATCTCAACACTACCCACAGAAAAGGACACGAGTGGTACAAGGTTCGGACTAAAGACTTTGAAGAGAGCATAAAGGCAGTGTGCAAAAGCCGTGATGATGATTGGTCAAATAACGTTTTCCGCCGAATATGTGCAGTGTCAGACCTGCACGCAGTTGACGCCATTTATCACGCAGCCTGTTCTTCTATGTTTCGATTAAATAAGAGCCTTCCAGCCAGATTTGCGACACTAGAACTTTTTGGAATACTCGAAGATACTGAGCCAGATAAAAAACGTCCAAAAAGGGGGAGGCCAGGTCACGATGAAAGATATCAGGCGTTTTTGAAGCTGGCTACTTTTTTCGAAGAAAATGACGAAGAACAGTATACAGTCAGTGAACTTGTTGTTAAAATGGGAGAGCTTTTGAATGGGACAGACCTTGAACCGTACTGTAACAAGTACTTGAAGAGCAAGCTTCTGGAATATTTCAGTGACCAGCTAGTATTTGCAACTATTGACGGTAAGGCTGACGTGGTGACATTCAAAGAAAAAGCATCAGCGATACTCCAGAATTTTTATTACTTGGACAAAACCGATAACAAAGAGAGTGAGAAAATCAAGCTTATTAGAGCAGCAGCAAAGATTATCAAAAGTGATATCAAAGGACTGCCAGCACAGAAGGAATCATATATGACCGCAAAGCAGATTTCTTCTGGAACAGCTGTAAGGCTCTCTACCTGATAGCCTAATGGTGTTCTTAGATGAAATATTCGTTGGAACCGATATTTCCTTCAAAGTGCTTGCCATTGGCAATTCCATCGTTCAAGCAGCTCGCCCGCGTGCCCTCATTTGTCCACTGCAACTAGGCTTGCAGTGCAACTGGATCACCATTTCAAGTCCAGATTTCTTATTGACACTTTACACAGCCATGGATTCTGCTCCTCCTATGCTGAAGTCCAGAAATTTAAACGCTGTGCATCAGTCCATGATGAATCTAGCCTTGCAGGAGTTACCTCCGCACATGCTGTGCAGCATGTAGCTGATAATGCAGATCACGATGTTTACACGATGGACGGAAGAAACACTTTCCATGGGATGGCTCTGCTAGCAACAGTCACGCCTCCTCTCATTAACATCCGATCACCCATTCCGAGAGTTGAAGTTTCATTAGATGAAGTAGCCCAAAAAGGAAAAATTCCCATCTATCCTTACCGCTGAAGTGAAACAGTGCTTTCAAATTATCAAATGCTCGTGTCGTATTGACGGCTGTGATAGTGAAAAGTGTACCTGTAAGAAAAGCGGACTTGAGTGTACTATAGCCTGCCGTACCTGTAAGAGAAGCTCGTGCAACAATTCGAAGTTTCAAGAAGAACTTAGTGAAGAAGAATAACAGTTAACTGTGATGATGAAAAATCTAGTTCCTACATTTTGATGATGTGCAATTTTTATATATTTGAAAAATAAGATAAAAGCTTTTCTCTGAACACATTAAGTTAGAACCTTTGTCTCATGGTGTTTGGCGCTGAGGTGTTTCGTCATTCCTGTTTATTGTTGTTTAGTCTTTTTTTTCTAAGCCTTTCGTTTACATAGCCAAATAGACTACAAGAACGACAAACTTATTCCGTAGTAGACCTTGTTAAACGCTGGTAAGAGTTTTTTTCCCCAAAGACACAGTTTTTTTCCCCATTTTTTTTTTTTTTTGCTGATAAATATTTTTCTTTTGGTGAGGTAACGAAATGAGTATCAGAAATGAATTCAGAGCCAAAAGCTGATCTAAAAAGATGTGTAAAACATTATAGTTTACGTTTTTAATTTTTTTCCCGGTTTTTGAGAAAATAAATAAAAAAACATAAAAAAAAACAATTTCGCATCGAGCTAGAGAGATTTAGATTTTTGATATGTTGTTAAGCATTTTTTTTCCGGTCCGGATGGTGAAGAAACCATTTTTGTACCAATTTTTTCCTGGTCAAAACTAATTTTTCTCCTACATGTGCTTGCAGCAATAAACAGTCGCAGTCACAAGTATTCATAGTCACAAATAGGCCTAGTTGTGGTTGCAAGTAGTCACAGTTGCTAGTAATTGAAATACCAAGTAGACACAGGTACATTACAAGTCACCTTAGTCACAGTAACAAGTAGTAGCGGTCACTAGCCTAGCAGTTATGGTCACAAGCGGTCATAAATGCAAGTGAACACAGTTTCACATGCAAGTTGTCACAGAAGCAATACAAGTAGTGGCGATAGCCACGAATAGGCACAGTCAAAGTTTCAAGTAGTCCTAGTCGCAGTTGCAAATAGTCACAAGTAGTCACCATCACACTTGCAGTAGTAGTACTGGCCCTGAAACTTTCAAGTTAATACTCATGGCTGTTTCTAAGATATTGCAGATATGCCCTTTTAATATCCTAGATGCAAATCATGTCTTTTTATTTATTTCAACATCCCTTCAACATTCCCTGGGGTTTCACCTTAATAGCTTTAGCCTTTTGAAAGGACTCAGGAGATGAAACATTTCCCCTTTCTTTTAACGAAAAGTCATGCGTATACTAATAAAAAATTGCAGATTTTACAACCCTCGCCCTAGGAGTTGTGGGGAAGATGTCATAGCCAGAGGCAAGTTATTTAACCTTTTGATTATTTTAAACAAGATTCCTTTCTCAAAATTTGGATAAGTATTAGGGGGACCTAAAACTGAGAGGGGACTGATTGCCCTCTGATCACTTTCCAACATCACTCTTAACATGCTATGAAAATTTCAACTGAATACCCTTGGCCATTTCTGAGATGCTGCTGATATCTCAGGCCTTTCTGACAACCAGCATGAACACAATACGCTTTGATTTTGTTCAATATCCCCCTCAGCATCTCTTGAAAGGAGTTACAAGTAGAAGCAGTTGCAGTCAAAGTCAAACATATTACTCAATTCCTCTTTGTATGCTCTTTCCAAATATACTAGGCCTAATCATTTCATGATTGATTTTGAATGTTTGATTTACAACTAGCAGAAAGTCAAAGAATTTTTTATAAAAAAGACAGCTGAAAGTTGTGGGTTTTGGGGGAGAGGATACAGGAAGGTGGGGTGGGGAGAGGTTGGTAGGTTGAACAAGAAAAAAAATTCAAACCATTTTTTTTTTTTTTTGAAGATTAACTATTTCTTCTTTTTTTTTAAAATAAATTAGTTTTTGCATTATTATTTATTGTTTATTTTTTATGTGAAAATATGGTTAGAAGATAGAGCCACCCACTGGACTTTTGTCTTTTATGTGGCTCTAGGTTTTTTTTTTTATAATGTACTTGTCTTGTATTTTTTTTGGTGAAGCAATAAATATCTGAATCTGAAATCTTGCAAAAGCTACCTTCCCCACCTTATGGTTCCATATATAGCCCTAATGATGCACTTCTTTGTTACATCAATGTAGTTGTACCTTCTAAATCCTAGGTTAAACTAGTTATCTTCTCAGTTTGCAATTTATATCTGTGTGTGATTGAGTGTGTAATTTACCAAATGTTATTTGAAATAATTTTAAAAAGTTTGTAATGATAAATAAAAAAAATGATAATATAGGTAGCAGAAACATCTTGAATATTATTTGTTTTAGTGATCATCAGAAAAAAAGGGAGGGGTGCTTTTGTGAGGGAGTTGAGTGTTATATCATAGGCAGCACAATAGCGCTGCCTTGTTACTCCTATGTTAAACTAGTTATCTTCTCAGTTTGCAATTCATATCTGTGTGTGATTGAGTGTGTAATTTACCAAATGTTATTTGAAATAATTTTAAAAAGTTTGTAATGATAAATAAAAAAATGATAATATAGGTAATAGTTAAAAACATCTTGAATATTATTTGTTTTAGTGATCATCAGAAAGAAAGGGAGGGTGCTTTTTGTGAGGGAGTTGAGTGTTATATCATAGGCAGCACAATAGCGCTGCCTTAGTAAATAGCAATGTGGGCACAATGTATTATCTTTTTCATTTTTTCTTTAGACCAGGGCACTTTGTATCAAAGGAGTAGTCATAGAGACTTTGAAAAGGGCTCATTCAATTGGAAATTCAAAGGACTAATGCCCTTTTTAATAGTCGAAAGTGATTGGAGGGCAACTAACCCCACACCCACCATTTCCCCAAACATATTCAATCAAAATTTTGGGATAACCATTTTGTTCTACATAGTTGAAAGATTCGGAAATTATATCTTTGAGGATGACACCCCCCCCCAGCCCTCAGGGCAAGGGTTGTAAGTTATGCCCTGGGGATTTAAGGTTTATACAGAAAGGGTGATTGTATGAACTTCGGAAGGGGCTCTAGATTGGTAATCAAAAGTTCTAGTGCCCTCTTTCAGATTCAGAGTGATTGGAGGGTGGATACCCCCCCACACCTCATATTTTCCCAAAATGTATCTGATAAAAATGTTTAGCTAGCCATTTGTTTTTGTAGAAACTTCTAAAAGGGCTTATTAGATTGGAAATTGCAGTGGCTAGTGCCCTTTTTAATTGTCATAAGTTATTCAAGGGCAACAAACCCCTCTCTTTTGCCCACCATTTTCCCAAACAGATCAATCAAAATTTTAATACAGCCATTTTGTTCAGCATAGTTAAAGGGCTGGAAATTATGTCTTTGGGGATGACAACCTCCTACAGCCCCTCAGGACAAGGGTTGTAAGTTATGCCCTGAGGGCATACAAGGTATATATATATACAAAGGGTGATTGTATAAACTTCGGAGGGGGATCATTGGATTGGTAATCAAATGTTCTAATGCCTTTAATATTCAGAGTGATCAGAGGGTGGATACCCTCCCCAGTCCCCATATTTTCTAACCCCCCTCCCACGCCCACCATTTTCTCAAATACATCCAATCAAAATTTTTGAGATAGCTATTTTGTTCAACATAGTTGAAAAGGCTGGAAATAATGTCTTTGAGGATGACAACCCCCTTCAAATCAGAGCAAGGTTTTAAGTTATGCCCTGAGGGCATATAAGGTATATATACAAAAGATGATTGTATAAACTTCAGAGGGGGATCATTATATTGGTAATCAAAAGTTCTAGTGCCGTTTTTAAGATTCAGAGTGATCAGAGGGTGGATACCCCCACACACCTCATATCCCAAAATACATCTGATAGAAATTTTGAGATGGCCATTTGTTGTCTTAGAAACTTCAAAAAGAGCTCATTCAATTGGAAAGTGAAAGGGCTAGTGGCCTTTTTAATAGTCGAAAGTGATTGGAGGGCAACTAACCCCCATCTCACGCCCACCATTTCCCCAAACCCATCCAATCCAAATTTACAGATAGTCATTTTGTTCAACATAATTGAAAGTTCCAGAAATTATGTCTTTGAGGCCCCCCCCCCGAGCCTTCAGGGCAAGGGCTGTAAGTTAAGCCCTGAGAGCTATTGCCCTTTTTAAGATTGAAAGTAATCAAAGGGTGGATAACCCTGCACACTTTGTGTTTTCCCAAAATACAGCTGATAAAAATTTTGAGAATTTCATTTGTTGTCAAAGGAACTTTGAAAACAACTCACTCAATTGGAAATTAAAAGTCAGTGCCTTTTTTAATAGTCAAAAGTGATTGAAGGGCAACTAACCCCCCTTCAACGCCCACTACTTCCCCAAACACATCCAATAACAATTTTTAGGTAGCCATTTTGTTCAGCATAATTGAATGGTCTGGAAATTATATATTTGAGGATGGCAACCTTGCTCCCCCCCCCACAGCCCTCAGGGCAATAGTTGTACATTATGCCCTGAAGCACATAGGGTATATATAGAAAGGGTGGTTGTATAAACTTTGGAGGGTCATTGGATTCGTAATCAGGAGTTCTAGTGCCCTTTTTAAGACTCAGAGTGGTTGGAGTGTGGATAGCCCCCCCCCCCACACCTTGTATTTTACTTTATC
Source organism: Artemia sinica (assembly GCA_027921565.1). Classification (NCBI taxonomy): domain Eukaryota; kingdom Metazoa; phylum Arthropoda; class Branchiopoda; order Anostraca; family Artemiidae; genus Artemia; species Artemia sinica. Next base: position 43,691,370 of record CM051267.1, read on the forward strand.
AAAATGTCTCTGATAGAAATTTTGAGATGGCCATTTGTTGCTGTAGAAACTTCAAAAACAGCTCATATGATTGGAAATTGAAAGGGTCAGTGCCCTTTTTAATAGTCAAAAGTGATTGGAGGGCAACTAATCCCCCTCCCTTGCCCACTTTTTCCCCAACCACATCCAATCCAAATTTTGAGTGCCCTTCTTAGGATTCAGTGTGATTTGAGTGTGGATAACCCCCCCCCCCTCCAGACTTTGTATTTTCCTATAATGCACAGATATAAATTTTGAGATGGCCATTTGTTTATGCAGAAACTTGGAAACAGGCTTATTCAATTGAAAATTGAAAGGGCTAGTGACCTTTTTATTAGTCAAAAGTGATTGAAGGGCAACAAGCCCCCACCCATCAATTCCCAAAACACATATAATCAAATTTTGTGATAGCAATTTTGGTCAGTGTAGTTGAAAGGTTTGGAAATTATTTCTTTGACAACCCTCATACCTTCTCAAGACCAGAACATAATTTGCACTTTACTGAAAAAAAGTGGCTGTGGATTGTCAGAGTTGAGTGTTATATACAAAAAAATTGGGCAGTATCTTCCTCCTGTCCCTATGTCAGTATATATTGACCATACTTTTAAACTGACAAGTCTTTATACAGGAAGCAGGCATAATTAAGATTGCTGATGGTAATTGTAGGAAATATAGGCTAGTATTATACATCTGAATATTTAAAGGAAAATCTTAGAGAGAAGAATAACAGCTGACTTGCCAAGGATAAAAGTCATAATGTGTTACCATCTGAGGTCTAGTGAATAAGATAATCGAAACCCTATTGAAGAGAACATGTGAGCATATTCCATCTTTTAGATGTTGTTGTGATGGCATAGTCACAACCATATAGATAACAAACTCCTTAGCTTAGGCTACTATCAAAATTAATGGTGAATTTTCTGATTAACATAATGTTGAGACAGCTAAGAAATAGGCATAACTTTAGAATCATACGTTATCCTGAATCCAAACATAACATACATTTACATCATAAATGAACTTGAGCTTCTTCCCCCCTAATAAGCAAATTTTCTTGCAAATTGTTGAATAATTTCTATGTTACTCTTTTCTTCAAATTGATTTACCAGTTTGTAAAACTAATAGAAAATTCATTGCATACATACAATTCAGGGTATTTGACAATCAGGGAGGGGGGGCAAAGTTCATATCTAAGGCAAATGAAATTCAAGATGAAAATTTAATTCAGCAAATGTTAAGAATAGCAGCTCTTCAGAAGTATTTGCATGGTTTTATTTTTGTTTTTGACAATTCATCCCCAGCTCTCTATTAATGGACTCATATAGACATATACTATATAAAGAAACTAATAAAAAAAATGATGAAATTCTCACTTTATATAATGTAAAAAGTACTAATGAATAATTTTTCCTTTTTTTCTTCCATGTTTTTCAATCACTTTCATTATCAAAACCCCTTCCAGAATTATCAAATTAAGAATAAAAATCAGCACCTTTTGTTATTCTTCTTAAGATACATACTGTGAATGAGAATTTAAGAGAGAAAAATGAATTTAATTGGGAGAAAAATGGGGAATATAAACATTCTCAACAAGTTTCTTTCATAAAAATTAAGGAGAAGGTTTAAATACCACACCTGGAAAGGTTCATTTATGCCACAAATGAATAATATATTTGGATTTAGGATGAAATTTTGATTTTGAAGCTGCATCTATTTCTTAGCCATCTCATTAGTGAGTTAATTACCTTAAATTGCAGCTTGGAGCAATCTAAGGATTTCTCCGATTAATTGGAAAATTTACCTAAAAGAGTGATGTTTGGCACAATTTGTAGGATTTTTTTCAATCGGCAAACTGTATTATTGATGTACTAAAAATGCCAGAATATATCTCAAGAATCACAACAAAAAGTGGGCATTTCATTCTGGTTTTATAATTCTGAAAGGGTTTATTTTATAAAAATGATTTAAAAACATCAGAAAAACAAGAAAATGATAAAAGTGGGAAAAAACAAGGAAAACTAATATCATAAGCCTATAATACAAGGTAAAAAGTGATGAGCCAAAACTATAAACTGGGGAGGTTCCACAGAGGGTAAATCAGAATAAGCCTAGAATTGGGGCTGTTGAGAAGAAAATATACTTAAGAAAAAGGTAATTTTCTAGGTGGCTCTATAATTTAGCTAGATGAAAGTGAAAACATCATTTGATGCATTTTTCTATGCTCTTTCATAATTCAATAATTGCTTATGGGGCTAATTACATCTTGAGCCTTTAAAGGGGCCCTAAAGGTATTTTAGGCTATAAATTATGAAAGAGCATAAAAAAGCATCATTTGATGTTTTCACTTTCATTTCAGCTAAATTATATAGTCCACTGCAAATTTACCATGAACTCCCCCCCCCCCTTACCCACCCCCCCCCCCCCCAATGTGCAATTATACACCCTGAATTGTAATATACCATGAATTCTTGATGGCAAAGTTTTGAATTGCAAAATTCAGCACTATTTTTGTTGACAACATTTGAAAACCTGATATGGTAGGTAAATGGTTTGAATTGAAAATCAAGTGTTTTGCAGCATAAGTTATAACTTTGTTGTGTGGTTACAAAAATGAAATAGAGAGAAATTCATTTTTATTAAAGACCAATATTCACAAAAAAATTATATCAAACAGACCTACCACATGAAAATCTATACAGGTTTGTTTGTGGTCTTTAGGAAATACCTTTGGGACCTCTTTAAGGGCTCAAGATGCAATTAGCCCCAGAAGAAATTATTGAATTATGAAAGAGCATTAAAAAAACGCATCAAATGACATTTTCACTTTCATCCTAGCTAAATTACAGGGCCACCTAGAAATTTACCAGGAAAACAGTTCTTACTTCTGGTAAATTTTTTGAAGTTTATATTATTGACTTGCAAATGAAGTAAATGTACCATTTGATGTCTTTTTTATGCTCTTTCAAAATATAATAATCATTGTTGTTGGAAGTGAATTTTACCCCCACCCCTAAGTATACCAATTCAGGGTATATATTTGTACAGTAGGGGGGGGGGTAAATTTTATTTTTGATGTAAATGAGTGGTAAGTTTAAACTTTTAAGTCAATAATATGAAGTCCAAAAAATTTACCTTACTTCCTAAAATGCAGAAAAATTGTATTTAGGAATTTTTTTTATAGTAATTTCACTACACTTTACCCCTAAACTACCTTTAATGTGCAAATATATAGCCCAAATCATATATTTCTTATGCATTTTGCCATGTGTTACTCTAGTTTCAGCCTGTTGAACCTTGAGTCAACTGTGACAAAATCAAGAAACAGAAAAATAAATGGAAATACAAAATTTGGGCTGCATATTTGCATACTAGGGAATGGCAGGTAAGACAAAGTGCAATTGCAGTCAAAATGTGCTAACAAGCCTACATTTAGGCTAGCCTATTCTATAGGCCATATTATGAAGCAAAATTGTTTTCTTAATGTTTCCTTCACTAGTTTCCTAGTTCTGGGATTACATCAGTAAATATTACAGGGTAAATATCTACCAAATCATATTATTGAGTTAGGACTAAAGTGAATACACCATTCAATGCATTTTTTATGCTGATTTCAGCCCCCCCCCCATATATACCTAACCTAGACCTAACCCTGAATTGGCAAATATAAGGGGGGCTGAAATTCATTTCCGATAGAAATGCTTATTATATTCGTAATCAGCATAAAAAAAAGCATCGAATGGTGTATTCACTTTAGTCCTAACTCAATATATGATTTGAAAGATATTTACCTCTTGCAGATCAAACATTGTATCCCCCAGACTAAATAAGATTTATTTTACCTTAGCTACTTTGAGGGTTTAGGAAACATTTCTGTTAGAGAAATCATGTTTTTTTTTGTCTTTAAATTTCTTTTGTTTATAGCCATCTAATTTCTTGAATATATGAGCTGCGTTTTTTTCAAAGTTCCGTGTTTCATGTTTACATGAAACACGGAAAAAAAAACAAAAACATGATACACATTTGTTTCACCTTGGCCTCTATTCAAAAACGCATATTCAGCAGGACCTATGTCCATTTTCTTCCTTTCCATCTTATCCTTTCTTTTGTCATCTACAGATAACTTTTTTCTGTCTGGATAGGGACCAGTCGAACACGCAACACGCACAAAGAGCAAGTTCCAAATTTGAGGAAACAGACAGTCGAAAAGGCAACATGATGTTTCGTGTTTCGCAAAAAAACGAAGTTTTGTTAAAACATGCTGTTACGTGTTTTGTCGAAAACGCAAAAATTGCAAAACACGATTAAACCACGGAACCAACCACGCAAAAAAAAAAACGCCACTATGATGGCACACAAATGTGGTTAACAGATTTTGAAATAGAACAAAAAAAGGACAAGAATTCAAAGTTCTTTAATCAACGAACAAAGAGAGACAGAAATTCCACGTATCAAAGATATTATAAATTATAACGCAGAAAAAAATACAGTTCTCGGCTATCACAGAAGATATCAACTCTATTAAAATGATTTGAATATTGCTAGACTAGAAAAATAATTTTAATATCTTTGTTTTATCATCAGGAATTAAAAAGGACTCATAATAGAATTGTACAATTTATAGCAACCAAATAGAATGTTTCATAGGCAACATAATTGCACTACCTAAAAAAAGTGAAGTGGGCTCCATTTATCATTTATATTAGTAGGCTCCATAATTATATCATTATCATTTAATAGTATATTAATTAAGGTATACAATTGGCCTATGTTTATGCATAGTATCTGTTATTAGGAAAGAAGAGGTTTTTTGATCCTTGGAGTCATAAAACCTTAAGGATATAATGGTGAAGATTTCAATGAATGTTAAGGGTAGTGTTGAACTAAATCAAAACACACTATGTGCAGGCAGGTTGTCAAAAAGACTTATTCAAGAACAGCTTATGGCATCAAGTTAGAACTTTTAGGAATGATGAATGGGATAATTAATTAAGCAAAAGACAGTATTTGCACGCTTTTAATACTACTAATTTTACTGCTATTACCATTTACAACTTCTACCGCTATTGCTACTACCAGTACTACTGCTACAACTGCAACTTCAACAGTAACTATTACTAGGGCTAATGGGATTAAGGTGAACATTTCTGGGAATGTTTTTGGGGAGGTATTGAAATAAACCAAAACGCACTATGTGCATGGAAATTGTCAAAAGGAGTATCAGTAATTATTTACGGCTTAGGGTATAAGATATAATGGTACTGATGCTTTATATGATACACACGAAAGTATGTGATGAAGGGGATAAAAACTGACCAAAAAAAAAATGTAAAAACTCATAGTACTATTCCTACAACCATTACTATTAAGACTACTGTTAGCACTCCTACTGGTCCTTTTACTACTACTACTATTACTAGTACCATTGACTACTATTACTACTACTACTGTTGATACTACAACTACAGCTTCTACAGCAACTATTTCTAAGGCTAAGGGTATTAGGTTGAAAATTTCAGGGAATGTTTAGGGAACTTCAAATGAATAAAAACTCGTCATATTCACATTGGTTCTTCAATAGATATGTCCTCAATGTCCAAAAAACTGCTTAGAACCGCTTTACCCTTTGAGGGGATGTTGAAAAAGCAAAAGGAGCTTCGTGCCTGCTGCTACTTGTGTTACTAGTACTGTAACTACGACTAATACTGAGGCTAAGGGGTATTAAGGTGAAACTTGCAGGGAATGCTTCTAAAGGATAGTCCAAAGAGTTATCCAAAGTTTGTCCGAAGAGGTTATATATCTCAAGAACATCATAAGGTATTAAGGTTAAACTTCGTGTTTAGGGGAGTTTGAACCAGTTCAAAAGACAGATTATGCACGCATGTAGCCAAAAGGGTGTATCAGCAAGAAGTCAAGAACGGCTTAGAAAATTAAGTTCAGACTTTCAGGACACGTTAAGGGGCAGTTTGTAATGATAAAAAGGCACTATGACAATGCTGCTACTGCTACTACTACTACTTTTGTTGCTTGTCTACAAATTCTTTTAAGGGCAAGAGATTTAAGGTGAGAATTCTGGAATATATTAGGGAGATATTTCGCAACATCAAAACACATCATGTGTATGATGATTGTCAAAATAAAGCATCAGCTATACCTCAGGAGCCACTAGTTCAGCCAAGTGGCTAGGACGCCAGACTTGAAATCTTATTTCCGTAAGGACAATTCTTCGAGTCTTGCTGTTGCTGGTTATTTGGTTTGGAAAGGAAATAAGTCTTTTGAATCTTTAAGTTCAACCGGAGGCGACCCCACTCTAAATGGGTGTCTGGAGAAATTTTGGGAAGGTAAACAGGAAGGGCGTGCATAAGTTCAGGATACTGACCACCAGCTTTCATTGCTTTTTCAGGCCTAAGCATCAAATGGAGATCAACACGACCGGTTTGGACTTTCGAGTCTACGGCCACATTCATCCAGGATATGTTGAAGGGTTTATGAACCAATTAAAAAGCACCATGTTTATGCTAATATTACTCCAAGTAGTATTGTTTATGCTAATGCTAATTCAATGGTTAGTACTTAGGCTAAGGGCATGAAGGTGAAATTTTCAGGGATCGTCGAGGGGGATGTTGAACTAGCTCAAAACCCACTATGTCTATCAAATGGGGATATTAGCAATATCTCAGGATCAGCTTAGGGTATTAAGTGGACATTATCAGGGTATGTTGAGGGAATGTTGAACTAAACTCAAGGCACTACCTGAATGCTGCTACTGTGATCACCTCTACTACTCCCACGGCTCTTACTACTGTTGTTGCTACAACTCCTATTGCTGTTAAGTCTAAGGATATTACGGCGAAATCTCAGGGAACAGAAATGGTGGTGCTGAACCAAATCAAAACACATTTTGATCATGCAAGTCTCTCAAAAGGGCGTATTGGCAAAATCTCAGGAACAGCTTCGAGTGTAAAGCTGAAGCTTTCAGGACATTTTGAGGAAGATGTTAAGCTAAGTTCAAACACACTATGTACATGCTGGTTATCAAAGGGATGCATCAGCACTGTCCCAGTTATGCCTCAGGGTATTCAGATAATGGTTTTCATAGCTGCGAGTATTAGTACCACTTTCACTTTTGCTACTACTTCTATTGCTGCCACTACTACCACTGAACGAATTCAAGATAGTTGGGAATGGCCTAAGAACAGGATGTAGGAAAAATAGTAGCAGTAGTCGCAGTTTTAGCAGTAGTAGTATTAGCAGAAGTAGTAGTAGTTAGTAGTAATAGTAGCACTAATATTACTAGTAGCAGTAGTAGTAATAGTAGTAGTAGTAGTATTAGTAGTAGCAGTAGTTGTAGCAGTAGTAGTAGTAATGCTAGTAGTAGTAGTAATAGTAGCAGTGGTGGCAGTACTACTAGTGGTAATAGCATTAGTAATAATAGCAGTGGTAGGGATGGAAGTTTGTCAATGGTTCTTTAGGTACCCATCAACCTTCCCTCAAAATTTCACCTAAATAACCTTGGCCTTAGTAATAGTGGCAACAGTAGCACTCGTAGTAGTAGTATCAGTAGTATGCACATAGTACTTTTTGTTAATTGGTCATCCCCCTCAGCATGCCCTAGAAGTTTCAAACTAATACTCTAAGCTGCTCTTTCAAAATTCTTGATACACCCTTTTGAACACCTGCAGCCTATATGCATATTGTGTTTTGATTTAGCTGGGTATCCCTCTCATGATTACACGAAAGCCTTAATACCCTTAGCCTTAGAAATTATAGTAGTAGTAGCAGTAATAGTAGCAGTGGCTGTAATCGTAGTAAATAATTTCTTAGACCACATTGCTTTTCCATTTAAAAAAAATTAAAGAAGAAAAATGGGTTTTAATTTCTATAAAGCAGTGAATACAACACATTTAATTAAACACAAATACTCCGAATATTTCGGCCCCACATCCGGGAGCCTTTCTCAACGAAAAAAAAATTCTTACATAAATATAAAAAACATACTAAACAAAACAAAAAAAAAAATGTAAATAAATAGGAAAAGAAAACACATATTAAATAAACAAACTCCATTCACTGCCGTATACAATCGAATGCTTATATTGACACACCTTCTCACAGAATATAAATTGACATCAATCAAAAATTGAGAATATATTTATACAAAAAAAAAAAGGTCAGCTAACCCCCAGCCCATAACCCCTAAATAGATCTCGCAGGATCATCACCCAATGTTTGAATTATAAATTGAACAGATTTGTTTGCTTGCAAGCTTAGCTGCAGTTCGTTACCTTTCCCAGCATTTAACCCAGTCTGACCTTTGTCCGCAAGGTCATCATTCGTATCCGAACTATTATCAAAAATAGTACTGGTTGAAAATTTTACCTGCTTTCTAATTAAAATATTATAAATAGAATTAATCCTAAAATCCCCTTCATCTCTATTGATACTAATACCACCATATATTATCTCTTTTATTTCTATAATTTCCCTGAAGCTTTTTAAAAGTCCTACAGACGTATCTACTATTTTTGTTTGATCAAATCAAATTCTGTGATGAGGAAAATTATAAAGATGTTCTGCAACAGCTGACTCAAACGTTTCTGGTGTTTTGTTTTGTTTTAGAGCGCAATCTATCTCATTCTTGTGTTGCTGTAGCCTATTTTTGTAAAATGTTTTGTGTTGTAAAATCTGTTGCGTTCAGCCCACATAAAATTTACCAAAAGAACATGGAATTTTGTATACTCCCTTTTGCAAATTTCTCGGTACCTTGTCTTTCCCTTTATTTAACAACGAGCTTATATTATGTCCTCATTTAAATGCCGTATTTATATTATGTTTTTTTTAATTCTCTTCTTAATTTTTGTGATAATATTGGGATAAAAGGCAAAGTTATGTAATGTGTTTCTTGATTTGACCCATCTTCTTATAATATTTTTGGTTCCGTCGACTTTTTTTTCCTTTTTTCAATTATTTGAGAAATCATATTTTCCGGATAGCCATTACCTATTAGAATATCCTTAATAAAAATTAGTTCATTGCTTATGCATTCTGGTGATGCTAATTTTAATACCCTATCAACTGAAGAAATAACCAAACCCCTTTGTACCTGGATCGGATGATTTGATGTGAAAGACAAGTAACGGTTGTTATTAGTCGGTTTACGGTAAATTGAAAACGCTAGTTCGTTATTATTTCTATGGATCAAAATATCTAGAAACGGCAACTTATTCTCTGTTTCCTTTTCAATTATAAAAATTAATTCTCCTCCCAGATTATTTAAATGTTCCAAAAAACCTTCAATTTCTGATTCCCCGTAATTCCAAATAACTAAAATATCATCCATATATCTACCCCAAAATTTAGGTTTTAAAAAATATGTTTCTATAGCTAAATTTTCTACATACTCTACATAAATATTTGCTAACAACGGACTTAAAGACCCTCCCATTGCTAATCCCCTAATTTGATGGTAAAATTTATCTCTAAACGTGAAATAATTAGTATACCTGCTAGTTATTCTGACTTAATTTAATATAGTTTCCAGTTCAATTCCCGAAGATAATTCTTCTATCTCATTTTTTCGTTCCTCAAGTTTTTTGGATAAAATAAGTTGCTACTTATAGCATCTACTAACTAGCTACTTTCTAATTAGGAAAATTATTTCAATGGTTGTAAAAATTGGTAGGAAGACAACTCGTCAGAATAGCAATCTTACTTGCTTTCTCTTGCGCAAATAACTTTTGTGCAAGTTTGTTACGTTTTTGTCTAAAACAAAATAATAAAAACGGAACGATGGTTTATTTTTTATTACTATATCACAAAGGTGAAGCTATTTCCGTAACGAACTTCCATCTGCAATATATATAATTTTCTATTTCAACCCCGTGAACTATTATAATTCCTTTTCCTAGTAAAAAGGAGTAAGTAGTAATGGCTAAATAAACATAATATTTTCATACATATTGAAAAAGTGAGTAGCAAGTAATTACCTATAGCATTTAATAGTTTCTAAGTTTTTGAATTATGAAGATTTAATTACTTGAAAAAATTGGTTAATTAGTACAAAGAAAACTTCAGCTCCAAGTTTTTAAATACTTATTTTAAAAATAAAATAATTTTAAGGAAAAATAGAAAGAAATAAAAGTTGAAAATATCAGACTATACATGCGCTTTCGTTTCAGTAATCTTATTACTGCTCGTTTTTGGAAATGATTGCACGTATTCTGCGGAAAATTCCGTGAAATTCCTTCTTAACTCGTTTTTTTTTGGAAAATTTTCTATGCATTTCATGAAAAATTCCGTTGCATTTTGCTATTACTCTTTTGAAAATATTTCCATGCATTCCACGGAAAATTTCGTACTATTTCTTTTTAAAAAGGTTTTCATGAATTACATGGAAAATTCCATAATTCCGTCAAGCAGTTTTGATTAAAAGTCAAAATTTAGCTTTGGCAATTTGGTAAATTTGATAAATTGTTTCTTTGAATTTGATTAACATTGCAGCAACAGCCATGAAAGACAAAAATCTGTCGTAATTTAAATTGTTCATTAATGTAATTCACGAATACTGTCAATCGCAACATTTTTCTCTGTCTTATCTTAGAGTTATACTGTATGAAACCAAGAAGAAAAAAAAAACTGTCCGTATTTTTGCTTGACATCTCAACCTGGTACCAAGATTATTCAACAATTTTCCCATGTATATATTTTATTCTGCCAAATTTTTGTACTAAGAGGTGCTGTGATATTAAGCCAATTTTTATTCTCGTCATTTTTCAAATATCCACCTGAGACCCATTCGCAGTGCCGCTTTGAAATTGAAGACGTCTTCAAAGTCCAACGTAACGGTGAAGACAAATGTTACAAATCATTCTCAAAGCTCGATAATAAGAAACTTCTTTGGCATGTTTCTAGACTTTCAAAAATGGCTAGTATAATGTTTCAAAGTTTGGAAACTGCGCAACCGGAAGCACCAACTACTAGTTACATATTCGGAAAGAACGTCTATTTTGTGAAAATGGTGTCGAAGTCAGCTAATTATTGTTACACCACTCCTGCTAATTGTCTTGGATTTTTGCTACTCTGTGAAGTTGCACTTGGCAAAATGTAAGTACTGGTAAGATCTTGTAAGTTATATCCCATTGAAGAATAAAAATCAATGCGTGACAAAAATTGTAAGACATATAATACAAATAAAACGAATCAACCTGTGTTCTCTTCAGTAGCGGATACAGGATTTTTTCGGAAGGAGGGGGGGGGGGGGGCGCAAGATAGGTTGATCTGATAAACTTGCGTCAGAAGCAAGTTTAATTAACGCGCGGGTGTAAAAAGTAAGGCTTTGAATAGATTGGGATGGAGAAGGAGCGTGCGTAGTTGTGTTGGCCTCAGCCGGCTTGGTTCTGCGGTGAATTGTTAGTAGTAGTAGTAATAAACTTACGTTTATTTAGTAAATTACACTACTTTAGACTATGTTAGGGGGTACGTACCCAAGCTTGTAATGGTATAGTCAGGGCCGTATCTAGGAATTTTTTTTTTTTTTTTTGGGGGGGGGGAGACGAAAAAAAATTTCGGGAAAGTTTTACAAAAATAACTTTAAAATTTGTTAATATTCATTTGGTTACGTTTTTACGAGTCGGACGAAATTTTGGGAGTGGGAGGGGGGTTGAAACCCCCCTTGATATGACCTTGTATGTAATTGTCCCTGTTCCCTCTCTCTTTGCTTTTTTGCGTGTATGGTCACCCTTTTTCATTATAACGAATGCCCCAATAAATAATATTAATGCATATATTCGGTTACACATAGGTTCGACAATCGGTTTGGGGTGATCAGAAATCTTTTTTATCTATATTATTTGAGTCTACCCTTTTTCTATTGTGTATTTTGAAAATGTCGATTTTTTATTCCGATATATTCGGTTACACATAGGTTCGACAATCGGTTTGGGGTGATCAGAAATCTTTTTTATCTATATTATTTGAGTCTACCCTTTTCCTATTGTGTATTTTGAAAATGTCGATTTTATTCCGAAATTTAATCGATTGATCCGAAAAGCTACTAAAGTTGAAGACCCATGTTTTCAGGCTGTGTTATTTAACAAAGACGTTGTTAATCAGAAATAATCATTTCGTTTTAAGAAATATTATAATTTCCCTTAAAAAAAAAAAAAAAATCTAAATTAACGCAGGAAAAATGAACTTGCAATCATGTTACTTTGGGGTTATTTGTCTTGATTATCATGTAGAATCCGACTATTAAAGGAGGTCACACAAATTAAAATCGCAATATTATATATATATATATATATATATATATATATATATATATATATATATATATATATATATATATATATATATATATATATATATATATATATATATATATATATATATATATATATATATATATATATATATATATATATATATATATATATATATATATATATATATATATATATATATATATATATATATATATATATATCTATATATATATATATATATATATATATATATATATATATATATATATATATATATATTTACTTATTTATTACCCGTAAAAAAAAGGTAGAAATGACGGAGTATCACTAAAAAAAAAAAAAAAAACACACACAAAAAACAAATTACAACACATTAGACATAATCGAACAAAATACAAAGACGAGAAAAAAAAATTCAATTATTCGCTGCAGGTACGTAAGAAATTTTACTTTTTAAACTCCCAAGTACTGAAGAAACATAAGCAATATGATTGATAACTTCACTTCAACTAACCTAACCTACAGCAAAATACTTGACAACTTGAATTCAAAATCAACGGACTCAATCAACTAGACTAAATATGACAAGAGACGGTAAAAAGACTAAATACGACAAGAGATGTGCGAAGAAAATTAAATGGACAGTGATTTACTGTCTTAGCAAACGGTACCAAGGGAGGTAAATCTCGTTGTACAGTTTAATTTGTTCAATTATAGCTGCCGTTGGGTCCGCAATTATAAAATTTTTAACAAGGTGCGAATCAAACAGTTCGTGGTAACGAACTGTAAGTAAGGAGCGACCCGGCTCAATGGTAACCGAAACTCTAAAAAACGGAATTTCGGTACCAATAGATACATCAAAAGAATCAAATTTTAATTCTGATTTCAAAAATATAAGTTTTCATCAAGTTTAATCTTACCCATCAAAAGTTACGCGCCTGAGAAAATTTGGCTGATTTTCGAAAAAAAGGGGGAAACACCCTCTAAAAGTTATAAACCTTAATGAAATTCACACCATCATATTCAGCGTATCAGATAACCCTACTGCAGAGGTTTCAAGCTCCTATCTACAAAAATGTGGAATTTTGCATTTTTTGCCAGAAGAAAGATCACGGGTGCGTGTCTATTTGTTTGTTTGTTTTTTTCCCCAGGGGTAACCCAGTGGTCCTAGAATATCGTAAGAGGGCTCATTGGAATGGAAATTAAAAGTTCTAGTGCCCTTTTTAAGTGACCAAAAAAAATTGGAGGGCAACTAGGCCCCCTCCCACGCTCATTTTTTTTTCAAAGTCACCCAATTAAAATTTTGAGATAGCCGTTGTGTTTAGCATAATCGAAAATCTAATAAATATGTCTTTTACGATGACTTAATCCCCCAAAGTTCCCAGGGGAAGGGCTGCAAGATATGAACTTTGCCCATTGCTTACATATTGTATTGGTTATTGGGAAGTATACCGACATTTTCAGGAATAATTTTTTTTCTTGTGGGGGGGGGGGGGGGAGGGGGGCTGGAGGAGGGGGTTACTCGGGAGAATCTTTCCGTGGAGGATGTATCTTTGGGGTAAGGGACATTTCTATGAAGGGGGCGCCAGATTTCCAAGCATTATTTAAAAAACGATCAAAAATTAAATTAAAAAAAAACAAGTACTTTCAACTGAAAGTAAGAAGCAACATTAGAACTTAAAATGAACAGAAATTATTACGTATATGAGGGGTTCTCCCCCAAGTCAATACTTCGCTCTTTACGCTGCAGTTTTTTTTAGTCCTTTCAAAAGAGCTATCTATTCTAATTAAACGGCCTTTGTGATTCAGGGGTTTTTGAATTAATTTTTTTTTAACTTTTAACGTAAAGAGTGTGGTATTGACTAAGGGGAGAACCCCTTCATATACGCAATAACATATACGTAATAAAAAAAAAAAAAAAACAACAAAAAAAAAGCGATACGGCTCAATAGTAAGCAAAACTTTTTAAAAATGGAACTTTGATGTTAATAAATGTATCAAAAGAATGGGCTTATAATGCTGACTCTAAATATATGAATTTTATTAAGTTTAGTATTACTCATCAAAGACTTCGTATTTTTTGCCAGAAGAAAAATATACGAATATAGAAGTTCGTTACGTAAGTTAATTTGTAAATTACGTCAGAACCAAATTTAGAGACAGCCATTTAGCAAAAGAAAAGTAAAATTTTTATGCAAATTTTGTTTACTTATTCTATGACGGCGAGCCAAAATAAAAGCTGCATTAACTAAAAAACGATCAGAAATTAAATAAAAAAACAAGTTTTTTTAAACTGAAAGTAAGGAGCGACATTAAAACTTAAAACGAACAGAAATTATTCCGTATATGAAAGGGGCTGTCCCCTCCTCAACACCTTGCTCTTTACGCTAAAGTTTTACTCCGTCTCACAACTTTATTTTTTAAAACAATAAAAAACTTTAGCGTAAAGAGCGAGGCGTTGAAGAGGGGACAGCCCCTTTCATATACGGAATAATTTCTGTTCGTTTTAAGTTTTAATGTCGCTCCTTACTTTCAGTTTAAAAAACCTGTTTTTTTATATAATTTCTTGTCCACGGCGGGAGCCGCAACAAGAACTTCGCATACATAAAAAACGCGGATCTGAGCTTTCTTTTCTCTGGCTCAGGAAACATTCTCCAAAAAGGGATTAGATACAGGAAATGGGGAAGGGATACTGCGTTATAAAGTCGAGCCAGAATTAAACGGTTGAAACGGATTTTAGATGTGACTACTCTACTGTAAGCAAAAGCCAGGCGTTTACTAAGATGATCAATGGAAAGGGAGCGGGTAGTTTTTAGATCCTTTTCAATTGGTAAACCAAGGTAAATATTTTCAAGACAGGGGCTACAGATAGTTCTCCCAGCCTCAGAGACGAGACCTCTTCTTGGCGCCAGTTGAACAGAAGAATATCCGACTTCTGCGGGTTAAATTCAAAGCCAATGCGACTGTAATTTGATTGTAGTGTGGAGAAGGTAGTCTCTGTACCTGCGACTGTGCGGCTGGGGTTCAGAATTTGAGAGCTACTCTTCTTTAGTTAAAAATGTTCCGGGGAGTGCATGCCTCCTTTCAGGTATTGATTTATTTAAATAACAGGCCTTTGAACAAAAATTACATGAGAATATCAGAAGATTTATTCGCAAAAAAAAGGATTGCGCAGATATTACACAAATATTTCAAAGTGATAGATTGTAAAATAAGACACTTAGTCTTTTCGGGGATTTTTGGTAGTTGACAATTGCCTTTCGCCGTAATCCTAGGGTTCAAAAATATGGAAGGACTAGACAGTCCCTTTCACTTTCGTGAAAGGAAGTTAAAATTTTGAACCAAGGCTAAGGATTAAGCAGGTTTA
Source organism: Artemia sinica (assembly GCA_027921565.1). Lineage (NCBI taxonomy): Eukaryota > Metazoa > Arthropoda > Branchiopoda > Anostraca > Artemiidae > Artemia > Artemia sinica. The sequence continues at coordinate 43,707,015 of CM051267.1, forward strand.
ATGATAGATTAGCATATAGGGGTGTATTAGTGATTTCTGATATACCAATTGACCCTAGAGCATTTAAAAAGTAGATTGTAAGCTAGTTACTACAGAAAATATCTCAATTATTGATGGCGATAATTTAATTATTGTTCCAAAACCAGAATATGAAGAATTTCTTTCTACGTTTAACCTTTAAACGTACAAAAATAATTGTTTTCCGAGAGCTAGTTCAATTGCTCTTAAATAGTGACAATTGCTTTTCTAAAGAAGCGTATGACCAATGTATAAATGATTTAACGGTTTTTAAGCCTTGATGTACCACTTGAAACATAATTTAAACTACCTAAGCAGTTTAGAATCCCTCATTAAATGGCTTTGTGCTAAAAGAACATTTATAAACTATGCTGAAATCCAATATAGTAGAGGAAAGGGCATCTCCTTTCCCTTCTCCTCTTTTCCTTATAAGGAAACATTCTGTCAGTAAAAATGAGGCTCTTAACAGAGAAAATGCTCGATTTCTAATTAATTTACGTACAGTTAGCAATAACATGAAAGACAGCCTTCCTAATTCCTCGAACTTCTGACATTTTACAAAATTAGTCGAAAGGAGTGTTCTATAGTGAATTTGACATGCGCAGTGTTTTTTTTTTCAAATTTCCATTGATGAAAGATACCAAAAATTCTTTTCTTTTTTATCACCTTTAAATCAAGAGAAATATAACTGTGATAAGGTAAAGCACAACATAACACTACTGAAATATTCCAACTCTTGCATTTCAATGAAAGAAAACCGAAATGAACTTTGAGAAATCAAGAGAATGTAACTGTGAAAAGGTAAACCACAACAAACACTACTGAAATATTCCAACTCTTGCATTTCAATGTAAGAAATTCAAAATGAACATTGAAAAATCAAGAGAATGTAAGACAAGGTAAACCATGACAAAACACAACTGAAATATTCCAACTCTTGCATTTCAACGAAAGAAATTGAAAATTAACTTTGAAAAATCAAGAGAATGTAGCTATGATATGGTAAACCACGACAAAACACTATTGAAATATTCCAATTCTTGCATTTCAATGAAAGAAATTCAAAATGAACTTTGAAAAATAAAGGGAATGTAACTGTGACAAGGTAAAACATGACAAAACACTATCGAAATATTCCAACTCTTGCATTTCAACGAAAGAAATTCAAAATCAACTTTGAAATATCAAGAGAATGTAACTGTGACAAAGTAAACCACAACAAAACACGATTGAAATATTCCAACTCTTGCATTTCAACGAAAGAAATTCAAAATCAACTTTGAAATATCAAGAGAATGTAACTGTGACAAAGTAAACCACAACAAAACACGATTGAAATATTCCAACTCTTGCATTTCAACGAAAGATTTTCAAAATGAACTTTGAAAAATCAAGAGAAAGTAACTGTGACAAGGTAAAGCAAAACAAAACACTACTGAAATATTTCCAACTCTTGCATTTCAACGAAATATTTTCAAAATGAAATTTGAAAAATCAAGAAAATGTAACTTTGACAAGGTAAACCACGACAAAACAGTCTCATGGAGAGTGGATTAACAACAATAAGGGAGAGACGTAGGAAGAAATAATCAATTTCTAAGGCTGGTATCACCAGCTATAATACCAATAGTGAGTGATATACAATTTTAACTTTTGTATAAATTTGCTTTAGTATTACTTGAACTGGAGAACAAATAACCATTATATGAACTCTGGGAATCCAGTTACTTTCTTTATACATAAGAGAACTTCAAGTTATGACACATTCTAAAAATAGTTTATATTCCTAATACTATCAAGATAACTTCACTTTGAACTTATCTACAATGCTTCATAAATTGTCCCTAAATGCTTTATTTGTATATTGTAGTGTCCTTGAATTTAAAATTAAAGGGTTAACTTTTATTGTACCAAAACTCCTATATCATCAGTTGGTTTATTTACGCAGAGGAGATTGAGTAGCTTGAAAGAAAATAAGAGTGACTAGGATCAATTTTGCTGAATCGAATGACTTGACAATCGGCAACACTTAATTCAAGAAGCCATGCCTCAGCCCATTGACCGAGAAGTCCAAGATTATTTTGTAGAAGAAAAGAATGATTTTATTAAAGGAATTTTGTTCATTTTCATTATATTTGATGGTAACTGACCGCTTTGAGAGAAGTTTACGAACAGTCTTTTGGTCAATAGCACAAGTCGTAAAAAAAAAACTAGTTTCTGGCATCTTAAGATGGACATATTATGGACATGCACCAAAGAGTTTTTAAAGGACATACACCAAAGAGTTTGTATTTTATATTTCTATTACATGCACTGAAAAGTCGGCTACATTGGCTGGTAGTGTTCATTGGCGGTGTACGGTGTACGCGCCAGGAGGCCTATTGATGTAGAGTATGAAGCGGAATCGGATTTGGAAGGATAGAATACGGGTTCGGACTGCGAAATGATTAAACTAGCAGAATATAAATCAGATAAAATAAAATGGTAATAAAACCATGAGTACTAGTGTTATTATTTTTATTTATTTATTTTTATTATATGAACTTATAATTTTAATTTTTATTGCTGTGTGTTAATGAATTATTTGAGTATTAATTTAGTTGTAACAGGATGCAATATTATAGTCATTTTTTTTAAATACCTTTGAGTTTTAAAAAATTATTTGTTTTTATTTCATGGATTTATTTGATTATTTCTCCTCCATATTATATTTTGGCCTTTGGAGGGAATGTGGTTGTGTTGAGTTATTTGTTGATAATTGATACTAAATAAAATATGAAAAATATGTCCTAGTGACCCAAAATAAAAATTTTCAGAACTAAAATCTTAAACCAAATTAAAATTTTGAAGGATCACCATTTGTGGTTCCACTACCCGGAGTTTTTCAGGATTTCCACAAATTTCTTGAAAACTCAGGTTTTCCGATATCTTCCGGAAAAAATTAATGCTAACGAAACTTCACGATCCGTATTTTGGTTTAAAGTTCAAGTGTTTTGTATTTGTGATTTTCATACAATACGATCATGCATTCTGTTTTCTAACCTTCTATGAATGTTAAGTTTCAGGAAAATTTCAGAGAACCAAGTTTTCCTGCTTAAATTTTGTTATTCGAAAGTGTGCAAATTGAAGACCTCGAAATACGTTCACCTTCCCCTTTTTAAGTCGTGGATTAATATAATTTTAATTGACATATATGATTTTATATACACCGATGTATCAACATATACCATTATATATTCCAGTCCTTTACCATTATACATGTATACTACTACTTCTAGTAGCAACTCACCGCAGTACCAAGCCACTTGAGTCCAACACAGCTACGAACGCTCCGCTTCAATCCCTATCTACTCAGAGCCTCCCTGTTTACACCCTCCAAGGAAGTTTCCGTTCCCTTAAATTTTTTTCACGACATCCTCCACCCAAACCTTTGACGACCTGCTTTCCGTTTAGCCTTTTTTTCCGTTTAACCAAAAAGAACAATTTTTGGTAATCCGACATCTTTCATCCGCAGAACGCGCCCTAGCCATCTCAATCTTTCTCTCATTATAGCCCAAGAAAGCGGGATTGAACTGCACTTTTCGTGCAGCCTCCTGTTTGAAATACGGTCATTCAGCCGGGTACCCAAAACAATCCGTAGGCAAAATTTCGGGGAAACATCTAACAAATCTTCCTCCGTTTTTCGGTGCCCATGCTTCAGAATCATATTTGACCACTGTCATAATTGTAGCTTTAAATATTCTAACCTTCGTTTGCAGACTTATCTTCCTATTCTTTCGAACTTTTTTCAACTGTGATAAAGCACACTGAGACTTGGCTATATAACATTTCCACGGCACCCACAATCCTTACTAATAATACTACCAAGATAAGTGAAGCTGTTCACTTGATCGATCTTTTTGTTACCCAACGTCACCTTTTCATCTTCACTTATTCCTAGCCTTAGTGACTTAGTCTTCTTAACATTAGTTTTCAAATTTATTCTAGCACTCTGAACTCGCAAAACCTCTTAAAGTATATATATATTTGCATTCATATCATTATATATACCAATATTTGGGTTTATAAAAAATTCCTTAAAAGTAACTAAGAAAATATACATCGGGATTTTATTAATTATATATCTCTGCATTAAAATAGTTAGGAGACATATTCCGGGAAGACCACAATTGTTAGCAAAAAATAAAGAGGTAAAGACTAATCCATTATTGATAAAGAGTTGCATTCACTTGGCCAAGGTACATTCGTTCAGGTCAGGATGATCTGAAAAATAGGAAAAAAACATAAATTGTTTCTGATGATTACTTGTTACTAAGCGAAAATTTCCGAAACAAATGTTTAATAAGGAAATTAATACACCTCGAAAATCACCTCGAAGGATCCCTCCAAGGCCTTCGTCCACGAGGCAGACCACGAAAGCGATGGATGGAGAACTTCAACTTCGACAACGTGAAGATAGTCCAGTTATCACGTATCACACCAGACAGAGCAATGTACCGAACCCTTACGCATGAGCTAGCAAGAGGAGTGGCCCCAAAACGTCCCACGAGGGTGGCCGGGACCTAACCTAAGCAAATATACGTTTAGTGATGATTCATAAAGATATGCCAGAAACATCTATTTCTTCCAAGGCACTGGCATTCTTTGATAGGTACCGTTGTAGCAGCTCTTCAAAGAGCTTAACGTAGCTAAACATTTTTCCTAAGGGGAGGAGGGAAAGGGGGAGCTAACCTACTGATAAGCCATCGCCTAGTTTCTATTGAACCAAATGATAACACAAATTTTTAGAGGATCGACATTGAGTTTTTTTTTCTAGGAAGCACAGTTTCCCTCCCTCGTCCATGTTAATTGAGAAGCCAGATATCACAGCGAACTTATTCCAGATCTTTTTGAATATTAATAGCATAATAACTGAGGAATAAAGAAGGCCCATGGAGAGTTATGCAATTTACGATAAAATGCACTTTCTTAAACATAAGCCAACACCTCATCCCTTCCCCCTACACAAAGACTGACTCAAGGGCTTAAAATGACTGCTCAAATACAACGCCAGCCCATTAAATACTATAAAACTCTACCGTAAGTGCGAGGGGTTCGGAAGGGAGCAGCCACTAAGCCAAGATAAATTTTATAGTGGTTTAACTTTTTATTATATTTTATATATAATAAATTTTACCTATTTTTAAATTTTAAATTTTAACTTATATTTTAACTTTTTATTCTATACCAACTGCCCTTTATAAGTAATAGACAGTTATAAGTAATCAATGAAATTGAATTCAAGATTTTTATAAGTATTTTCAAAATGAACAATGGAATATTAATTTAAAATTCCACTACACTTTTTATGTGGAAAATAAGATAAGCGTTAAGGTAATAAGATAAGCCATAGAGTGTAAAGACGTAATTAGAATAACTTTTCATTAGCAAAAATAATTGGAAACCGGAGCTTGATATTCAAATTTTTTCACTATATTTCGGATGTTCAAAATTGCTCATTAATCAAAGAAAAAAAATAATTCAGTCATTCCATTTCAAATTTTCGAAGTAAAATCCTAAGAAAAATGCCTAATATGTCTAAAGATGTCTAAAAAAAAATCTAAAAATTCTAAAATATCCAAAGATGTCAAAGAAAGTCTAAAAAAATGCTGTGAAAAAATCTTCTAAAGGCAAGCCAATCACCATTTATGGTGGATCTTATTTACAAACTTGGAAATTTTGAGATATTCGTAAACTTTTAACAAATTCTGTAGCCTATAATGTTCGAATTTAGGTTATTTTCGACATAAAGCTTTGTTTAAGCCCTGATGAGCCAGGGGCGTAGCTCCGTCTAATCCTAGGAATCTCGCAGTTGCGACACAACAAAATTCACGTTATAAAAAAAGGAATTAAATCAACGTCTTTCCACTGGCGCACTGTATAAACCGAGAAATTGCATTTCCAAGCCACAAATCTTTCAGTGTTTCTCTTATGGAGGTGGGAGGGGGGGAGCGGGTATCGAGTCCTTCTGCCCAAGAGAGGCCCCCCTTACCGGTGAATAATTATGCAACCAAAGAAAAATTGTTTATTCTCTGTGGCGGTTTAGCTATATATGTGACTTTTTTGACGCCCAATCTTATGGCAAATCACAAAAGCCCACGTAGCCTTATTTTTATGGGGAATAATTTCCACACTAATAATGGCTCAAAGTGGCAAATATTCGTCTTCGAATTTGTTCTCTGATATATCCATAAACCTAATTTATCTTCAAAATTAGCCAAACCATGGCTCTCACAATGGGATACGACAGATGTCCCTATCATCACTAACTGGCGTACACTGGATTCGTCCATATCACTAGCAAGTACGATTTTAGGTGATTTAACGTAAAATTTAGATAGTTGGGGATTGGTATATTATTTCCTATAGCTAATAATAATAATAAAAAAAAAAGAAGAAAAAACAAACCTGTTCAAATACGCCGTGAGCTAGTTCTTAGCAGAAGTTGTCAGAACGTTCTTCCAGTCAAAGCTGGAGGGTGGAGCATCTATGAAAAAAAATTATATGATCTTTTAATAGTATAACTACATTATATTATCAATAATATATATATGTAAGACTTTGTATAATGTATCATATAATTTATAATTAAAATATATTAATAATACATTTAGTTTTAATTGTGTTTCAAGCGGGCCTATTACATAGTTTTCGATGGGCAGATAGCTTTCAGCGAATAAGGAGTTAGCACAAAAGCAACTCTATAAGAAAATTAAAACAAATTTTCTTGTGAATTATTATCGCTTCTAATCAGCAGTTATACCAAACCAATCCTGCTCAACTCATCCTCAGGGCTATACTGTGGTGTTCTCCTCCCCATAGTATAGTGCAGACGGTTTGATATCATTCCATTTTCCCTTCTTGCTTTAGTTTTGTTTTTCTCTGTTTAAAGCTTTTTCCAATAGGCAATGTTAAGAAGTCCTCCAAAAAAAAATGTCCCCCCAGATCCCAAATCAAATTCCAGTGAATGTGCCATAGTGAAAGATACCCATCTTGGCTGGTCAAGCACACTTTCTCAAAGTTCAAATGATAGCTCCAATTCGGAGAATAGGACAATGATAAGTGTAGGGGCTAATGTAACCATAAATGATGATAATGGGTTTCAAGAGGTCCTCTCTAGAAGTTCTAAAAAAAGGAAAAAAATCTCCCCAATTAAAAGCATTTCCCCGCTCCCTGCCCAAGATCATCCCTCCAAAAACTTAGGAATTTACCTTAAAATTAATCCCACTACCCCCTTTGAAATAAAAATGATCTCTGCAATAAGAGTTGCAATTTTTTAAATTGCTAAAATCAATGTTCTCTCTTAACATTAACCGTGATGGATCTCTGCTAATAGCTGTAGAAGATCAGAAATCAGCAGATACAATAATTAACCTTAAATCCCTTCTGAATACCCCAATTATTGCATCTAATTGGAACCCAAAACAATCACCAACAAAAAATAGTAGTTTATAATGTTCCCCCAGAGATATCTACTCAGGAGTTAAAAGAAGGCCTTTCAGATAGGGCTGGAAACACAATCCCAGTTGAGGATGTTACCCAACTTGGAAAACCTAACTCTACTGGCCTAAAAACTAGTAGATCCTTCTTATTCATACTGAAGGATAAAATTGATATCCCAGAAAAATTATTCCTATTTGGGCAAATCAAACCACACAAGGAATACAAACCTAAGCCTATTCAGTGTCAGAAGTGTTTCAAACTGGGACACACAACAAACAAATGCAATGAAATTCTCCAAGAGTGTAGTAATTGTAAATCTTTCCATCCTAAAGAGCTGACAACTTGCAACAACACTCAGCCTACATGCATCAATTGCAAAGGACCACATGAATCTACAAATAAATCATTATGCCCTGCATACAAGAAAAGAGCTCTAACACTCCAAATATCAACAGAGAAGGCAATCCCATACCCCTTTGCAGCAATGGAAGCAAATGCTGCCCAACAATACCAAATAAAGCCTGTAATGAAACCAACCAAAACCCCCAAGTCAAATGCCCCCAATGCATCAAGCACCCCATATAAAACACCATCTTCTAAGCCCCTAGCTCAAATCCCTATCAGAAGCAATCACCAAGCCAACAAGCCTCCTTGTCCGGTGAGATGAGGCCAGCCTGGCCCTCCCTCCCAAGAAGAAACAAACCAGAAACACTACCAGGAATCAATCCATTAACCAACAAACAGGATGCACTACCAAAAATGCAATCCCCAAATATATGCTTATTCATTCTAAACTGTAATGCAGTTCAGGCCATGAACATACATCAACTACAGAAAACAAAAATTATTGCAGAATTGGCAAAAATTTACATCCCAGATGATATGCTCATTCAAGCAAAAAAAGATCTTGCTTTACTTTTAACAAAGCTGAACATTGACACACATTCATATGAAGAATAAATCAACAACACAACATTTATCAATACTCCAATGGAATGTAAGATCACTCACAGAAATATAAGCTAAATGAACTAATATCATTCATGAATAATAATTTTATTAATATTGCTTGCCTCCAGGAAACTCATTTAACCCAAAATCAACAAATTAAGTCTCTGGGATACACTATCCTGAGAAAGGATAGATCTTCAGAGAGAAAAGGAGGTGGTGTAGCTTTATTAGTTAATAATAATATAAAATTTTGTGGCATCAATTTTCCAGATTTTGAAAAATGATGTTGATGTAATTGGTATAAGTGTTTGGCTGAATAATTTAAAAACCTACATAATAAGCTTTTATAACCCTAATGGCCAAACTTCAGATGCCAAGGATTTCTTTAATTATATAAATAATTCTAATATGTTAAAAAACATCATTATTTGTGGTGATTTCAATGCCCACAGCCTTTTGTGGGGGAATAAACCAGCAAATAAAGCTGGTAAATTTATTGAGCATATGATTTCAAATAATAATGAATTAGCTGTTGCTACCCCTCCAAACCTAAATACATATTTTAACCCCAAAAGTGCCAAATTCTCCACAATTGACCTACAAATTGTGTCTCTAAAATTTTTTGAACAACATTTACATAAATAAAATTGATAGTCTGTGTACAGACCACTTTGCTATAGTTTGCTCCCTAAATGAACCTGCTGAAACTTCTTCTCATACTTCCAATTATATAAAAACTAAAGCAAATTGGTCTATTTTCCAAAATAAGCTAAATGATGAAATTACAAGTTTCACCCAAAGTTCATGCATTTCTAACACAACAGTTGACACACATGCTGAAGCCTTGACATCTTTACTAATAAATACAGCTAATCATGCTATCCCCAGGACAACACCTAAGAAAACACTCCCTAAACAAATTCCTAAAGCATGGTGGACAAATGAGTGCCTAAATAAATGGAAGATAAAAAAGGCAGCTAGGACAGAATTCATAAAAAAACCAACACCTACTACATATTTAAAAAATTACAAGCAGAATCTAATCTAAAAAGGACTATAATAGATGCTAAATATAAATACTGGAATAATTTTGCAAATAATCTCTCCAGAGAAACAAATGAGCCAATTATACATAAAGTCATAAGCCACATATGTGGGAAAAAGACTTCTCCCAACCCACTCCTGTATGAGCTTATACATAATAATACCCATTATGACAATGATATTGAAAAGGCTAACCTATTTGCAACTCTTTTTGTTAATAAGCTAACATCAAACAATCAAAGCAATCTGTCCACAATTCCTATGAACCCTAGTTACCAACCACGCCCAGGATCCGAGTACATAACTAATCCATTTTCAATCCAGGAATTGAATAATGCAATACATCATATTAGGTCCAAAACTAGCAGCAGCTATGACAATATACACCCTACATGGATAAAGAATCTCACACCTTCATATAACAAGAACTGCTAAATTGTTATAATCACGCTTGGGCAAATTCTAGGTTCCCCAATATATGGAAATGTTCGTCCCTCCTACCAATCCTAAAGAAAAATAAACCAAAAGATAACCCTGAGTCTTATAGGCCCATAATGATTACACCTGTGATGGGGAAAATAATGGAGAAAATGATTTATCACAGACTCCTCTGGTTTGTTGAGAAAAATAACATGATCCCACACACTCAAACTGGATTTAGGAAAATACCACTCCTCAACAGATGCTTTCATTTTGCTAACAAATGCAATAAATGAATCTTTCTCAAAAAATAATATCCTAGTGGCAGCTTTCCTAGATTTTGAAGGAGCTTATGACAATGTGAACCACCAAATCCTTTTAAATAAACTTGCAAACCTTGGAGTACCTCCTAAGCTAGTATCCTTTATTAAATCCTTCATAGAAGTGCGAAGTTTCATTGTTTGTGTTGGTTCAGCCTCTTCACCCCAAAAGACAATATCCAAAGGCCTACCTCAGGGAGCAGTCCTCAGTTGCCTCCTTTTTGCCCTATATCTCTGGGACATGAACCTACCCCACACGAATCTACAATATGCTGATGATCTGGTGCTATGGTCATCTGGCAACACCTTTCAGATAGCACAGTCAAATCTGCAAAAGTCACTTTTCCAGTTTGAAAAATTCTCTCAACATTCAGATTTACCCATTGCACCCACCAAGTCAAAAATAATCCAATTTCACCGGAAGCGAAACCATGTTAATGCAAAACTAACTCTAAATAAAACAACTATTCCAGAAGACAATAATATAATTACCTAGGTCTCATGCTTGACCAAAAACTTAATTTCCACCTCCACATTTCAAACACAATAAAAAAATGTTATAGAAAAGCAAATATACTAAAAAGACTTCTTTCCACACCCTGGGGTTGTAAGGAGAAAACCCTTACTCCAGTTTTATAAATCACATATAAGACCCCATATTGACTATGGGCTCATTGTCTATGGTGCATGTGCAAAGACCCAGATGCAAAAAATTGAAACAACACAAAATGATATAATACGTCTCATATTTGGTCTTAGGAAACCCACAAGCACCAAGTTTCTGCTTATGGAGAGTGGATTAACAACAATAAGGGAGAGACGTAGCTTTTCTCTTGATAAAACATCTTACAAAAATTGAATCAAATAGCTCACACACATTACATAATTGGTTAAGAAATCCAGCCATGTATAGAGGTATTGCAGATGAGTATGCCAATATTCAAAAGAAGTTCCCTGTACCAGCAAAGTCTATTGCACCTACTTTCCCCCAATCCCCTCCATGGAATTGGTCATTTCCCATAATAAATACTGAATTTTCAAAATGGAATAAAGATTTAACCCCCATTGCTTTTGTCCAGAAAAAATTTGCAGAACTTAATACAATTACCTATAAAAATCACTTCCAAATATTTGTTGATGGGTCAAAAATGGATGAGAAGGTTGCAAGTGGTGTTTTCCTTCCTCACCTGAAAATTGCAATGGGCGAGAGATTATTTAATAATTTATCTATAATGTCTGCTGAGTTAAATGCCATAATCATGGCATTAGAACACCTTAAGCAAAACCAACCTTTGATTGAAAATTCGAATAATATTATCATCTATTCCGACTATCAAGCCTTGAGTTGCTGGCCTCAGCTCCTCAATATAAGTTGGACATTGACACTTATCAATGTCCAACAAACAAGAACTTCATACAAACAAGAACTGCTAAATTGTTATAATCACGCTTGGGCATCCTCTAGGTTCCCCAATATATGGAAATGTTCGTCCCTCCTACCAATCCTAAAGAAAAATAAACCAAAAGATAACCCTGAGTCTTATAGGCCCATAATGATTACCTGTGATGGGGAAAATAATGGAGAAAATGATTTATCACAGACTTCTCTGGTTTGTTGAGAAAAATAACATGATCCCACACACTCAAACTGGATTCAGGAAATACCACTCCTCAACAGATGCTTTCATTTTGCTAACAAATGCAATAAATGAATCTGTCTCAAAAAATAATATCCTAGTGGCAGCTTTCCTTGATTTTGAAGGAGCATATGACAATGTGAACCACCAAATCCTTTTAAATAAACTTGCAAACCTTGGAGTACCTCCCAAGCTAGTATCCTTTATTAAATCCTTCATAGAAGTGCGAAGTTTCATTGTTTGTGTTGGTTCAGCCTCTTCACCCCAAAAGACAATATCCAAAGGCCTACCTCAGGGAGCAGTCCTCAGTTGCCTCCTATTTGCCCTATATCTCTGGGACATGAACCTACCCCACACGAATCTACAATATGCTGATGATCTGGTGCTATGGTCATCTGGCAACACCTTTCAGATAGCACAGTCAAATCTGCAAAAGTCACTTTTCCAGTTTGAAAAATTCTCTCAACATTCAGATTTACCCATTGCACCCACCAAGTCAAAAATAATCCAATTTCACAGGAAGCGAAACCATGTTAATGCAAAACTAACTCTAAATAAAACAACTATTCCAGAAGATAATAATATTAATTACCTAGGTCTCATGCTTGACCAAAAACTTAATTTCCACCTCCACATTTCAAACACAATAAAAAAATGTTATAGAAAAGCAAATATACTAAAAAGACTTCTTTCCACACCCTGGGGTTGTAAGGAGAAAACCTTACTCCAGTTTTATAAATCACATATAAGACCCCATATTGACTATGGGCTCATTGTCTATGGTGCATGTGCAAAGACCCAGATGCAAAAAATTGAAACAACACAAAATGATATAATACGTCTCATATTTGGTCTTAGGAAACCCACAAGCACCAAGTTTCTGCTTATGGAGAGTGGATTAACAACAATAAGGGAGAGACGTAGCTTCCTCTTGATAAAACATCTTACAAAAATTGAATCAAATAGCTCACACACATTACATAATTGGTTAAGAAATCCAGCCATGTATAGAGGTATTGCAGATGAGTATGCCAATATTCAAAAGAAGTTCCCTGTACCAGCAAAGTCTATTGCACCTACTTTCCCCCAATCCCCTCCATGGAATTGGTCATTTCCCATAATAAATACTGAATTTTCAAAATGGAATAAAGATTTAACCCCCATTGCTTTTGTTCAGAAAAAATTTGCAGAACTTAATACAATTACCTATAAAAATCACTTCCAAATATTTGTTGATGGGTCAAAAATGAATGAGAAGGTTGCAAGTGGTTTTCCTTCCTCACCTGAAAATTGCAATGGGCGAGAGATTGTTTAATAATTTATCTATAATGTCTGCTGAGTTAAATGCCATAATCATGCCATTAGAAACACCTTAAGCAAAACCAATCTTTGATTGAAAATTCGAATAATATTATCATCTATTCTGACTCTTTATCAAGCCTTGAGTTGCTGGCCTCAGCTCCTCAATACAAGTTGGACATTGACACTTATCATTGTCTCAGTATTATTGATAATCTTGCTTCAAGTGGCATAAAAACTTACTTTCAGTACATTCCTAGCCACTCTGGCATAAGTGGTAATCATCAGGTTGATGAAATAGCAAAAAAATGCTATAAATATTGACCAGCCAAGTGGGAGACCAATCCCAATTAGAGATATTTACCGATGGAGGCTATCAGATATTAATTTTAATAAGATTAATCCTATCCTTTCCCCCTTTCCCAATAAGTATCTTTCTAAAATTTATCATAGAATTCGTTCTGGAACAAATGGACTAAATTTCCTTGCATTCTCATATAAGCTTTCTAATTCAAGTGGTTCAATTCCCCTGTCCCCTCTTTGCAGGCATTGTAATATGAATAATGAAACAATTGACCATTGCCTATTTGAATGTAATATGCTGATGTCTGCACAACATACCTTGCTTTCTAAACTGTTAAAATACTTCAAACACCACAAAATCCCACTATCAGCCAAGAGCCTAGCCAACTATACCTGCACACAGAGTATAGAAATCGACATCTATCATCTTATATTTGAACTCCTAGAGTCGAAAGATCTGCTGAAAGATATCTGAATATATCTAATAAATATGAGGCAATCAAGCCAGTAGCTCTGTAGCCCACAGAGTGAAGCAAAAGGAAAAGGGCTAAATAGTGTTACTGAAAAGCCCGCCTGCTGTTAATAGAAGAAGAAGAAGAAGGAATATCTCGACCACGAATTTTGCGTATATAGTGTGTGCTGAAGTCTGTTTTCGTAATGTGCCAAGTGTTTAGTTTTAATTGGCCTTTGAATACTTTTTAGTTTTCGAAGGTGGCACATTTTTGGCCATCTTGGTGTCAATCCATATTTTCCAGGGTATAACGATATTTTATATTTTGTAGGCTTCTAATAGCCTACAAAGTATAACGTGAACTTAATCAGTTTTTCAACTTATTATTAACTATTATATTATTTATGCATATTACTTTTTCCAACTAAGAATAAATAAACTGAAAGAAACATAGCGGAAATATCATCATAATATTATACTGTTTGTTATTTTATTATTATCTAATTTTGATGTTACTACTAAGCTACTGGAAAGATTCAAGGCCTTTAAGTACTCTCTACTTGTTCAAAGTTCAGTAGAGTAGCTTTATAGATTAAATAGAACTTGACGTTCACCCTAGATAAGAGTAAAATGTTTACTTATTTTGATTTTATTTTAGCAGGTACAAAAGGTTTTACCTGAAATCAGGAAAACATATTTTTTTTAAACCCAGTTTCCCAGTTTTCGACTAACGCATATTATACATTACTTTTTCCAAGTTATTATCAACTATTATATCATTGATGCATATTACTTTTTCCAACTAAAAATAAACAAACTGAAAGAAATATCATCATTATATTATACTGTTTCTTATTTTATTAGCTTATTTTAATGTTATTATTATGCTACTGGAAAGAATCAAGGCCTTTGAGTACTCTCTCCTTGTTCAAAGTTCAATAGAATAGCTTTATAGATTAAATCAAACTTGACGTTCACCCTAGATAAGAGCAAAATGTTTGCTGATTTTGATTTTATTTTAGCAAGTACAGAAGGTTTTGTCTGAGTTCAAGAAAACATAACTTTTTTTAACAAAAACTATTTCGAAAACACAAAAATCAAAATTGAAGTCCACACTAAAGCCATTTTCCCAAAATGTTAATCCCTGTTTCAATGAAATACTAGAAAAAGAAATAATTAGTATATTTAAAAAAAAAAGATAAAGCGTTTTTACACGACTAAAATGAAGAGGAAATCAATATCAATCTTAAAATATCATTATCTTTGAAAAATATACGTTTCTTTTTTTTACTCTTTTCATCAGGTTTCACAGCATTGTCACCTTTCACCGTGCCGCTATTCTTGGCAATTATTATTTTTACTTCTTTTAACGTTTACTCTATTAAACTACTACTACTACTACTACTACTAACTACTCACCGCAGCACAAAGCTGCCTGAGGCCAACACAGCTACGCAAGCTCCTCCTCCATTCCAATCTATTCAAAGCCTCCCTCTTTACACACGCCCACGAAGTTCCAATTTCCTTTAAATCTTTCTTTATGACGTCCTCCCACGCCAGACGGGGATGAGCTGTAGCTTCTTTTCAAAAAAGAAACGTTTGCTATATAATTACTCTTAAAGCAACTAGGAGAATAGTTCACTAGGTATAACTTCTGCTAAGAGATCATTCCACTGTCATGGTGACAATACGTCAATCATAGCTCTCTGTTCGTCGTTCGGACTTTCCTGCTATAGGTAGGCCAGAGGAACATCACCATCTGAGCAGATTTCGTCGGCTTAGATATGCCATGTATGAGCTACAATGGTTCTTCTGATTGAGATTAGTGAAGACTCTATATAAGAGGAGCTGGTCAGCAAGGGAGGTTCCAGAAATACTTGACTAGTCAATCATATCAAGCTATTCTGTCTAATTTTCGAAGTACGATTCTTCTGAATGTCTTATGAACAGATGAGACTCCAACAAATGTAACTGTAAAGTCTCAAAGAACATTGGCTTTTTAGATACTCCTGGCTGTGAGTTTCCCGTCGAAAATAGTCTTGACGAGTAATACTATGGTGAGCAAACTTTATCGGATTAGGTCTGCCACGTATTATCCTCTGATGAAAGGTAGTCAAAAGCCATATCCAGGGGGACTAGGAGTCTTTACCCCCCCCCCCCGGAATGTTTACACGACTCGTAAAAACATAATACATATAAACAAATTTTGATAAGTGCTTCAAAAAAAAATTGTAGCCACTCCCCCCAAACAAACGAAAAATTAGATACGGCCCTGAGGATAGTGTATATAGTTGTAAACAACACATACAGACGCCACGTCAAACGTGCCCAAGGTTAAACATACTTTTCAGATGTTGTCACTCTATATCTTTGATTTGAATTCACTGAAGAGAAACAATGTGATTTGTCGGGAACATAGAATGCTTTACCAGGCAAAGCAACTATTTGACATATTGGGAGACCGTTTAAGCATCTAGTTATAATATTTTTTTCATCTCTTTGGTTAAAAAGGAAAAAAAAGTGAAGAGAAAAAAGGGGACAAACTAAAGAAAAACTTACTGTGATGCTCCAAAAAAACTGTTGTTGCATCAGTTGCATGTTTCTTAAAGTTATAGACCGAATATCTGTTATACATTCCCCAGATGCTGGTCACATATTTGGCGCTGTATGCTGGAGTGCTCTCATCTGAAAAAAAAACTGTAAAAAAAAAGAGTTCTTCAAAGGCAGAATCTAGACTGGGCCTTGGGGACAAATTTCTTTGTGGCCGCCTCTTCTTGCCTGTTCCTTTTTAGAAATAATGCATACCTCAGGTGTGTGCATTATTACAAACATAAAGACAGGTAACACTAGCAGCCCTGGGCATCGCAAATTAAGAACTGCGCGTCACTGGTTTGCGTCTGTAATTCATTTTCGGGTTATATACAATTGCGTCAATTTTTCTCAAACATTTTGAAGGCAGAGATCTTTGGTTTTTGGTGTTCCATTGTGTAGAAAAACGAATATCAAAAGGAATTCTTGAATAAAATATTTGATAATAAATTAGATTTTAAAAGATTTCTAGCATATATCTCTACTTAAAAGAATATGGCACTGGGCCACGTTAAGGTTGGGCCCTAGAGACGCCTCTTGACGGTCCTGTGAGTAAGCTATTCTAAATATGACAAAAATACAATGCTCATTTCACTGAGTTCCTATTATGGTTGTATGTAACGACAGCTGAAACCTAGTAAAGAGCGACCTTCGCCCCAATATAACCGAAAACTAAAAAATTAGTTTTTAAATAGATGTTCAAAATTTAAAATAATTGCCACTTGACACTGATAAAGGGGTCGTAAACATATCAATGTTAAACTTAAAATCAATGATATATTAAATTTATGGAAGTTTTGATAAAGAGCTTGAAAACTCTTAAAAACGGTGACAGACCAAAATAAAAATTATACCATCGGAGTCATCATGGTCGACAATCCTAAAACCGGAGGATTGTAGCCCTCCATCTTGAATTTGAATGAAATCACATTTTAGCTTTGGTAACAATTGATCTTTCCCTTTTCCCTTTTTATTTTGCTAGGGCCGCCAGGTGACTGAAAAGTGCACGGAGATGGTTGTGCATTTGAAACTTAATGCTTTTATCTACCCACAAGTGGTTTTGTTAGAACTAAAGTAAACTGCAATTTTTTAACAAAAGCTGCATCTTCTGGTGTTATTTCTCTAGTGACACTGTAGGAAATAGTGAATACATGACGCTAGTTATGGCAACAAAAGATAAAGCCAAATGTAGGAAAAAGAAACAAAAATACCAGAGCTTCTGAAATATCTACTGCAGAAAGGCAATACTTCAGGGGTTAGAGAAAAAGACAGAAAAAAAACGCTAAGAAGAATAATACAAAATCTGAATCAAAGGTATTCGATGGATGAAGGCTGTTGACAAGAAACGGCAGACAATATTAAGATTTGCAATCGTAATGCTGAAGATTACTTTAAAATCATATAGTTTTATATAGCAAATAGTTTTAGATGAATGCAGAAAAGATGAAAGCTCAAAAAAAGTACATCAAATTAGTTCATAACAAAAAACGAATAGATATTGAAGCAATAAAAACTGTCAAGATAAATTCAAAAAATCCTAACAAAGAGCAATAGCTTCAAAAAATGGGCCAGTATCTACTAGGCTACAGCTAAAAGTTCTATTTTTAATAAGCTTTTAAAGCTCAAAGAAAAATTTTATGAAAAATAATTTTAAAATAATTTAAGATAGAATAAAATTCATTCTTTAAAGAGCAACCAATTTTGGTAAGGTTTTTTTGTAAAAACAAGAAGCAGGGATGAATAAGAAATTAATGTTTGGGTAGGAACCGATAAAAACTAGGCACTACATCAGTATTTTCAACCCTCCTCTCCCCCTACCTTGTAGTTAGTGTAATTTTAGACATTCTAAAATTTAAGACCTTCATAAAACCCCCCCTGGATCCGCCCCTGACAAAAGTATATATATACAAAAACTACATATTGTCAGATCATAAAATCCTGTTCATATACTAAAAAATTTGCAAAAGGATGTTCTGACTCCAGAATCTTTAGCACTGTTTAATAAATTACACACCCTAAAATTTTGCTACGAATGTCCTTTCCTAGGTTGTCAAAGCGGCATTTTGGGTATCATTTTGACCCTTTTTTTGGTTTCCGGAACTTTTCTAATTTTTGGTTCAATTTTTCCGTCAAAATGACACTTTTTTAGTTTTTTTCAATACAAGGGCCTTAAAAAAATATACTTCAGTGGTTACATATGACATAAAAAAATCATAAAAAGAGTGTCTAAAAAGTAAGAGCTACAGACTAAGATATTTTAACCACTGTTTTAAATTATTTTAACGGCCGAATCAAGAACTTTTTGCTCCAGATATTTTATTGTTAGCGATAAGATGCTATAAATAGTAGGTTGACCTTCTCACATGCAGCAGGATTTGGACCCAAAAATTTAAACTTAAAATACATGATGCAACAGGGGGATAGTCCCGCCCAGAAAAGTCTAAAAATGGTTGTCTATAAATACACTTTTTGCATACCCCCTTGTAATGATTAAATACGGGTACATCAATGTTTTAACTTATATTCAAAAGCGTTTTATTTTTTACCATTTTACAAATATTATGTAAAAATATTTACATTTATTATTGTTTACCTTTGGATTGAAACAGCATCCCAGGATCCTTTGGATTTTTTTGGTCTTCCTTTTCAACTGCAGCCTTCAGCATATTGGCATGCACCTTCTATGCTGCATGAGCTCCCATTGGCATTGGCATTTTTTTGGCAGTCTATAAAAAATATGTTCTCTTTCATTTTGTTTGTCAGTAATACACAGACAAGTCGTTATAATTACATTTTTTGGATAAATCTCAACCATTCATAGCTACAGCACCAATAATGTACCCTGTTTGAAATTTGTTAAGTTGAACAATATTCAATTTACATTCATAAACTTTATAATAGACGAGTCTGTGTGACGATTTAAGTGATAATCTTTAGAAATTAGAAAAGATACAAGCTTGGGACAGCAGTTTTTCTATATGGTGATTTAAATTTTCTCATTCTCTAGAATAAGTAAGGTACTGGTGCATTATGCCTAACACAGCATTATATACTGTCCAAGGGAACCAGACACGGAGACCCGTAAAACGTGTATTTGCTATCTCAATTGATCGCAAAGCGGTGTTTCTCATTGAATTTACAATATTTAAACCATTGTTTTTTGGGGTTTAGGGTGGGGGGAAGGTACCTAGGTTAGGTTACGTGTTCAATATATGCTATGCTTTACCCCCACCCCCCTAATGTGCAAATATATAGCCCAAATTTGTTTCTAAACTATTATATATTCAACCTATTTTATTTTATTCATCAGCGTTAACCAAACTTGACTTTTTAGAAAGGCCCATATAAAATAATTTTTCCATAACAAATTTTGGCTATATATTTGCACATTAGGGGGGGGAGGGGAGGGGAAAGCATAGCATATATTAAAATCGTAGCCTAACGTTACCTAACCTAGATACCATTTTTTCCCCTAAACAAAAAAAAAACAAAAGTTTAAATATTGTAAATGCACTGACAAACCTCGGTTTGCAATCCAATTCTCTTTTGAAAGAAACCAGTTTGACTAGTTTCTTAAGCATCTTCCGTAAACAATATATCGCGTGGGTTCCAGCTAATACAATAGTGCCGAATTTCCTTACCTATTACCTATTCATAAACCTATATGCGTCTAAATTTTTAATGTTATTTTTTAATGGGTGGCTACTTTTTTTTAACACACTAAATAGCCTCATTGTTCCAGAAAGGTGCCAGAGCATCCACACATCAGGACCACTACTGTCAGGACTTCAACAAATCTGTCATAACATCAACAGTCATAGCATTAACACGTCAGGACATAGACAGTCACAATTGCTACCTATCAGAACATCGACAGTCATGACATCAACAAGTCAGTTCATCAACAGTCACAATAGCTACCCATCAGAACGTTGACAGTGATAACATCAACATGTCAGGACATCAACAAAATCCATCATAATATCGACAAAATATCCATCAGAACATTGACACATCAGGACATTGACAGTCATAACATTGACACATCAGGACATAGACAGTCACAATCTTTACCCTTCAGAACATTGACAGTGATAACATCAACATGTCAGTTCATCAACAGTCACAATTACACCTGTCAGAATGTTGACAGTCATAACATGGACACGTCAGGACATCAACAAAATCTGTCATAACATCAACAAAAATCCGTCAGAACATCGGCACGTCAGGACATTGACAGCCATAACATCGACACATCAGTACAAAGACAGGTACAATTGTTACATGTCAGAATATTGACAGTCATAACATCAACACATCAGTTCATCGACAGTCACAATTGCTACCTGTCAGAATGTTGACAGTCATAACATTGACAATACATCCATCAGAACATTGACACGTCAGGACATAGACAGTCACAATCACTACGCGTAAGAACATCAACAAGTCAGTTCATCAACAGTCACAATTGCTATCCATGAGAACGTCAACAGTCATAACATCAGCACTTCAGTTCATCAACAGTCACAATGTTGATGTCCGACAGTTATGACTGTTGATGTTCTGATGTGTCAATGTTCTGATGGATTTTTCCTTGTTAACGAAATGACATTTAGTGCTAGTGACAGTTGTTCAAAATGGTAACATCTTCTTTGTTCCATCCTAGTCATTGTACTTGTTTTCAGATGGCAATAGTTCTTAGTCCATTCTTTGAAATATCTCCACAGGCTAGGCTAGACTAGCTCATTTAGTCTCCATAGGAAACCAAACTAGGCCTAGGGAAAATCAGAGGGAAGGGTAAATGTATAGACTAAGGGCTATTGAGAAGGAAACATTAAGAAAACATGTTTTTATTTCATCACAGTTGATTCAATTTATGGGTACACAGGTTGAAACAAGAGAGACGCATTGGCAGCATGCATGGGAAATATACAATTTGAGCTACATATTTGCACATTAGGAGGGGTTAGGGGCAAAGTAAAGTGGAGTTGCAATCAAATATTCTGTATTATGTAATAAATATACAATTATTCAGTATGTAACGAAGTAAGAATTGTTTTTCTAAACATATTCCCTGCTCAAAAGCCCTTACTCTACACCTCTAGCCTACTGAGGGAAGTTATTTGGCAGCAACTGTAATGTCCATGCCACATCATAGTCACATCTATCAATAAAGAAAGCCAAAAATCATGAATGCCATGGCAATTTTCTTGATTTTTAACATCACACTTGTATTTAAAAGCAAAAAAATTTAAGTTGCAAGAAATTAGTTTACTGACTTTGCACCAACAGTAATTTGTGTCCAACTCTTCTCTATTAATGCTAAGTCTCCTTAACTTTTGTCAGATTCCTCTCCCAGATAGAAAACTCGCTGTTATAAAGTTCTAGTTTTCTAGTTTTAAAAACAATCTTTTCTGGTTTTAAAAAGTATGCCTTAACCTTGACTCTGATTGGTCAGTCAAGAAATTTATACTTGAAAGTTGAACAATGGTCAATTCGAGAAATTACGAACGGCGAACATAATTGGCGCTGTAGTCGTGCGTAATTTTGATTTTATCAACAAGTGTGACTATAATGTAGCACAGGCATGAGACTGTATTTTTATGAAGTGACATTTCAAGTTCTCTGTTGAACAATCTTTTCATATTCTTTGCGTTGGTAAAATCCCGCTTTAGCTACTTTTGGCTATCTTGGAAAGGGGCTAGGTTAGGAAATGAAACTTTCAGGGAAGGGTCTACAAGCTAAATTATGTATCGGGAAGGTATTTTGAAGTACATACTTCCATTCCTTCTCCCTCTAGAGGGTCCTAACCTTTGATGACCTTTAAAAATCTGTGTCGTATAATAGTGAAACCTTGCAAAATAGTTTTTCTGCTTAAATGATATATAACAAAATTGGGTACTTGGGCACTATATGGGCCTTTACAAAGAAACCAGTCACAAAAAACCCGCACATTCAAGAGACCGCTAGAGTAATGCAATGCAAAGCGTGGTTTTCATTGCATTTCCAATATTTAAACTGTTGTTTTTGGGGGCTTTTGGGGGGAGGGTACCTAGGATAGGTTAGGTTACGTATTTAATATATGCTATGCTTTACCGCGCCCCCCCCCCTAATGTGTACACTCAAGAACAGTAGCCGGTAGATCAAAAACAAAAAGCCGATTCAGATTCTACACAAAATTTTACACTCGATGGCATTCATAACTCAATTTTGGCCGGAGATGCCAAATACGACAATCATCCTCCCAGCCGACGAGAAACGTGTCTTTAGACTTTGGGAGTTAGTTTACCTGTCCCTATGTAGAAAATCCACTCAGTGCTTGGAAATGAATCGAAATTTCAAAAAAGATCATTTCTCGTGTAGGTACAATAAATGGTATTATAAACTGGGTTTATTGAAATGAACCACAAAAGACCACAACTTTTTTGTTTCTGAAGCAACAGTCAATTTGAACGAATAGCCACTTTTATATCCATATGATGAAAAAGAAAAATAGTGAGGTTCTAGCTTAGCCATATTCGTTTTTCATGTTTTCGCCCACAAAGGGAAGGGATCTTGTCGTCATTATTTGCTAATCAAGAAAAGCCACTATAACACATAAAAAAAAACAAGGCTTAACGGAGCTATTGAATGAGTTTTATAGGAAGAAATAGTCAATTTCCAAGGCTGGTATCACCAGCTATAATACCAATAGTGAGTGATATACACTTTTAAATTGTATATTATAATTTAAAATTGTTTAAATTGTGTATAAATTGGCTTTAGTATTACTTTAACTGGAGAACAAATAACCATAATATGAACTCTGGGAATCCAGTTACTCTCTCTATACAACGGAGAACTTCAAGTTATGACACCTATTCTAAAAATAGTTTATATTCCTAATACTATCAAGATAGCTTCACTTTGAACATATCTACAATGCTTCATAAAATGTCCCTAAATGCTTTATTTTTATATTGTAAAGTGTCCTTAAATTTAAAATTAAAGGTTCACTTTTATTGTACCAAAACTCCTACATCATCAGTTGGTTTATTTTAGCAGAGGAGATTGAGTAGCTTGAAAGAAAATAAGAGTGACTAGGATCAATTTTGCTGAATCAAATGACTTGACAATCGGCAACAGTTAATTCAAGAAGCCATGCCTCAGCTCATTGATCGAGATGTCCAAGATTATTTTGTAGAAAAAGAGAATTATTATATTGAAGGAATTTTATTCATTTTTACTATATTTTATGGTAACTGACCGCTTTAGGAGAAGTTTACAAAGCGTCTTTTGGTCAATAGCACAAGTCGTAGAAAAAACTAGTATCTGGCATTATAAGCTGGACATATTATGGACATGGACCAAAAAAGTTTGTACAGAACATACACCAAAGAGTTTGTATTTTATGTCTTTATGACATGCACCGAAAAGTCGGCTAAATTGGTTGGTAGTGTTGTTCTTTTATACCCAGGGTTATCACCGTCCGAGATTAATCCAGGTATTCCGGGATTTTTTTATGCGGTCCGGGATTTTTTTTTTGTGTCTGGGTTTTTCGGGATTTTTTTTGTAAAAAAAAAAACAAGATTTTTTGCTGAAACCGAGATTTTTGATTAAAAAGATATTTTCAACAATTGTGGCTGATAGTCAACTAATTTTTTCTGCACGGTATCACTAATATTCTCTGTTTTTGTTTGTTTCCTTTGGATTTGTGCTATTAGTCTTTTACACTGGGTCAACAATTTTTTCGTTGTTGATTGGACTTTTGAAAATTCGACTCCAATGCAACAACAAGTGGGGAATTCAGAAAAAAAATTCATTTGAGTTCTTGACATCATTTCGAGAGCCTCGAATGTATTCAGAAATCTAGGGCAGCGGAAGCTATAAATACCATCGGAAAACTTGTCATTCTCAGCTTCAGTATCTTTTTAGTTCGGTGTTTTGCAGATGAAACTTCGCAAAAAATTAGTTTTATAAAGTCATGACCAAATGATTACATCATTGGCCAAAACGCCAATGAGCCTTTGAGGGATTTATAACATCTAATATTGTATGTGTATTTAACGAAGAATAAAACTTATCTTATCTTATCTTATCTTAGGTTGTTGCAAGTTTCAATAGTTTAGGATCAATATACTTAGTCGTACGTATGTGCTGTTTATAGAACGTACATCAATTAGTTCAAAAGATCGCTCTGATCGCTATCAACGTATTCCCCACATTTTTTTAATATTTTAGACATTTTCAAGCTCATAATATTCCACTCAGTGCTTAAGTTCTAAATTTTGAAGATCGCAGATGAGATAAACTAAGAAAAATTGAAAATGTTTATCTGGCTTACGTTCTCTCAGAAGACTTAGTGTTTATTTGTGTGCTAACCGAACTTAGTTTCATTTACTGAAGCTCATTGGTCCAGTTTCTTAGGATTGTCTTTTGAGCTCTGATTACGGAAATGATTGCTGAATCGTATCAATAAAATACCTAAAAAACTAGTTGTTTTTTGTTGGTTGCTTCACTTAGCGCTTTTTACTAATAACTCGGTACTAACAGTTTTTTCTGACTTTTGCCTTATATTTTTCTATTCAAATACCCAAAGGCCGGGTTTAATACCAAGAAAGTTGGATTCTAAGTACCCTGATTCGGGAAAAAGGAGTCTGTCTTTCTACCGGATCTTTTCGTGTAAAAGCAGCAGATTCCTTTTTTTTAATACAATGAAGAATCCGTGAACTAAATGTTTGAATGATATCATTTGGATTTTTCTCAGATTTTAGTACAATTGGAATCCAGGTTTTCTGGGTAGTGAAGTCGGGTCTTGAGATTTCAAAAGGATGCTTTTGTAAGACGAATGATAGTTCCGCTGTCCGCTTCTTGACTGGCGAGACTTTTGCTAAACAGAAAATCAGGCATGGTAAAAGGGAAAGGGACGTCTGAAGATGTGATACAAAGCAACTTTTACCGCTTGTCAAGCCATATTGAATATTACCGCGTCTAGACTATCCATTTTCTGGAAAAATGGGACGAAAATCTGGGAATGTAGACAGGTCTTCCGTTCCATTTTTCCGTTTTCTGGGCAGGAATAATCAGAGAGGTAAGAAAATGGAAAATGGGAAGGAAGTGGTAGCATGGATAGCTTTTCTAAAAAATGCCAGAAGAAGGAGACAATTAGACACGATAAGTGATAGATAAAAATAGTTGTCTAAGGTGGTTTTGAATAGAAAAAAAAGGCAAATTGTCTAACTGAGGGTTTAGATTTGTTTTTATAGATTTTGGCTCAGGAAGACAAAAACTTGATGAGGATGGCTGATAAATTTGTACAGATATTTTTTGAAAAAAACAACCAGTTTTTTGAAAAAACAGCCAAGTCTGGACGACTATTCCTTTTTCCAGCTTTCCGTCCCATTTCTCCAGATATTCTGGACGCGCAATATGGCTGCAAAGCGTGACTTCAATTTTTGGGTGGGAATTTCAAATAACGATGAAACGCAAATGCGTCGACACGTTTTTTTGGAACTTTGGTTAGTTGTTTTGGCCTAAAATGTCTGTCGTAGATTTTACTAATCCACCAGTACGTTTTCACGTCGAAATAATGCTAGGAATATTGACAATCAGTTGTTAGTTACAACTAGAAACCCTGTTTCACTGTATTTCAAATTAAGCGCCTTGATTTTTACGTCATCACTGTGCAGTCCTATGTTATATAACCTAAAAAACGGTACTTGTGCATTATATATAGGCCTTTTTTAAGAAGTCAAGTTTGTTTAATGCTAATGAAATAAAAAATAGGATGAATAGTTTAGAAACAAATTTGGGCTATATATTTGCTTATTAGGGGGGGGGGGGTGTTGGATATAGCATAAATTGAATACGTAACCTAACCTAACCTAATTAATTGTTTTGTTGTTGGTAACGTTTGCTTTTTTGTTTTGCGTGGTTAACACCGTTTGTTGTGTTGGCTTTTGTTGTCGGATTTCTGGTACGTTGTTGTAATTGGGTTCATTTATGTTTAACCCCACATTTTTTTTTTTTTTTTTTTTGTTTTTGCTTTTATTCACCAAGTACCTTTTACGTAACCCCCTAAAACCCCAAAAAACCCCCAACAACAATATAAAAATTGTAAATGCAATAAAACCACGCTTTACATTGCATTACTCTATAGCGTTTCTTGAATTAACCCATCTGGTGGGTTTTCGGTGACTGATTTCCTTCTAAAGACCCATACAATGCACCAGTACCCAAAAAAACTGTATTCCGGGATTTTTTCGAAATTTAGGATTTGTTTTTTGGAAGAAAAATCGGAATTTTATTTTTGAGGTGAAAGCTAAATTGTTATAATCACGCTTGGGCATCTTCTAGGTTCCCCAATATATGGAAATGTTCGTCCCTCCTACCAATCCTAAAGAAAAATAAACCAAAAGATAACCCTGAGTCTTATAGGCCCATAATGATTACACCTGTGATGGGAAAATAATGGAGAAAATGATTTATCACAGACTCCTCTGGTTTGTTGAGAAAAATAACATGATCCCACACACTCAAAACTGGATTCAGGAAATACCATTCCTCAACAGATGCTTTCATTTTGCTAACAAATGCAATAAATGAATCTTTCTCAAAAAATAATATCCTAGTGGCAGCTTTCCTAGATTTTGAAGGAGCTTATGACAATGTGAACCACCAAATCCTTTTAAATAAACTTGCAAACCTTGGAGTACCTCCTAAGCTAGTATCCTTTATTAAATCCTTCATAGAAATGCGAAGTTTCATTGTTTGTGTTGGTTCAGCCTCTTCACCCCAAAAGACAATATCCAAAGGCCTACCTCAGGGAGCAGTCCTCAGTTGCCTCCTTTTTGCCCTATATCTCTGGGACATGAACCTACCCCACACGAATCTACAATATGCTGATGATCTGGTGCTATGGTCATCTGGCAACACCTTTCAGATAGCACAGTCGAATCTGCAAAATTCACTTTTCCAGTTTGAAAAATTCTCTCAACATTCAGATTTACCCATTGCACCCACCAAGTCAAAAATAATCCAATTTCACCGGAAGCGAACCATGTTAATGCAAAACTAACTCTAAATAAAACAACTATTCCAGAAGATAATAATATTAATTACCTAGGTCTCATGCTTGACCAAAAACTTAATTTCCACCTCCACATTTCAACACAATAAAAAATGTTATAGAAAAGCAAATATATTAAAAAGACTTCTTTCCACACCCTGGGGTTGTAAGGAGAAAACCTTACTCCAGTTTTCTAAAACACATATAAGACCCCATATTGACTATGGGCTCATTGTCTATGGTGCATGTGCAAAGACCCAGATGCAAAAAAATTGAAACAACACAAAATGATATAATACGTCTCATATTTGGTCTTAGGAAACCCACAAGCACCAAGTTTCTGCTTATGGAGAGTGGATTAACAACAATAAGGGAGAGACGTAGCTTTCTCTTGATAAAACATCTTACAAAAATTGAATCAAATAGCTCACACACATTACATAATTGGTTAAGAAATCCAGCCATGTATAGAGGTATTGCAGATGAGTATGCCAATATTCAAAAGAAGTTCCCTGTACCAGCGAAGTCTATTGCACCTACTTTCCCGCAATCCCCTCCATGGAATTGGTCATTTCCCATAATAAATACTGAATTTTCAAAATGGAATAAAGATTTAACCCCCATTGCTTTTGTCCAGAAAAAATTTGCAGAACTTAACACAATTACCTATAAAAATCACTTCCAAATATTTGTTGATGGGTCAAAAATGGATGAGAAGGTTGCAAGTGGTGTTTTCCTTCCTCACCTGAAAATTGCAATGGGCGAGAGATTATTTAATAATTTATCTATAATGTCTGCTGAGTTAAATGCCATAATCATGGCATTAGAACACCTTAAGCAAAACCAACCTTTGACTGAAAATTCGAATAATATTATCATCTATTCCGACTCTTTATCAAGCCTTGAGTTGCTGCCTCAGCTCCTCAATATAAGTTGGACATTGACACTTATCATTGTCTCAGTATTATTGATAATCTTGCTTCAAGTGGCATAAAAACTTACTTTCAGTACATTTCTAGCCACTCTGGCATAAGTGGTAATCATCAGGTTGATGAATAGCAAAAAATGCTATAAATATTGACCAGCCAAGTGGGAGACCAATCCCAATTAGAGATATTTACGATGGAGGCTATCAGATATTAATTTTAATAAGATTAATCCTATCCTTTCCCCCTTTCCCAATAAGTATCTTTCTAAAAATTTATCATAGAATTCGTTCTGGAACAAATGGACTAAATTTCCTTGCATTCTCATATAAGCTTTCTAATTCAAGTGGCTCAATTCCCTGTCCCCTCTTTGCAGGCATTGTAATATGAATAATGAAACAATTGACCATTGCCTATTTGAATGTAATATGCTGACGTCTGCACAACATACCTTGCTTTGTAAACTGTTAAAATACTTCAAACACCACAAAATCCCACTATCAGCCAAGAGCCTAGCCAACTATACCTGCACACAGAGCATAGAAATCGACATCTATCATCTTATATTTGAACTCCTAGAGTCAAAAGATCTGCTGAAAGATATCTGCATATATCTAATAAATATGAGGCAATCAAGCCAGTAGCTCTTTAGCCCACAGAGTGAAGCAGAAGGAAAAGGGCTAAATAGTTTTACTTCTTCTTCTATTTAACAGCAGGCGGGCTTTTCAGTATAACTATTTAGCCCTTTTCCTTTTGCTTCACTCTGAAAAGCCCGCCTTCTGTTAAATAGAAGAAGAAGAAGAAGAAGCAACCCTGCTTGTACTATCATTTTCATTAAGAGTTTCCGGAAGCCATTGTTTTTTCCGGAAGCCATGACGAGTAGAGAGAAGAGCTTCTCTACTCGTCACTTCAGAGTCTCAATTAATTAAAATAGTAAGCACTTAGTTCTTTGTATCTTCAATAAATGTAGGTTAATATATACCATATTATTATGGTATATATACCATATTATATATTATCATTAGGCTGTTATTGAGTTAGGACTAAAGTGAATACACCATTCGATGCCTTTTTTATGCTGATTACGGATATAATAAGCATTTCTATTGAAGATGAATTTCAGCCCCCCTCCCCTATATATGTCAATTCAGGGTTAGGTTAGGTATAGCCTATATAGGGGGGGGGGGGCTGAAATTCATTTCCGATAGAAATGCTTATTAGGCTATATTTGTAATCAGCATAAAGAAAGGCATGAAAAGGTGTAGGCTATTCACTTTATTCAAAACTCAATAATATGATTTGGTTTATATTGAGTTTCAAGTCATATTATTGAGTTTCAAATAAAGTGAATGCACCATTCAATGCCTTTTTGGTCAATATATACCAAATCATGCTAGTTAGTTTCAAATAAAGTGAATACACCATTCAATGCCTTTTTTTATGCTGATTATGAACATAATAAGCATTTCTATCAGAAATGAATTTCATCCCCTCTCCCCTATATAGGCTATACCTAACCCTGAATTAGCATATATAGGGGGGGGGGCTGAAATTCATATCCGATAGAAATGCTTATTATATTTGTAATCAACATAAAAAAGGCATCAAAATGGTGTATTCACTTTAGTCCTAACTCAATAATATGATTTGGAATATTTTGACCCCTTTTTTATGCTGATTACAAATATAATAAGCATTTCTATTGGAAATGAATTTCAGCCCCCCCCCCCCCTATATAGGCTATACCTAACCTAACCCTGAAATGGCATATGTAGGGGGGGGGGCTGAAATTCATTTCTGATAGAAATGCTTATCATATTCATAATCAGCAAAAAAAAGTATTCACTTTATTTGAAACTCAATAATATGATTGGTATATATTGACCTAAATGTATAGTTGTTGGCCTCTTCTGACAGAATTTAGGCAGTAGTAAGTAAATTGGCTAAAAGCTTCAGGCCTATGGTGTTTCTATGGTTAACCTATTTATTAATGGAGTACATACTCCTACCCTATTAATGTGAAAATATTTACCTAGAATTGTATCCAAAAACCATTGTTCTCTCAGGTTAAACTGAAGGTTTTTTGGTAAATATGGGGCAGTCTATAGCCTATTATGGACAAAATTCTACTTTTAGCCACTTTTGTCTATCTTGGAAAAGTTTTAGGTTAGGAAAATGAAACTTTCAGGGATGGGTCTACAGGCTAAAGTATTGGTAAAAACTTAGAATTGTGACTCCTGAAAAGGAGACATGTTAAGAAAACAGTTCTTACTTTTAAATATGTATAATGATACTAGTTAACATAGGCTATTATCCAAGGGGAGAACCTTTATCATCAAGTCTGTCCTCTTTTTTCCTTCCTTCTTTTTCCTAATTAAAAGAAAAATTTACAATTTTCTCTATGCTAGCCTGGAAATGCAATGCTTAAATCTTTTGAAATTGCTGCTATAAATTGTTTTTTTAGATAGAGTTCATTTGGACAAGTTCCCAACCAAGTTTTGATTTGAATTGAAGTTAGGTTAGGTTGTATTAATATTTTGTATTTTTGCCACTGCTTTATCTATCATTAAAAAAAACAACAGAATAATGATATCTATAAGATCAATTTATTTGGCAACATTGCCTACATAACAGGTCTATACCAATTGAAATTTTGACAAAACAACATTTTACCTTAATTTTCAGTTATCAGTTTCTTTTTCTATGGCTTTAGTTCTGAAAATGCAATTCCTGATATTTGAGTAGATTTTTAAGCCATATCAATGTTTTTTTTTTTCCAGATTTTGGAAATGTATTTGCATATCTTTAAAACCTTATAAATTGTGATTAAGCAAAGTTGTGGAGCTGAAAACAATTGTTTTATACTTTATTTAAGGAAAAGATCTATTTTTTCAAAGTTTCATTTTTTTAACACAAAGATATTTAGAGTAAATGAAGGTCAGGACTTTTTTTCAATTTTTATTCTCTTGCATGTACTTTCCTAATTTCATCTGAATTTTTAAGCCAGAATTGCAATTTTGATATTTTTTTTTGCACTAGCCAAACTGGCGTTAAATAAGTTTTCTACAATGAGGAGTTGGAACCTCAGATAAATTTCTCTTTAGTACAGAAACAAAAAGGATTCACAACATCAGTTGATGGATGGTCACAATCCTTCCAGAGATTGAACCAAAATTTTGCTTTGAGGTAAGAAGCAACAAGACCAGGGCTTAAGAACAGCCTGAAATAATACCCTCATGGATTTTCTGAAGTTGGAAAGCTTGATTTTTGACAAAAGACTAAGCATGGCTGATTTTGGCTACATAATATCCAGGCTAAGTCTCATGTCATATTTTGAAAATTTAATTGATCTTTGCAAAAGATGGAAGGCAACCAAAACTTTACTCAGAATACAACATGTAAAAGTGGAAAAACAAATCAGAATTGAAATATAATATGACTTCAGTCTAGAAACACTGAAGTATTGATATTTTACTTGGCAAATATCTACAAGCAGATGAACTGATTCTAGCCTAATCACTACAGGTTCTTAGCCTAAGAGGAATTACATAATTATTATGTTCTTTGAAACCATGGAGTTGGAAAGAAGATGTAATAGGGAGATGTTCAGAAATAGTCCCCCCACCAATTCAGCAACAAGATTGAGGGATATTGTGGCATGATTTAGATGAGAAGTTGAAGCAGAATTTGATGCTATGGTTTATGTCTTGGAACATTA
This sequence comes from Artemia sinica, assembly GCA_027921565.1. NCBI lineage: Eukaryota > Metazoa > Arthropoda > Branchiopoda > Anostraca > Artemiidae > Artemia > Artemia sinica. The sequence goes on from CM051267.1 coordinate 43,739,226, forward strand.
ATTAAGCCTATTTGAATAAATTACCAGTGCTAAATGATCTTATTTCTAGATATTTGTTATTTTTATTAAGGAGCATTTTATATCTAAGCTTAGTATGGGCTTTGGTTTATAGGACTTATGGCAAAAGGCCATACCATACAGAAAAACTCTCTTTGCAACTCGTTTTTAAATACACTGAGCAATTGGGTATAAGATTACCATCATTTTTCAAGCTGAGTCTTGTGGCTGTTGTTGGTGGACCAGATGACACTGAAGAATCAATTAGTTTCAGTTGTAAATTCCTCTATTGGTATACAGGACTTTTTCTACTTCTTTAGAAGTGGCAAAGATTTTGGAACCCTTAACAATTAATTCCTTGGACCTTGAAAGGACCAAATCTGCAGCCTTGTGAGAGGTAAAATAAAGATCTATCAGACCATCTTTTAGGAAAACTACTTCAAAAGTTGAGTTAGCTAGTAAAAATATAGGCTTTCTAATATCCATTAACCGCTCTCTAGTAAAGGGTCGACCATTGGTTTTCTTGATGTTCACAATGTAATAACATCTCTCATCTAAAGAGCTAGGAAGCAATTCAATTGGTTAGGAATCATCAGGGAGTGATATAATCTTGGGTTGGGTTCTTCACGGGGTGATCTAATTGCATCATTTGTCCCTTTTTTTTGCCATGGGTTTCACTGGTACTTTTAGCTTGAAGGAAGTTTAGGGCTTGTATCCCCTTAAGATGTGTGGTTGATTTAGACATAGGATTAGGGGGGGGGGGGTTCTAGTTAAGTTGGTTTTTGAAGGCAGGAAAGGTGAGACATCTATGTCTTTTTCAGGAGGTTCCTTTGTTGCAGACATGAGCTATTTGGAACTAAAGATCTTGCCTCTTATTTCTTTCATTGTTCAGAACTATAATTCAAATCCTATAATCAAATATCAGAACCAAGGTCAGTAATATCACTTAGGAAAGTCCAGGGACATGCACGGTCTGTAAATGTTTCAAGTTACACACTGGGAATTTCAACTGGCAAATACTAAGAGTGAAAACACCAATTAGATGTCAACACAGCAGAAGCAGTTCATAGTTTTGGTTTCAATTGCAACTGAACCACCGTGTACCTGAACCCCAAGCAACTGAACCACCATACAAATGAACCCTCTTGTCACTTGGCCCCCATGCAGCTGAACACTGTGTAACTGAATCCTCGTATAACTGAACCCTCTTGCAACTGGGCCCCCATACTGCTGAACCCCATGTAACTGAATACTCGTGTAAGTGAATCCTCATGTAGCTGAACCTTGTGCAACTTAACCCCATTTAACAGAGCCCTCATGCAACTCAACCCTGTTTAATTAAACTGCCATGTGACTGAACCCCCCCCCCATGCAACTGGTCCTTTGTATAACTGAACTCTTGTGTAACTCAAACCTCTTGTGCAACTCAACCCCATTTAACTAAACTGTTGTGTGACTGAACCCCCCATGCAACTGAACTCTTGTGCAACTCAACCACCATACTTACATTGGGTAAAAACAAGTCATGATATAAATGATAGTCAAGATGACTAATAAAAAAGCTCGGTTTTGTTGTCACAAAAGTAAAGAAAATCTGACATCACAAACTCTGAAAGGCAGATTTTTTTCTTTTTTTTATGTCTGTTAAGGGGGTTTCCTTCACCCTGTTACTCTCTACGTGTCATGGTGTTTACCCTGCTCTTGCATGGAAAAACCCTCCTGGGGGAAAAAACCCCTCACAGAAAATATGGTTTTCCAATTTAAATATTTTGAGTTTTGTTATTTTTATTTTAGTTGAGAAGTGCTAAGTAGAGAAGAGGAATTATGTGTAAGTCTTGCCCCCTCCCTCTGTGCCAAATGTTCTTCTCATGGAAAATCCTCCAGAACTCCCACCGTTTCTGAAAACTCCCACTCAAAACATGTTTTATGTTTCCCAATAACAAACACTATCTGTAAGCAGTGGACAAATTGCAAAGCTTGAAATTAAAAAAAGGTACTTTAACTTCTGCAATTGGGTTCTCTGATTATTTTTTATAGCTAGGGAGAGAAGGAGATACTTCAAAGGTGCATTTTAATTCCAAAACATCTTTTTGACAAGAGGAGGTTTGATGTAAAAAAAATTTTATAATCCCTGGGCAGTTCTGGTCTTTTTTTTATTTAGGATTTAGTAAAATCTTATATTTCTGAGAGAACACAAGTTACTGTAATAATGATTTTACTTCTTCTTTCCTTCCACTGTCCTCATTGGTTGGTGTCCCTCAGGGTCAGATTATGGGCCCTCTTTTCTTTCTTATTTATGTTTTGACGATCTGTGTTTTGCTACAACCTCAGTTTTCTCTAGATACCCAGTTTGCTGATGATACAGCTGCTTCTGTGGGTGTTAAATCTTTAAATGAGCTTCAAATAGATATTTCCCATACATGCAGTCGTATTTCGAAATGGATTGATGACAATAAACTTGTGCTTAATAAGAAAAAAACTTAACTTATTATTCTTTGTAGAATTGGGTGAAGGTTTCCAAATTAACTAACATTTGCGTTATGCTTGAAGACAGTTTACCGTCTATTGAAAGAGTCAGAAGTATTCGTTATTTAGGGGTGGTTATTGGACGAGAATCTCTCAAATGTCACTCCTTACTTTCAGTTAAAAAAAAAAAAACTTGTATCAAAAAGATTCATTGGGAGGGCTGCCCCATCTCTAACCCTCAAACGCTACACTAAGGTTTTTAGTGCTTTAAAAAAGCTTGTTTATTCCAACCCAACAGTTTTGTGTTGCAGAGATCATTCTTAGAGAATTGGGCAAAAAGTCAAGCTTTAGCATTAAGAGCACACAGGTTGAGTAGAGGGCAGCCCTCCTCATATACAGAATAATTTCTTGTTCATATTTAGTTATAATTTTGCTGCTTACTTTCAGTTGAAAGTACCTGTTTCCTTCCAAGGGGGGCTCATTTGATTGGAAATTGAAAGTTCTAGTTCACTTTTTATAAGTCAAAAGGGATCGGACTGAGCTAGCCCCCCCCCCCTGCCTTTTTCCCAAATGTATCAATAAAATTTTGAGATAGTCATTTTGTTAAAAATATTCAAAGATCAGATAATAAAAACTCTGATGTAGAGACCCCCCCTAAGGGCCCGAGGCAGGTGTTGTTAGTTATGCCCTGGGGGCATATAAGGCTCTTATGGAAGGGTACTCGTATAAACTTCAAAGAGGGTTCATTTGATTGGAAATTCAAAGTTCAAGTTCACTTTTTATAAGTTTAAAAGTTATCGGAGGGGAGCTAGCCTCCCCTTCCCTTTTTTTTCTAAATGTATCAGATAAAAATTTTGAGATAGAATTTTTTTAAAATAGTTCAAAGTTCAGATAACAAAAAACTCTGGTGTCAACACAGCCCTAAAGGGCCCAGGGCAGGCATTGTAAGTGATGCCCTGGGGGGTATATATGTTTCTTATGGAAGGAATGCTCGCATAAACTTCCAAGGGGACTGATTTGATTGGAAATTGAAAGTTCTAGTTCACTTTTTATAAGTCAAAAGTGATCGAAACTGGGCTAGCCCCCCCCTCACCCTGCCCTTTTTTCTCCAAATGCATCAGATAAAAATTTTGAGATAGAGATTTTGTTAAAAAATAGTTCAAAATTCAGATAAAAAAAAACTCCGGTGTCAACACAGCCCCACAGGGGCCCAAGGGCAGGCGTTGTAAGTTATGCCCAGGGGGGCATATATGGGTGTTATGGAAGGGACGCTCGATTAAACTTCATAGAGGGCTCATTTGATTTGAAATTGAAAGCTCTAGTTCATTTTTTAAGGGTCAAAAGTGATCGGAGGGCAGCTACCCCCAACCCTACCCCACGCCCTTTCTTGCCCAAACATATCAGAAGACATAAAAATTTTGAGATAGCCATTATGTTAATAATACTTCAAGGGTCAGATAATCAAATTTCCTGTGTTGACCACAACCCTCCAGGGCCCGGGGACAGGCGTTGTAGGTTATGCCCTTGGGGCATATATGGTTCTTATGAATGGATGCTTGTATAAGCTTCAGAGAGGGATTGTTTGGAAAGTGAAAGTTTTAGTTCACTTTTTAAGAGTCAAAAGAGATCAGAGGGCAACTGGCCCCCAAACCTTTTTTTCCCCAAATGCATCAACTATAAATTTCGAGATAGTAATTTTTGTTAAAAACAGTTAAAACAAATAGATAATAATTACTCTGATTTCAACATAGCCACCCAAAGCCCGGGTAAGGTATATCCTGGGGCATATATGGTTCTTCTGGAAGGGATGTTTGTATATACCTCAGAGACGGCTAATTTGTTTGAAAATGAATAGTACTTGTTCACTTTTTAAGAGTCAAAAACAGATTGGAGGGCAACTAGCCCCCCCCCCCAAGCGCTTTTTTTCACTAAAGTTTTTTCACGCTAAAGTTTTTTATTGTTTTTAAAAAATAAAGCTGTGAGACAGAGTCAACTTTAGCGCAAAGAGCAAGGCGTTGAGGATCGGGGGACAGCCCCTTTCATATACGGAATAATTTCTGTTCAATTTTAAGTTTTAATGTCACTCCTTACTTTCAGTTTAAAAAACTTGTTTTTTTTTATTTAATTTCTGATCGTTTTTTTAGTCAATGCAGCTTTTATTTGCATAAAAATTTTACTTTTCTTTTGCTAAATGGATGTCTTTACAAATTAACTTCTGTTAACTAACTTCTATATTTGATGTATATTTTTCTTCTGGCAAAAAATACAAAAGTTGCAGATTTTTGCAGATGTGAGCTTGAAACCTATGTAATAGGGGTTATCTGATACGCTGAAATGACTGGTGTGATGTTTCATTAAAATTCTTTCACTTGTAGGGGATGTTTCCCCCCTCTTTAAAAATCGAGTAAATTTTCTCAGGCTCGTAGCCTTTGATGAGTAATACTAAACTTAATAAAAATTTATATATTTAGAATCAGCATTATAAACACATTCTTTTGATACATTTATTGACATTAAAATTCCGTTTTTAAAAGTTTCGATTACTAGTGAGCTGTATCGCTTGTTTTTTTATTGTTTTTTTTTTTTATTACGTATATGTTCTTACGTATATGAGGGGGTTCTCTCCCTTAGTCAATACCACGCTCCTCCCCTCCTCAACGCCTCGCTCTTTGCGCTAAAGTTTTTTTATTGTTTTAAAAAATAAAGTTGTGAGACAGAGTCAAACTTTAGTGTAAAGAGCGAGGTGTTGAGGAGGGGAAAGCCCCTTTCATATACGGAATAATTTCCTGTTCGTTTTAAGTTTTTAATGTCGCTCCTTACTTTCAGTTTTAAAAAACTTGTTTTTTTTTATTTAATTTTTGATCGTTTTTTAGTTAATGCAGCTTTTATTTGCATAAAAATTTTACTTTTCTTTTTGTTAAATGGATGTCTTTACAAATTAACTTACTTAACTAACTTCTATATTTGTATATTTTTCTTCTGGCAAAAATACAAAAGTTGCAGATTTTTGCAGATATGAGCTTGAAACCTATGTAATAGGGTTTTCTGATACTCTGAATTCTGATGGTGTGATTTTCATTAAAATTCTTTCACTTGTAGGGGGATGTTTCCCCCCTCTTTAATAAATCGAGTAAAATTTTCTCAGGCCTGTAGCCTTTGATGAGTAATACTAAACTTAATAAAATTTATATATTTAGGATCAGCATTAAAACACACTTCTTTTGATACATTTATTGACATCAAAATTCCGTTTTAAAAGTTTCGATTACTATTGAGCTGTATCGCTTGTTTTTTATTGTTTTTTTATTACGTATATGTTATTACGTATATGAAGGGTTTCTCCCCTTAGTGAATACCACGCTCTTTACGTTAAAGTTAAAAAAAAATTGATTCATAAACCCCTGAATCACAAGGCCGTTTAATTAGAATAGATAGCTCTTTTGAAAGCACTGAAAAAACTGTAGCGTAAAGAGCGAGGTTATTGAGCTTGGGGGGGAGAAACCCCTCTCACCTACTTTTATATTTCTTGTTCGTTTAAGTTCTAATATTCCCTTCTTACATTTCAGTTGAAAAACTTGTTTTTTTTTATTTTAATTTCTGATCGTCTAATGATCGATTTAATTTTCTAATGCTCGGAAATCCGGCGCCCCCTCATAGAATGGTCTCTTACCCAAAAGAAACATCCTCCACGGAAATATTCTCCCAGAGAACCCCCTCCTCTAGGCGGCCCCCCCCCCCCAGAAAAATGCCCCTTCCTGAAAATGGTTGTATACTTCCCAATAACCAATAAATGAATGCTGGCAAGTCCGACGCTCCCTTCATGGCAATTTCCCTTCCCCCATAAAAACTTCCATCATGAAACAGATCCTCCAACATAAACCACCGACCCACCCTTTCCCTTCCACGACGCGAGAAAAAAACCTCCTGAAAACTTCTGTATACTTCCCAATTACCAATACTATATGTTTAACATTGGGTAAAGTTCATAACTTTTAGCCCTCCCTCTGGGAACGTCGGGGATTAAGTCACCCTAAAAGACATATTTATCATAATTCGACCATGCTGAACAAAATGGCTGTCTCAAAATTTTGATCGGGTGACTTTGGGAAAAAATAAGCGTGGGAGGGGGCCTAGTTGCCCTCCATTTTTTTTTTGGTCACTTAAAAAGGGAACTAGAACTTTTAATTTCCGTTCCAATGAGCCCTCCCCGATATTCTAGGACCACTGGGTCGATACAATCACCCCTGTGGAAAAAAAAACAATAAAAACACGCATCAGTGATCTTTCTTCTGGCGAAAAAATTAAAATTCCACACATTTTTGTAGATAGGAGCTTGAAAACTCTACTGTAGGGTTCTCTGATACGCCTGAATATGAGGTGTGATTTTCATTTAAGGTTCTATAACTTTTAGGGGTCTTTTCCCCTTTTTTTTTGAAATCAGCCAAAATTTTCTCAGGCGCGTATATTTTGATGGGTATCACTAACTTGATGAAAGTTATATATTTGAAATCAGTCATTGAAATCTGATTCTTTTGTAATATCTATTTGGTATCAAAAAAAACCCGTTTTCTAGAGTTTCGGGTACCATTGAGCCGGGTCGCTCCTTACTTACAGTTCGTTACCACGAACTGTTTGATATGCAAGTCCTTCTGGGTTTCGTTAAGGATTTATCATTTCGAAGTTGCGGTTATATTCCTCGCCATGTCATAATGCAGGGGCGTCGATCCTTGGAAAAACAAATGGGGGGGAGGTAAGGATTTTTAGGCACTCATCTGTTTATCCAGTACACAACTCGATAATTTAGATCTATAAGATCAGGCAATAACCAGTTTATTGCTGTTTGTACACGGAGACAATTAGCCTTCGGCTCAGTGAAAAATTTCATTGTAGTTATATTCTAATAATATTTAACAAATATGTTTTGGTTGTTAGGCTATGTTATATTTTTATACAGAATAATCTTGGTAATCAGAATTTCTAGTGTTCTTTTTTTTAAGGTCAAAGTGATCAAAGGACAGCTACACACACACACGCACGTTGTGTTTCCCGATTTTCATACAATGATAAATTTCGAGAGTAATTTTATTCAAAATAATCCAAAGATCATATAACAAGGTTTTTTGGGGTCGATACAAACAACCAGAGTCTGAGAGAGAGGGTTGTATGTCATGCGCCCCGGGACATTTAAGTTCTTTTAACGAAGGGAGTGGTTGTTTAACTTTACAAGGATGGCTCATTTGGTTGAAAATTGAAAGTTCTAGTTCCCTCTTAAGAGTTCGGAGTGAAGGAAGGGAGCTAGCCAGACAACCCTTCTTTTCACCAAACGCATCTATGAAAATTGTGATATAGAGGATTTTAATAGTAATGCTTTTGGGTTGAAAAAAACAACTCCCCATGCCCTGGGGGATAGGTTGTAAGTTGTGCCTAAGGAGCATGTAGGGTTTATGGAATGGGCGGTTGTATAAAACTTCAGATGAGGCTCATTTGAAATTAGAAGTTTATAATGCCGTTTTAAGATTCAAAAGCGATTTTGAGGCAACCAGTCCCTCCCATCCCCAAAAGAAAGCCCATCACTCCCCCCAAAACCTCCAATCAAGTTTGGACGATAGTATTTTTTCATCGTAATTCAAGGGTTCGGAAATCGCTGTCTAGGAGGAAGACACCCCCCCCCCCCCTATAGCTCTCAGGGCAAGGGTTTTAAGTTTATGCCCTTGGGGCATATACGATTTTTTTTAAAAGGGGTGGTTGTGTGTGCTTTAGAAGGGACTCATGGGGGTATGGATTTGTAATCAGAAGTTCTAATGCCCTTTTTAAGAGTTAAAGTGACCAGAGCGCAGCTAGCTCCCCCTCCCTCACACTCACACACACTTCGTGTTTTCCCGAGATGCATCCAATAATATATCTTTTGAGACAGTCAATTTATTCAAATAGTCCAAAGATCATATAACAAGGTTTTTGGGGTTGATGCAAACCACAAGGGGCTGGGACGAGGTTGTAAGTTATGTCCCTGGGCATCTAAGATTTTTATGGACGGAATGGTTGTGTAAACTAACTTAGAGCTGCCCATATTGGTTGAAAATTGGAAGTTCTAGTTGCCTTTTAAAGAGTCAAAAAATAATGAAGCTCAACTAAGCCCCTCACTCCCAGCCCCCAACTATCCTCTTTTTACAAACTGGTTGTGATTGAAATTGTGTGATGGTTATTTTGTTTCAGATAGTCCTAAAGAACATATAACACTGTCCTCCAGGTTTGACCACAGCCACCCAGCGTCCCCTGGGGCAATTTGGCTTGAAGCTATGTTCTTTGTTGTATAGAAGTTTTTTTTATGGAATGTTGGTTTGTATAAATCTCAAATGCGTTCTCATTTGATTTTGAAATTGGAAGTTGTAGTGCCCCCTTTCTAAGAGTCAAAGTAATTTTAAGAGTCGAGCTCATCATATTCTAAAACAAATATCCAAACAAAAGTTTTGAGACATTAATTTTTTCCAGCATTGTTGAAAGCTTCAGGTAATAAATGCCATTTGGGATGGCCCCTCCCCCCAATGCGGTTCCGGACAATTGATGTAAGCTAGGTAATTTTTTTTTTTTTGTAATTATTTACATATAGTAAAATGTTATTGAGAAAAAGGAATGCATGTTTAACTTCTACTTCCGAAAAATACGAAGGGCATTGCAGAGGAGGTTTCAGAGAGTTAATTCAAAAAACAATAATTTCCGAAAAAGAATGTTAATCTAAAGAAAAGTAATGGCCATATTAAACGTAAAGATCAGAAAAAATGAGAAACATATCAATAATTCAAACTCAAAACAACTAGAAAATTACTAATCATAACAAACAAACAAACAATAGTTCTACGAATGTAAATGAGTATACAAATCTTAAAACGAGTGAACTTAATTGAATTTGGCAAATCCAGCTTTAAACGAACAAAATCATAGGCAATGCAATAAGTAAAGAAAAGAACAATGTTGGCACAATGCTTGTTTATTTATTTATTTATTTTTTTTTTTTTTTTTGTTTTCTTTTTCCATACCAGGGCCCTTCCTATCGAAGGATTTTTGGTCGTAGTAACTTGAAAATGCTCATTCGAGATTGAAATTGGAACGGCTAGTACCTTTTTTTAATAGTCGAAAAGTGATTAGAAGGCAACTAACACCTCTTCCACGCCCAGCATTTCCCCACAGATAACACATCCAAATAAAACTTTTTGAGATTGCCATTTTGTTTAGTGTGTTTGATTTCCAGATATAAATTATGTTTTTTGAGGAGGACACTCCCCATCAGCCCTCAGGGCAAGGGTTCTAAGTTTCTGCCCTGGGGGCATATAAGAACGATTTTGGCCCAATGTAATTATTTATAATTTTTTTTTTTTCTTTAGACCAGGGTACTTTTTATCGAAAAAGTTGTCGTAGAAAACTTTGAAAAAGGGCTCATTCAATTGGAAATTGGAGTGGCTTGTGCTCTTTTAATAGTCAAAAGTGATCAGAAGTCAGCTAACACCCCTTCCACCCCCACCGTTTCCTCCAAAACACATCCAATCAAAATTTTGAGATAGCCATTTTTGTTCAGTGTAGTTTGATTTGAAGATATAAATTATGTTTTTCGGCTGACCACTCTTCACATCCCAGCCCTCAGGACAAGGGCTTTCAACTAATGCCCAGGGGCGTATATAAGAAACAATGTTTGCACAAATGTATTCTTTTTATTTTTTTCCTTTAGAACGAGGGCACTTTGTTATCGAAAAAGTTGTCGTAGAAACTTTGAAAAGGGGTCATTCATTGGAAATGGAGCGGCTTGTGTGCCCTTAATATTCACTTTTGAATCTATTACGTTTTGAAAAGTGATTCGGAAGGAAACTAACACTTGCCCACGCCCATTATTTCCCCGAGACACATCAAATTTCAAAAATTTTGAGATAGCCATTTTATTCAGCGTAGTTGAATTTCTAGATATGAATTAAGGTTTTTGTAGGAAGGACACATCCCCCACAGCCCTCAGGGCCAGGGTTTTAAGTTACGCCCAGTTGGATAATAATAAGGTTTTTATTGAAATCGTTTGTCTTATGAAACTTCCAAAAAGGCTCTTTCGATTGGAAATTTCAAAAGGCTAGTGCCGTTTTCAATAGTCGAAAGTAATTGGAGTGCAACTAACCCCCATCTCCCGCCCACCTCTATCTGCAAACGCAATCCAATCGAAATTTTTGAGATAGCCCATTTTTTCAACGTTGTTGAAAGTTCCGGAAATAAGGTTCTTTGAGGATGACAACCCCCCCCCCCCCCAACAATGTTCCCTCAGGGTGGGGGGTTGTTAGTTTGATGCCCTTTGGGCCATATACGGTTTTTTTATAGAAAGCGTTGTTGGTGGAAACTTCAAAATGTTCTCGATTCAATTGGAAATTGAAATGTCTAGTGGCACTTTCTTTTTATTCTTTTAATCGTCGGAAAGTGATAAGGCCAACTAACAACGCTTATCCACGCCAACCATTTCCCCTAACACGTTCAATCAAATTTTTAGATAGCCCTTGTTTTCAACGTAGTTGAAAGTTCTTTCTGGAATTATAACCTTTGAGCAGGGACATTCCCCCACAGTCTTCAGGCAGGGTTTTTAAGTTTTGCCCCGGGGCGTATAGGTTTTCTTTGAAGCTTTTCGTAGAAGCTTGAAAAGGGCGTCCTTCAATAGAAAGTTTGAAAGGGCTAGTGCCCCCCATTTTTGATAG